>BTPG01000001.1:154996111-155045344 GCA_036245525.1 Semisulcospira habei | reverse complement strand
AAAAATATCCGGCTGAGCAATGGCGGCTGCTCTGTCATACCGGTTAGTAGTTGGCTGTATGTGTGCCTATTTTGTTTGTGTCTGTGTTAGTGTATATATATGTGTTTGTGTATATGTATATGTGTGTATATGTATGTGTGTGTGAGTGTGTGTGTGTGTGTGTTTATGTGTTTGTGTGTGTGTACGTGTATGTTTATTTATGTGTTTGTGTGTGTGTGTATGTATGTGTGTGTGTGTGTATGTGTGTATGTGTATGTGTGTGTGTGTCAATGTGTCAGTACTGTTTTAATAAAACGGTGGAGTGTCGACCTTGTACTAACTGTGTACAAACACGGCAGTCACCGTTTCAGAAATTGTACTGCAGTAAAATAATATTAGATAAGACCCGCCAACATACTCGCTAGGAGAGAGCTAACAAAAAAAAGTAGACTAATAGTTGCAAACACGGGTTATGCCTGGAGTCCGAGACTCTTGAGGATCTGACCTGTGTCCACTTATAAAAATCTAGGCTCGTGAGGATCTTAGACTCAGTTTAAAAAGGCAAGCTAGTCAGAAATGAAAAATGTTAATAATTGTAGGCCCTTTAAATTTTTTTTTTTTCAGAACAAGTCTATTCATAACATACCTGAATTGAGGTGGGGGTCTTTCAGAACCGGTCAAGCTTAGACATGAGGTGTCGGACTTTTACCATTATTTGGTTCCAGACCTCGACGACTTGACCCATGACCTCGACGACTTGACCCATGACCTTGACCCATGCCCTTGGCGACCTTGACCAATGACCTTGACCCATGACCTTGGCGACCTTGACCCATGACCTTGACCCATGACCTTGGTGACCTTGATGACCTTGGCACGTGACCTTGACCCATGACCTTGACCCATGCCCTTGGCGACCTTGACCAATGACCTTGACCCATGACCTTGGTGGCCTTGATCCATGACCTTGACCCATAACCTTGACCCATGATCTTGGTGACCTTGACCCATGACTTGGTGACCTTGACCCATAACCTTGACCTTGGTGAGAGATAGATAATACTCATCACTTTTTTAAAATCAAAGGGTTGATTCAGAATTAACGGGGGTAAAATTGGGGTCAACATTTTGATATTAAAAAATGATGTAAATTAATGACTGATGCGGCTCTATTGAATTCATTGTCTATCGGGACTCTATTGTTCTCTCTCTTCCACGCAGAAAAGGTGTTCAAACTCAAAACAGGTCATACTGTGCAAAAACCCCGTGACTGGCTTTATAGATTAGGGACTCAATCGGAAGTTGTAAAAAGAAAAACCAATCTCTACTACCAATAGGCATAGACTCTCATGAGCACCTGCAACCTGCGGTTGCAGATGCTCATATGAATCTATGCCTAATGCGGTTGCAGGAGCTCATGCCAAACTGTGCCAGGGTTGCAGGTGCTCACGATAATCTGTACCGACTGCAGTGCTGTGTATGAGTATATTATATGCATGGATTTCGCGTTAGCCGTCATGTAAATGTGTGCCTGTTGTAGGAGTGGGCTTGCTGTTAGACTGGTGATAATGTGAGCATACATTTTATGCGTACACACAGTACAGTGTGCTGCCAATTTGTATCAGGCCGAGTCGTGTAATTGTTGTGTTGACAGACGAAACTGAAGTGGGTTGTGTACAAACCCCACTCCCTATGTGTGTGTGTGTGTGTACGTGTGCGTGCGTGCGTGCATGTGTGTGTGTGTGCGTGTGTGTGTCTGTGTGTGTGTGCGTGCGTGCGTCTGTTTGTGCGTGTGTGTGTGTGTGCGTGCGTGCGTGCGTGTGTGTGTGCGTGCGTGTGTGTGTGTGTGCGTGTGTGTGTGTGTGTGTGTGTGTGTGTGTGTGTGTGTGTGTGTGTGTGTGTGTGTGTGTATGTAAACACTATCTTTAAAACAAAAATCAGCAACAATATTACTACAATCATACCCACGTCGTGCGTCACTTCAGTTAAATCAAACAGTAAATGCAGCTTTGAGATCCTCGAAAGTTCCATACCCCAGTAGCAAAATGTCTTCGGGTCAACGACGGCCGCAGTTGGCCCGCGCACTACACTGCGCGGGCCAACTGCGTCTGTCGTCAGCCCGATGAGCTTTGCGCACTATGTATTACACGACAAACATTCCGCAACCGATATAGTTTTTGTTGACTGAAAACATTGTTCTTGACTTCTAAAGCCATGCTACTACCATCTGGGACACAGGCAACTGTCGTATGTTTTATGAGTTTACCAACAAACCCACCCACCCGCCCCCACCCACCCACCCGCCCCCCCACCCTCCTCATTACCCACCTCACCCCTTTCCCAAGTGTCGTTGTTTTAATTAAGATCAATGCGCTTCAAAAAACACAGCAGTATAGTAGAACCTCTTTTGAGCAACCATCTCTATTTCCAAGAAAAATGTCTGCTTAAAATGCATGTGCTGTCCAAAGAGAAGACGTGAAATGCAATACGTGGAACCTGTCATTAAAGACAATCTTTTTAGGTGGCTTTAGCCAGTCACAGCTTCAGCCACCTAAAAAAAATTGTCTTTAATGACATGTTCCACTTATTGCCCTTCACGACTTCTCTTTGGTCAGCACCTTGCAGTCACCTAAATGTAAGACTTTAATGACAGGTGATATGTTATAAAGGTGTAGCATGAAACAGGTTCTGCTGTACAACATCCAACTACGAGCAACATAAATCAACACACACTCACACAAGAGGCACACATTCACGTGAATCACGGCATCGTACAATAATAACCTATGCCTCAGTCATTTCAGTAGTGTGTGGTGCGTCACTCTGAAGTCGAGAGACCTACCAAATAACATAAGAAAATGGAAGAATTTAACAAACCTCATAACTGTTCTCCTATTTCGTACCTTATTTGTACTTGTTCAGGCCAGCTTTATTTGCAGCAATGAGTGCGCAGTTCTGTTGCACATCCCGTGCATGCGGTCGTATTCTGAATGGCAACAGAACGTTCAGTACACATTACACATTGTCGGTATAAATGACATTACAAGGAATGGTTGAGTTTCTTTGTTTACGTTTGTTACTGCTTTGAGACATTGTTCACGCCACCGATTTCCGTCAAGGAAAACCGTTCAGAACCTCCTCTTTGAAAACAAAATTACTTTAAATGGGTGTCGTCTGTCTGGTGTATGTTGTACTCTTTTGAATAATGCGCAAGTGAGGGTTTTCTAAGTGTAATACTATTATATACAAAACTGTACAAGCAAACAAGCTTTACTCCTTTTCGTGTCGGTGGCGGTTTTTGTCGCGATGATTCCTTTAAGAATCATCGCGACAAAAATCACTACCGACACGCAAAGGGCTAACTTACGGCAGTGGTTTACTCCAAGACACTTCTCAACAGAGAACCAGAGACGGACTGAAATACACTATCCTCATACATCTTCAGACACAACTTGCTTTTATGTTCACCCGTTTGATACTGTCCCAGTTGAAACCTGATGCACGATGAAGCATAAAAACTTCCTGGTCTCCACCCATAAAAGAACTGCTCGTGTTGTCAAAGCCATGTTTATTTAAAGGTCAAGTATACACTATAATTTGCAGCAAAATAAGCCTAATGTTAATATTCTAACATTAGAAGAACCAACTGCGCAGTGTTCTTTTTAACCCCCTTGCGAATGCAGCCATGATTGCATGTACAAGAGGGTTAATATACCTGTTCACGGCTACTGTAGCCTACATTCTAATGCTAACATCACTGCTTTCTTAAATGTGCGCATATAATCAATATTTCAGACATTTATGTTGTGAACCGAAACATGTTTGTTCGTAAAGCGATCTGCACCACAATGGGCTTGGATTGCTGAACACATTTTGCCCCAGGACCGAAATGCGCAAAGTTTGAAGTTGCCCTCTGGATCACTGTATTATACAATTCTAGAGACAGATAGAGTATAAGAGCTCATGGGTGGTGCCAGAATAGCTTGGCGTCTATGGGCACCATATTCTCAATATAATTAGACAACACCCTTGCACTATCATGCTACATCCGTGTCTTGCTGTGGCGTGTTGGGACTGAATGATTTAAACTTGCCTTTACAATGGGTTATCAATGTTTGTGTTGCTTAACCTACGACTTTTCTACGATTTTTCTTCACAATCCGTTTGAGAAGGTACACGAAACAGAGGTTTTCTACTGCCTCTTGTGCGTAACCAAAGAGCTATTGTCTGCACAAAGAAACGAAGAGCAGAAAAGTCTTTCATTTTAAAACATTCAGACTTTATTAGTTCAGGTAAGCCATATGCTGTCATTAAACATAATTGTCCGTTGGTCAGCGGTGCGTCTGCCACCAGTGTTACATAGGTGTACGGTTTGATACCCGGTTCCGGCGTCGGACTTCTCTCTTTGGTGAGTATAACCGTTAACTCATTTGAGACGTGCCGCCTCCGGATACGCGGCTTCAAGCCGCGTATCCGTAGGCGGCACGTCTCAAATGCGTTAATTCGGGCGGTACGTCGGGGTTTTTTTTCTCCGGATACTCCGGCTCTTCCTGCCTCTTCACTTTGGTACTGGTTTCAGGCTATTTATACACTTCAAATACAAGCGACCAAACTTTGCGTAACCTTAGCGGCTGCACCTCGTGAATGTTTCGTGTTTGTCTTGTTTTGTGTTGTCCTCAGAGTGAATGCATGCGTTTTACGCAAGGGTGTGTGCTGCGTTCAGTTCAATAACTTTGAACCGCTTCAAAGAGCCTACATAATTACCTGTATTATTATTAATACACTAAGAACAATATAAAGATATTGAGAACTATTAACGCTTTAGTGCCTGGAGCAAGTCCCTTTAACCACAACGATCCATCATTTTTAATAAATTACTTTTAGAATAATTTAAATGAAAACACACAGGCACGCACGCACATACACCGCTAAGACACACACAGGTGCACTCAGTACACATATACAGAACGAAAAGTCACCGCCGAAAAAGAAAAAAAAACAATTAGTCAGATTGTTATTTTATGTCGCCATTGTTTTATTCAAATATATGACAAGGATGGTATTGTCTCGTATTGCTCCATCAGCTATGACTTTGGAACATCAATTTATCAAAATAATACACAGCTTAGACTGGGCGGGGGCGTGGTGGGGTTAAAGGGTTAGTAAGGTGAAGCTCCTTTAAAACCAAGGTGAGGCTCCTTTAAACACCCCTTCCCATACAAACCCTACACTGTCGGCGAGTAAAAAAATAGTATAGCTGAACATGTATGTCAAACGAATACCGACCGCGTAGCTTTGTCACGGTGGTTTTGTTTGCAATTTGTAACGTGCTGAGGAAAAAGCTTTTACACATATATTGTGTATGTAAAGCGCAAAATGACTTTAGCACCTTTATACTAAAACTCTCGATCACTCAATCGGATTTTTATTTTGTAGGGGGGTGGGTGTGGTTGGTGGGAGAGGGGGCCGTAAATAAGACTAGTCTCTTCAAACGATAGGCAAGGGTCTTCGTGAGCCCCTGCAACCGCACGTTGCAGGGGCTCATGAGAATATGCCTATATACCTGTGCCTATTGCATGTGCTATACATAGGCACAGATTTCACCAGCCCCTTATGAAGATCTATGCCTGTTGCAGATGAGATGTGCTGTCCCAGATCGGTTACTCTACTGCGTGTTTTAAAATTTAATGTTCTGGTTACACAAGCACAGTGCACTGCCATTATTAAAGGTCCGCTGTTCTAAAATGAACACAAGCGCTGAAAGGCAAGTTTTTGGCAGAGTTGACAATGAAGTGCACAGTCAGCTGTACAAGTTACTAACGTTTCACAGTCCCCAGCGACCCACTAGTGCTCACGCTTTATTTTATTGCCAGCTATCCAGGTGAACTGAACGCAGCCTATTCTGAAGTCCGCTACAATTGTAATTAACAAATGCCTGGTTGTTTAGCCCATTCAACCCTGACGCACTACAGCAGGAGATGGGTCGACCATGATAATTCAAGGGTAGTGCCTTGTCGGCGCCAAGCTAATCTGGCACTGCCCTTGAATTATCATGGTCGGTCCATCTCCTGCAACTGGTGCATAGTCATTAGATGACGCCTCCCAAATTTGGGAAATACGGCCGTCGGGCTGAATGAGTCGGCACTGCAATACATGAGATAGTGATCCGTTCACCTGTCCTGGCAGACAAGTTAAGCGTGGTCACTCGTTTGTGGGGTTTTGTTGGGTCGAGATATATTCATCCCTGTACATACAAAATCTATATGTTCACGTAAAAGTGTGTAGTTAACCAATGCAGTGAACTATTTTAAACCTGAAACATCACAAGGATGCACGAAGTCGGTACGATTCAGCTTGATTTTGAAATCTAACCGTGACCCGCCGGGCCTCGATAAGAGCATTGGAAGATGGCTTTTTTTTTGTCCTGTGATAAGTTAATTTTAGGACAATACAACAAAATCAGCAAATCATTATATCAGTCGGCTCTGAATTATATTTTTTCAAAGAGTTTTGTCACTGAAATGTTCTTTGCGGAGAAATAGACAATAAAACAAGAGTGCGATCCGATGAAAAGAAACTATGAACATGAATGTCCATACATATAAAAACCATTCTAAAAAAAAAAAACAGTGTATACTTCGCCACGCAGTGCATAAAGTAAACAACGTATAAAGTTCAGCAGTTCATAGTAGGGTCCAGATTGTGCAAACATACTGTCTGTTTACTGCATTTATACCTTGCTAATTTTGGCAACAACACAAAATGCTGCAAGAATAAATATGACTACTAAGCAACTATGATGTCCATGCACGACCAAAACACTGAAAAGAAGTATAACACAAATAATAACCATAAAGGCCATATGTGTATTAACCAGTTCCGGATGCGAATATATATATTATAGGCCTTCATTCTTCACACATTAATTCGTGGTTGTCTGTGCCTCTAGTAGCTGTGAAAGAGGTAAAGTGTTTGTGTGTTTAACGGATTTTCTCGCAGACTACTTTTCCGGATCGAGCTCCAAGTCGATTCACAGGCGTGTGTGGTTTGGTTTCTTCCCCGTCGGCATCACCATTAGCAGTCAAACCCAAGTGCATGTATTCCTTGTCCGTGTCAGCGTTCTTGCCACTTTTACCTCCGTTGTCTGAGAGATCCAGGTGAGAATACTCTTCATCACCTGCAGTTGCTGAAGGATAATTCCTTCCACTGTCTCTTTGGTCACCAGTGGTTGTTCCATTCTCCTTAATCCCGTAGTGCATGTAACCACCAGTGCCGTTTAGTACCAGTACCAGTGGCTGTATGAATAAGTGAGATAATTTTGCAGCAGTCAGCGGCGTCCTCCTCCGGTATGAAAATACAGACTATCTTGTCATTCGTTTTGCAGCATCATTTTCCCGGACAAAATACTGCCCGTCTTTTGCCTCGACTGTGTCTTCACCAGTGGCTTCTTTCTCAAGGAAGTGTTATCCGTTTTGCTTTTTATATTTGTCTTCTGTGTCGGCTGTGTCTTCTCCCAACACAAAGTATTGTCCACGTGTTTCATCTTTCTGGTCATCTGTCGTTCCGTCATCTTCCAAAACAAAATACTGCCCGCCTACTGCGTCGCCTTTGTCGTCATTTTCTCCCTCTTTCCTTAAAATAAAATATTGTCCGACTTTCTTCTGTCCATCAGAAGGCTGAAAATGGAATGCCTGGATTTGTTTTCCTTTAACCCCCTTGTGCATGCAGCCACCGGTACTGTTTACAGTACCGGTCGCTGCATGCGCAAGCATGTTAAAGTTGCGTTCCAAAGCAGTGTATTCTGCTCCACAACCCACAGGTTTCATTTTCATATCAGGCGCCAGGTCAGAGTATTCATGCTCGCCGTGCATCTTAGCAGGGATCTTCGGACGTATTTCAGTTTTGCCGTGCAAGGGAGTGTACTCGGCATCACCTTCAGCAGAATTCTGGGCCCTGTCGGAAGCATCTAAAGGAGAGTACTCATGCGCATCGTGGACTGACGCATCATTTTGTCCACGCGTCACCATTTTGTCGTCGCTTTCATCAGTTGCTGCCCCTTCTTCTAGCAGTATTAAATACTGCCCCCCGTCCGCCTTATTCTGAGATGACACTTTTCTCTCTTCTTCAAGAATAAAGGACTGAGGTTTTTCAGTATTCTGATTCGTTGTGTGAGCCAAACTGTGTATGCTACCCAAAGGAGCTAACTGCTGTCCTCCACTGCCATGCTCTGTAGACAGATTTCCTGTCAGTGAGTATGGACTGTCTTGTGCAGGCGCAGTCGACAGCTTAAGGTCGGCGACGTCATCAGGTTCGTTGTACACGGAGCTCTCTCCTCCTTCAATGGTGGATTTGGGGCGAAGATTGGTGACACTGTCGACGTGCTCGCTATTCCGGTTCTGACTGCCTCCGGCTACTGCGTTCTGCCTTTCCTTGCTGCGTGTAGCGACCTCACTATCCTGGAGAATGTTCAGTGCATTTATAACAAAACATTGTAGTGAAAAATGTAGACCTTTGTTTTGCTCATTAAACCGTAAGGATCAGCCAGAGAGGTAGGTGTCCTAATTAAACACTATGTACCAGTTGTAAGAGATGAATAGGCTATAGATAGTTCAAGGATAGTGCCCGATTAGCTTGGCGCCTCGATGCGCCAAGCTAATCGGGCACTGGCCTGAACTGTCTTGGTCGGGCTATCATTTATTGTTGAAAGTCTTGGGTGAGTTAACTGGTTAAAATGAAGCAAATTGAAGGACAAAGAACTCTTACCCTATTCAGCCCTGACGAACTACAGCAGGAAATGGGTCGACCATGATACAATTCAAGGGTAGTGCCAGATTAGCTTGGCGCCTATCGGCGCCAAGCTAATCTGCCACTACCCTTGAATTATTATGCTCGATCCATCTCCTGCAACAGGTGCATAGTCGTTAGATGAAGCTTCGAAAATTAGGGAAATACGTGCGTCGGGCTGAATGAGTTACGCATGCTGCCGCCGGTACTGTAAACAGTAGGCTGTAAGCTCAAGGGGGTTCAATAATTTTATGTAGTTGCTAACGTACATCGCAATTCATATGCAATCCAGACAAAAAGGTGATTATCAAGCATATACAATAGAATGCTCAACACAGAAACAAGCACGCTAGGAAAGGACATAATGTGAAGACGCCACTGATCGGTCAGCCCATCGCCACTGTTATCGCGACATGCGCCATAGTTTAGAAAACAGAGAAATAGGCCCTGATCATCGTTTTGTTAACATTTTGTTGAGAGGCTGAAATGAACTTGTCAATATATTTAAGTGGCAGAGAAAACAAAATGGTCAGAAAATATGATGATGTCTTCAAGTTTGTGAAGGTGTGTAATGTGCATGTTCATTTTTTTAAAAATGTCAAAAGGATCATTTACTCACTTGGTTTGTTTGGGGTGGTACGACAGTATCAGACATTCTCCAGATGGTGTGCAAATTTCCCGTCTCTCTGAAAAAAAGAAAAGATTTTGCTATATTCAGTTCTAACCCGGAGATTTGTTTAGTCGATATGTATGTAACCATTATTTTCAGGAGTGGGTGGGAAGATAATGAAGTAGGAAGGGAAGGGATGGGGGGGGGGGGGTAGGGCTATAAGATCTTTAGACATAAAAACTTTACTACTTTTTGTTATGTGCATAATTCAATGTACTCTGCATGTCATTTTAACATAACAATAGAGATAAGGCAGGAAATTTAAGATATTGTGTCATTCTTTATTTTTAAAAATATACACGAAAAGAAAACGAAAAAAGAAAAATGTTGAAGGCCTGGTTAAAAACGGCAGATATTTTTCTGGTTTAATATGACTGGCTTGAGTTTCAGCCCCCATATGCCTTTCTGCACGTACCCAGACTTGGATGCCCTTTTGCGTTTCCACCAGGCAACGACTACAGCTGCTGCTGTCACCACTACAACCACCATCACGACGCTCACCACCACAGCAACTACCTGATGGTCATGGCTGCTAGCGACTGCAGAGATAAAAATAGATCAATTTTCAGTGTAACACTTAAATGACTGAAAAATCAGCTTCAATGCTTTGTATATAAAGGATTTTCATAAACGGTGATTTGTACTGTTTGATTTTGGTGTTTCCAAGGTATCAGTCACGTTTTATTCTTTTGTGTTTATTTAATATTACGTAGTTAATTTCGCATCGAAATAGCTTTAACTCTTTCAGCCCGGCGCACGTATTTCCCAAATTTTGGAGGCGTCACCTTATGACTATGCACCCGTTACAGGAGATGGATCGACCTTGATAATTCAAGGGCAGTGACAGATTAGCTTGGCGTCGATAGGCGCCAAGCTAATCTGGCACTACCCTTGAATTATCATGGTCGACCCATCTCCTGCTGTAGTGCGTCAGGGCTGAATGGGTTAACCGTGCTGTTCAATTTCAGATTTACTAAAATGCCAACAATGTGCAAGCTTATTTAAGGCATTCTTGGCACACACATTAATTTCATACGACATTAACTTTATTTCGTTTTGTCTTCAAAGGTTTGTTGAAAATACACTAAATGTCATGGAAATAATTCAACTACTGAACTGCATTACGTAGGCCAGCTACGAGAACAGTGCATCTGCTAATGCGCGTATCTTCCTCTTTCTGTTCTAATTTAAATCACTATTCCTTATCCAGATGATTTGTCTGGCGGTTAGATGCAAAGTTTTCAGACGATTCAGTCAGACTTCTCGCAGTTACCCCCTTGTGCAAGCAGCCACCGGTATTGCGTACTATATAAACAATACCGGAGGCTTCTGATGTAGTGACGGATGCTGTTGTGATACTGGAGGCTGTCGCGGTCACCAGGCTTGTCGTAGTGTGCGATGTTGTTGTCGTGCACCTACAGCAGATGCAATTGTTACTGTTCCCTGAACAGATACGGACAAGACAACAAGATGTTACGGTATGTTACCTGATAACAAAATACTTACACCTCCATTACTGATAACTGACATATAACTGTGTACAATATTTCTGTTGGGAGTCTGTTTTTGAGTTAAGAATTTATATGTGCTCAAATCATGCACAAATATATGATGCTGTATTAAAAATTGGTCCAGATGCGTGTTCAGCGAGTGTAAACAGCTGTGATTTCTATTTTGCCGGCTATTTTGAGACACAATTGGCACTAACGTAATAACTGTTCAATGATTGGAAGCACAAGATAGTAAAGTGGATTAAAAGCCAGGACAAACACGCGATATCGCGTGTTTTTCCGGGCATTTAGCCCACTTTTTTTTATTCGAAACGCGTGCAGTTTTGACTTTCATCTGGTTACCTGAAATCTTCTGTTAAAACTGTCCAAAGTTAGCGTTATTATATTAATGGTGATCGATGCTTCTCCGACCCAAATGTGCATGTCCCAAATATCGGAAAAACATTCAAGTACGTACATGTATGTTTTTAAGTATCACTGTGATTATTTCGCGCCAGAGCACTAGGCCACAACATAGGTATAGATAAAAGTGTCTTCACGATGTATATATCAATGTACAGTATTTATCTCTACTAGTCATTGTTACAGACGGTAACTATAAGAAATAAATGTTGTGCACTGATACACATCGTGGAAATGCATTTCCCTACCCCAGCCTGTGCTCTGGCATCGTATTATAGGTAAATCAGATATATTACGTGCACTTACCGTTGCATCTGACGCAACAGCCATTACAGGTTGTCCGGCACCTGCAATAGTTTGTGTTTATCAAACTGCATCTTGACACTTAGGCATAACATATTGTGGCACATAATGACAAAGAGCAAGTAAGAAACCTAAACCGAAATTGCCGACATCAACCACTAAATATTTACTTATTTGTACTTTATTTTTGATTACACGCTTTTACCCTGTAACAATATAAACCATGCCAACAACACAACAGCAAACGTGACTTTTACATGCAAAAGATTCTTACTGACGCTGATTGCAAGTGTTACAATTGTTGCACATGTCTTGGAATTCTGGGTTTTGCGAGTAAACTGCAACAAAGAAAACTCATTTCAGGTTATACAATGTCTACCAATATTATTTACCTCCACTACCCCTCACCACCCTCATCCACCAGCTTCTTTCTCAACATTTTGCTCAACATTGTTGTAGGTTAAGAATTTAAAATTGTAATAACCCAGTGAAAAGAAAAGGTTCAGATAAAACGCTTGCACTATACCTCAGCCATTCAGCCTGAATCACGATGACAAGGAAGGGATGCGCCCTGATAGTTCAAAAGTAGTGTGACATAGCTTGGCGCCTAGAGTCGCCAAGCTATTGTCACACCACTCTTGAACTGTCATGGTCAATCTGTCTCCTGAACTGTGATGTAGTCTGTAGAAAACAACTACTATATTAAGTGATTTCTCACCTCAAGCACAATATTCTAAGACAGTTATCGTTGTTTATTTTGTGTTAAACCCCAATAACTAACTAACTAATCATCGTTGATTTCAGGAATTTTGGGGGAAATTCACTTACCTGTATCTAAAGCACACGCAAGCAACAGAACTTTGGCGATTACGGACATTTTTTTTTTTAAACTTGCAACTGACCACGATCTACCTGTTGTGGAAGAAAGGGGGTATGCGTTAAAATCGTGAATCGTAGTGATAATCAGTCGTGGTACATAATTTGTGAAAAATTGTCAAAATAAGTGTGATCGTGAAGTTTCGTGTCTCGTGATTGACGAAGCGCAATTTTCGAAAAGCCACGATAGAAAACGCCTACCCCCCCCCCTCCCCCCTCCATTCCCCCACCCTTCCCAATACACTCCATCGAAACTGCGAGATACAAGAAAATACCAACAAAGAAATGAGCAAGATTTTTCAAAAATAAATACAAAACAGGAAACAGTTTACACATTTTCACAGTGACTAGAAAAACATAAGATCATTTTCCATTGTGTTTATCTATGCAGGCCACTTGAAAAAAAGGGGTTAAGAACAAAAGCAAAGACAAAACATACTTGTAATTTTTCAGTTTAAAAAGTTATGTTGTCACTGTTTGTTTACGAAGCGTCTTTCGTTCTTGTTATTTATTTCAAAGACCAGTATTTACCACCTCAATCATGGTCTTTAATGACAGGTGATCTGTCTTAAATGGTTGCTCAATCCAGATTCTGATGTGCAAAACCCCATTGCAAGAAGCATAGACAATCACACACAAAAAGCACAGATTCACGTGCGCCACCGAATCAAAAAATAACAGTCGATAAGTCGTTCATTTTAATTCCTTGCCTCCCAGAACTAAATGACTTCCATTCTTCGGAATGGAAGTCATTTAGTTATGGGAGTTAAAAATATATGCGGCAATGAAGGGTCTAAAATAACGCAAGAAAGTGGAAGAGCTTAACAAACCTTATACTTTTTTATGCCGTTTTGTAAGTATTTAGGTCGTCAGCTTGATCTGCACAAATGCGTGCGTAGTTCCTTTGCACATCTCATGTAAACGCATTCAGCGAGGCAATGAAACGTATATATAACAATCGTGGATATATGAAGGCATCACACTATGAATATTGAGTACCTTTTGTTTATATTTTTACCATTTTGAGCCTTTCTTCACGCAACACATTTTTGAAAATCGCGCCAAGGAAAACGTTCAAAACTTAATTAAGCTTTGTATCCGAAAAATAAAAATTAAATAATAGAAAAACTGCAAAAGAGCATATGTTTGTGTCTGCTGACTGCTCTGTGTTGTAATCTTGTTTATCAGGCACAGGCTAGCTCTTTTAACCCCTTCCCTGCCACTGTACGTACATGTTTGTTTTGGTTCATTAAACGACCAAATCCAACATCTTCCGTAAAACATGGATACAAATTGGTCTCAGCAAGAGGCATAGATCCTCATGAGCCCCCGCATACGCGGGGGCTCATGAGGATCTATGTTTCTTGCAGTTGGATCATGTTTACTTTTTTCCTCGGCAGTAAACGAGTTAAAGAGTATGTCACACTGTAAAATGTATAAGCAAACAAAGCTTCAACTTAATATCACAGGGCGGCAGTGATTTCTTCCCACGAACGTCTCAAACTATCACGAAGAAAGCCGGTGAAAATATGAGAGAAATGCACCATCCCCACACCTCTTCACGAACACAACTTGTTTTTCTGTTCACCCGTTTGATTTCATCGCAGTTGAAACGTAATGCATGCCGTTGCTCAAGCATGAAAACATTTCCTGGTCTCGACCTACAATGAAATCCCCATGTAGTCACCCCGCCTGTGCCTCAATCACGTAGATTTAAAGCAGTAGTACACACCAATATATTCGGGAAAATAATGTTAACTCATTCGAGACATGCCGTATAGGGAGACGGGGCTGTTAGCCGCATCTCCGTATTCGGCACGTCTTGAATGAGTTAAACCTCCATCAATACTGGAAGAGTCCCCTTGCGCTTGAAGCTGTCGGAACTGTCAAAACTGTGAGCTGTACCGACAGCTTCACGCGCAAGTAAGGTACATGTTTGTTCGGAAAATTGACAAAACTATAATCAGTTCTAATAAATAATTTAAAGAAAAAATAATTTTAACAAGCGTGTGTTTAACAAAGAATAATTTTAATAAGCACACGCACGCACACCGACACGCATGCACACACACAGAGTACACAAATTTGAAGCGAAACTTACTAGCAAAGTGAAACGAACTGATTTTTTAAAACTTGATTTAATGTGTTATGTTTATGTAATTTTTACACAATCCAGAACCAAACGTTGACTGCCAGGCGTGTAAAATGCAGCGAAGAACCCAACGGAGAAAGAAACATGCTAGGAAAGACAGTTACTACACAATATATTAATATTCCAGGTATTTACCCTTCTTCAAAATAGACAAATTCAGTTGCCACATTCCTTCTCTGATAAGATAAGTAACATCTTTTCTCTATACTTGTTTGTTTGTCAATTTTGAAAAAGAGTATTTACCCGAAATATTTATACATTGTGTTGTAACTGTCTTTTCTAAGCGTGTTTCTTACTCCGTGGGGTTCTTCTATGTTGTTATTGTTGTGTATGACTTTTGAACACAAATTTTACGCCAAAATACTACTGAGGGTGCGTTTGTTTTTCAAGTTGAAAACTTAGATCATGCTCCTTTAAGAGTTTCGTTCAAACCAAACACCGTCGACGAATCTTTTATAGTACAAACATGTCAAGTGAATATCTTCCGCGTGACTTTGCTAATGGTGGTTCAGTTTGAAAGTTTCAGCGAAGATGTTTTCTGGCTAGGGTGGTTTGAGTGAAGTGCAAACTAACATTGTAGCACCCACATCCATCAGAACCTGTTCTGAGTGACCACCCGTAGGAAAGATCACCTGTCATTAAAGACCATCATAAAGGTGGCTGCAGCTGTGACTGAGGCTGTGGCTTACTTACTTACTTACGCCTGTCACCCCTACCCGGGTATAGGCCGTCGACGAGAGACCTCCAGCAACTCCTGTCCTGTGCTTCTCCTTCGATTCTACTCCAGGTGGTTCCCAGTCTCTTGATGTCTGCTTGGAGGTCTCGACGCCAGGAGTTTCTCGGCCTACCTCTTTTCCTCTTTCCCTGGGGGTTCCATGACAATGCCTGCCTAGTGATACTGGAAGCTGGCTTTCTCAGACTGTGACCGATCCATCCCCATCTTCTTCGCCCAATTTCATTCTCTGCTGTTATCTGCTCTGTTCTCTCCCAGAGTCTGACGTTGCTGATCTTCTCTGGCCAGTGGATTTTCAAAATTCTTCTAAGGCAACTGTTCATGAAGGTCTGTACTCTGTTGACTGTGGTTTTTGTCAATCTCCATGTCTCTGCTCCATATAGGAGAACTGCTTTTACATTGGAGTTGAAAATCCGGACTTTGGTGTGTTGTGACAGCTCTCTGGAACTCCATACTTTTTTCAACTGGAGAAAGGCTGCTCTGGCTTTACCGATTCGTGCTCTGACATCTGCATCAGTGCCGCCTTTTTTGTCTATGATGCTCCCGAGATAGGTGAAGGACTCCACCTCCTCCAACGGGGTGCCAGCAAGCAAGACTGGTTCTTCCCTGGTTGCGTTCAGCCTCATTGTCTTTGTTTTCTGTTTGTGAATGGTGAGGCCCACTTGGGACGAGATGTCAGCAAGCCTCGTGGTCTTGTCCTGCATTTGTTGATGAGTGTGGGACAGTAATGCCAAGTCGTCTGCAAAATCGAGGTCGTCAAGCTGTGTCCACAGTGTCCACTGTATTCCACTTCGTCTGTGCTCTGTGGTCATCTTCATGACCCAGTCTATGGCCAGTAGGAAGAGGAACGGAGACAGCAGACACCCCTGCCTGACACCAGTTCTGACCTGGAGCTCTCTGGTGAACTGCCCTTCGTGGATCACGCGACATGTCATGCCCTCATAGCTGCTCTTGATCAGGCGGACGAGCTTTGTGGGTACACCGTAGTGTCGTAGGAGTTTCCACAGAGTCTCTCGGTCCACGCTGTCAAATGCTTTCTCATAATCCACAAAGTTGACGTACAGCGGGGAGCTCCACTCCAGAGACTGTTCCACGATGATGCGGAGAGTGGCGATCTGGTCTGTACATGATCGGTTCTTCCTGAATCCTGCTTGCTGGTCTCTCAGCTGGGGGTCAACGGAGCTCTTCATTCTTTCTAGGATGATCCTGTTGAAGACCTTTCCTGGTACTGACAGCAAGGTGATTCCTCTGTAGTTGGAACACTTGCTGAGGTCGCCTTTCTTGGGAAGCTTGATTAGGTACCCCTCCTTCCAGTCAGCCGGCATCACCTCCTCTTCCCAGATCTTTCCAAACAGTGGGTACAGCATCTCAACTGTTGTCTCTAGGTCTGCTTTCAGAGACTCCGCTGGGATGCCATCTGGCCCTGCTGCTTTGCCATTCTTCAAAAATGCCACTGCTTTTCTGATCTCTTCCCGGCTGGGTCTGTCACAGCTGATGGGTAGGTCGGTCTCTGCCGGCTGGATGTCGGGGGGGTCGGGTGGGCTAGGTCTGTTCAGTAACTCTTCAAAATACTCGGCCCATCTGTCGAGTTGGTCTGCTCTGTCTGCAATAGGCTTGCCTTCTTTGTCTTTTACTGGTCTTTCTGTATGGCCATACTTACCCGACAATCTTCTGGTAATGTCGTAGAGCTGTTTCATGTTGCCGCTGCCTGCTGCCTTTTCTGCCTCTGCTGCCAGGCTTTCTGTGTAGGCCCTCTTGTCTGCCCTGATACTCCTCTTCACCTCGCGGTTGGCTTCCGAGTATTCCCCCTGTGCCCTTACTTTGGCTGCTCTCGTGCGACTGTTGTTGACCGCTGCTTTCTTCTGCTTCCTCGCTTCTATCTTCTTCAAGGTCTGTGCCGACAGCCAGTCCTTGTGGTGGTGTTTCCTGAACCCTACAGTGTCTTTGCAGGTTGAGTTCAGTGCCTCTCTAACTGCCTTCCACTGCTGCTCTGTGGTGACCGCCTCCTCTTCATTTACTAGCTCCTGTAGCGCTTGAAACCGGTTGGACAGCACCAGTTTGAACTCTTCTCCAACTCCAGTTTCTCTCAGGAGGCCTACATTATAGCGCTGTCTTCTTGTTGTCTCTGTGCGGCTTTTCTTTAGCTTGAGCTTCATTCTTAAGGTAAGCAGATGGTGGTCGGAGGCGACATCTGCTCCCCTCCTCACTCGAACATCTTGAAGGGATCTTCTGAATTTCTTGCTAATGCAGATATGGTCTATTTGGTTCTCTGTTGTGTGGTCAGGTGAGACCCAAGTTGCTTTGTGTATTCTTCTGTGTGGGAAGATGCTGCCTCCAATGACAAGTCGGTTTAGAGCACAAAAGTCTACAAACCACTCCCCGTTCTCACTCATCTCCGAGCCTAGTCCCTGTCTCCCCATCACCTCTTCGTATCCGGTGTTGTCCTCCCCTATTTTGGCATTAAAATCGCCCATGACGATGGTGATGTCTCGCTCCGCACATTTGTCCACGGCACTCTGGAGTCGGTCGTAGAACTCTTGTTTCTCTTCCTCGTCACTGTCATTGGTGGGCGCATAACACTGGATGACGTTCAGCTTGAGCTTTTTCTTGGTTCTAAAGGCTGCTGTTATAATTCTTGGCCCAAGAGGTTCCCAGCCCATCAGCGCTCTCTGTGCCACTGGTGACAGCATGAGTGCTACTCCTTCTGTATGGGGGGCATTCTCCTCTTCATGACCTGAATACAGAATCATCTCCCCACTTAACAGCCTTTTCTGGCCAGACTGCGTCCATCTGGCTTCACTGATGCCTAGCAGGGAAAGGTTGTACTTTTGCATTTCCGCTGCTATCTGGGCGGCCTTGCCGCTCTGGTACATGGTCTTGACGTTCCATGTGCCCATGGTTGTATCCCTGGATAGAGAGAGGCGGCTCGGTCCTGTGGCTTCCGAAGACTTCCGGCTTTCACCACAGGACATCATAAGTCTTCTAGTAGAAGAACCTTCCTCCTCCAGGAAAGGAATTACTGTTAGTCTTTTCGTCGGCGTTTTTGTAGCTATTTCCTTTTTTGCAGGGTGGGGAAGCTAACCCCACGCCCAACCCCCTTACTAGGAGGACCAGGGGTTTTCTGTCGGGGTCACCTTCCCTTAGACCATGTTGGTTCACGGCACCTTATTTCATTCGGTGCACCCCTCTCACGAGGGACCCCCTATCCACCACCCAGGGGACGCGCCTCAACGCCGTATGGTCCCAGCGCGAGGGAGGCTGTGGCTGCAGCCACCTAAATGATGGTCTTTAATGACAGGTGACACTTTTTGCCCTTTAAGACTTCTCATGAGAGAGCAACTGTCTTGTAACACCACTTCTTCCTTCCAAAGTAAGGACTTTGTGTTTGCTCAAAATTACATTCTGCTGTGCTGCTGTGTTTTGGGGATTGACACTTGTCTCTCTCTTGACAGAGCATCTCTCTTTTAAAACAAAAGACCCTAGGTCCAACGTCGGCCACAACTGATGGGCCCGCGGACAGACGTGCGCTGGCCCACTGTGGCCGACGTCGGCCCGAGGACATTTGCTTACGTGTTAAGACTACTTTTTGTCCACGCAGAAAAGGTGTTCAAACTCAAAACAGGTCCTACTGTTCAAAAACCCTGTGACTGGCTTTATCGTTTAGGAACCCAATCGGAGGTTGTAAAGAAAGCCAAGCTCTATTCGCAAAAGGCATAGACTCGCATGTGCACCTGCAACCTGCGGTTGCAGATGCTCATGTGAATCTATGCCTAATGCGGTTGCAAAGCTCATGCCAATCTGTGCAAGGGTTGCAGGTGCTCATGAAAATCTGTACCGATTGAAGTGCTGTGTACGAGTATATATGCATGGATTTCGCGTTAACCGTCATGAAAATAGGTGCCTGTTGTAGCAGTGGGCTTGCTGTCAGACTGGTTATAATGTGAGCATACATTGTATGTGTACACACAGTACAGTGTGCTGCCAATTTTTAGTATCAGGCTGAGTCGTATAATAATTGTGTAGACAGACGAAACTGAAGTGGGCTGTGTACAAAACTACGTGCAATTCAATACTTTTCTTTTCGTAGTAAGCCCACTCCCTGTGTGTGTGTGTGTGTGTGTGTGTGTGTGTGTGTGTGTGTGTGTGTGTGTGTGTGTGTGTGTGTGTGTGCGTGCGTGCGTGCGTGCGTGCGTGCGTGCGTGTGTGTGTATGTGTGTATGTGCGTGTGTGTGTGTGCGTGCGTGCGTGCGTCTGTTTGTGCTTGCTTGTGTTTGTGCGTGCGTGTGTGTGTGCGCGTGCGTCTGTGTGTGTGTGTGTGTGTGTGTGTGTGTGTGTGTGTGTGTGTGTGTGTGTGTGTGTGTGTGTGTCAACACTATCTTTACAACAAAAATCAGCAACAATATTACTACAATCATACCCACGTCTTGCGTCACTTCACTTATCAAACAGTAAATGCAGCTTTGAGAAAACTCGAAAGTTCCATACCCCAGTGGCAAAATGTCTTCGGGCCAACGACGGCCGCAGTTGGCCCGCGCACTACACTGCGCCGGCCAACTGCGTCTGTCGTCAGCCCGATGAGCTTTGCGCACTAGGTATTACACGACAAACATTCAGCAACCGAAATAGTTTTTATTGACTGAAAACATTGTTCTTGACTCTAAAGCCATGCTACTACCATATGGAACACAGGCAACTGTCGTATGTTTTGTGAGTTTACCAGCCCTCCCCCCCCCCCCCAACCACCTCATTACCCACCCCGCCCCTTTTCCCAAGTGTCGTTGTTTTAATTTAGGTCAATGCGCTTGAAAAAACACAGCAGTATAGTAGAACTTCTTTTGAGCAACCATCTCTATTTCCAAGGAAAAAAAGTCTGCTTAAAATGCAGGTGCTGTCCAAAGAGAAGACGTGAAATGCAATACGTGGAACCTGTCATTAAAGACAATCTTTTTAGGTGGATCAACCACTTACCATTGCAGCAGCAGTTGTTAGTGCACGCTGTCGGGCAGCTGCAACAGGTTGTATTAAATACGTGTAACTCAATCTTTCACACGTACGCATGGAGTATTTCAAAGAAAAACATAGAGTCAGTAAGATAAGATAAGCTAGAACGTTATTTCCACATGTAACAATACATTAGGAAACCGTCTCTAGACCAAGAGTACTGCCGACTTCAAACAATAAATATTTACGTTTTGTACTCTGTGTAGTTCAGAATAAAAAGTACAAGATTTTCACCTATAATGGCATTCCTTGTAAACCTATATGAAAACATCAACAACGGCAACACAAATAACACATGCGCCATTTACATGTAAAATATTCTTACCGTTGCTGTTTGCAATTTATACTGGGCTTGCCTATGACTTGGTATGCTGTAAAGTAAAATGCAACACATTTCATATAATATATATTCTGTCTACAAATGTCCTCTAACGCCACGCTCCATTGTTTCTTTTCTTTGTGTTCACATGTTTGTACGTTGTACGTTAAAGAATGTTTGAATAAATCACCTTTTGAAAACAAATCTAACAAGATTTGGATAGACCCTGTTAGTTCAAGAATATTGTCACAGTACCTTGCCACCTAAAAGCGAAAAAACTATTGTGACATTACTCTTTTACTGTCATGATCGATATCTCTCCTAAACTGTAATGTAGTGCTATGAAACAACTCCCATCTTTTGGGATCTCTTCCCTCGGGCACGCTATTTTAGAAATGTTTTCATTATTTGTTCGGCGTTAAACTCCAGGAACTAACTAACGAACGTTGATGCCACGAAAGTTGTGGGAAATTCGTAGTTTTGACTCACCTGCGTCCAAGACACACGTAAACATCAAAACGGTGGCGACTGCGGACATTTTTCTCACTAAGTATCCACCTGTTTTAAATGAGATTAAATGTGTTAAAATCGTGAACAGTGATTATCGTGTTTCACGTTATTGGGAATCGTGAAAGATCCTCAGGCTTGATCCATGATTTGTGAAAATGTTGTCACAAAAACGTGATGGATCAATAGTTAATGTTTCGTGAGAAGTGATTAACAAAAAGATATTTTCGTGCAACCGTGTTAGTAACCTCCATACACCCCTTCTAGGAAAACTGCGAGGTGTACGGAAATAACCAGCAAACAAGCGCCTGAAAAAAAAAGAGTTTTACATTTTTTACAGTTACCAAATAAATATTATTTTCCTTCCTGTTTAAGTATGCAGGCCACCTGAATAAAAGAGATAAACAAAGACAAAACATATTAATAGTTTGTTTGGTTTTTTTTTTATTCCGAAGCATGTTTTTTATTTTTTGTATTTTTTTTTTTTTTTTTTTTTGCTTATTTGGAACACCACCATTGAGGTGGCTATAAGACCACCTAAATGACGGTATTTAATTAACTCATTCTGCCCACGACACTTCACAGCAAGATACAGCTTGACCATCATAGTTCAAGGGTGGTGGCAGAATAGTTTGGTGCCTATAGGCGCCAAGCTATTCTGCCACCACCCTTGTACTATCATGTTCGATCTGTCTCCTGAATTGTAATGCAGTCCTCAGAGGATAAACTCCAAAGTATGAGTATTTCGTACCTCGGACACAATGAGTTAATGACAGCACAGACGATCGATCTGTCATAGGGTGGTCGCTTAAAACAGGTTCTGTTGCACAGTACTCAGCATCTAAACAATAACGATCTATTGGTCTCTCGTTTTAACCCTTTGCCTCACAGAACTAACTGACTTCCATTCTACGGAATGTTAGTCATTTAGTTCTGGGAGTCAAAGGGTTAATGGTGTTTGCCGACTTCGGCAGTGAATGGCCTACAATAATGTAGGAGGAGGGAAAGACCTTGACAAACCTTACAACTTTTCTCCCGTTTTATACATGTTCCGGTCACCTTGATCTGCGAGAATGAGTGCGCAGTTCCATGTATGCCTTTACTAAGAGGCAATGACACATTCATATCGTCGGCATGTAAGCCGCGTACTGCAAAATGTCCCCAAAAGAGAGCTATTGGAAAAAAAGAGAGACATGCGCTATGCCCACACCTCTAGCTTGTTTTTCTGTTCACCCGTTTGATATTCTCCCAGTTGAAACGTAATGCACGCCGTTGGTGAAGCATGAAAACATTTCCTGGTCACGACTTTTAAAAAATTACCATGTTGTCAACCCGTCTGTGCCTCAGTCACGTAGACTTAAAGCAGTAGTACACACCATTATATTTGGGAACATAATGTTAACTCATTCGAGACGTGCCGTATACGGAGACGCGGCTGCTCGCCGCGTCTCCGTATACGGCACGTCTCGAATGTCTTAAGGGCTCCATCAATATTAGAAGAATCCCATTGCGCGTGAAGTTATCGGTACTGAGTAAAGACCCGGTAGCTGCATGCACAAGTGGGGTACGTGTTTGTTCGGAAAATTAACAAAACTATAAGCAGTTCCAATAAATAATTTCGAAAAATAATAATTTTAATAAGCACACGCATGCACACACACACAGGCACGCGCACACACATTTGAAGCAAAACTTACTAACAAAGTGAAACGAACTGATTAAAAATTTATTAAAACGATTTACTGTGTTATGTTCATGTAGTTATTACACAATCCAGACCACAAAGGTGCCCGCCAAGCGTGTAAAATGCAGAGACAAACTCAACGGAGAAAGAAACACGCTAGGAAAGACGGTTACAACACAATTGAGTAATATTTCAGGTAAATACCCTTCTTCAAAATAGACAAATTCAGTTGCCACATTCCTTCTTCGATAAGATAAGTAGCGACTGTTCTTTACACTTGTTTGTTTGTCTATTTTAAAGAAGGTATTTACCGGAAATAGTAATAAATTGTGTTGTAACGTGTTCTTTGTAAGAATGTGTCTCTTTCTCCGTTGGGTTCTTCTATGTAGTTATTGTTATGTATGACTTTTTCAACACGAATTTTACGCCAAAATACTATTGAGGATGTGTTTGTTTTTCCAGCAGAAAAACTTAAATCATGCTCCTTTAAAAGTTTCGTTCCTTACAAACCAAGCACTGTCGACGAATCTTTTAGAGTACAATCAAACATGTCAAGTGAATACCTTCCGCGTACCTTTGCTGTGATGGTTCAGTTTGAAAGTTTCAGAGGAAATGTTTTCTGGATAGTTTTTGTGTGAAGTGCACACTGACATTATTACACCCACATTCATCAGAACCTGTTTTGACCCACCACCCATAGGAAAGTTCACCTGTCAAAGACCAGCATTTAGATGGCTGCATCCACCTAAATGATGGTCTTTAATGACAGGTGACACTTTTTACCCTTCAAGACTCTTCTTGAGCTAGCACCTGTCTTTTAATACCATTTCTTCCTTCCAAAGTACGGTGGTTGCTCAAAATTATATTCTACTGTGCTGCTGTGCTGTTAGGGAGTGTCACATCTGTCTTGACGGAGCATCTGTCTTTTAAAACAAAAGACCCTAGGGCCGATGTTGGTCACAGTGGGCCCGCGCACACCCGTGCGCGGGTCTACTGTGGCCGACGTCGGTCCGAGGACCTTTGCTTACTTGTTAAGACCACTTTTTTCCCTGCAGAAAAGGTGTTCAGACTCAAAACGGTTCATACTGTGCTAAACCCTTGTGACTGGCTTTCTAGTTTAGTGACTCAATCAGAGGTTGTAAAGAAAGCCAATCTCTACTCGCAATAGGCATAGATTCTCATGAGCACCTGCAACCTGCGGTTGCAGATACTCATGAGAATCTATGCCTATTGCGGTTGCAGGAGCTCATGCCAATCTATGCCAGGGTTGCAGATGCTCATGAAAATCTGTACGGCTGCAGTGCTATGTAAATAGGCATGCATTTCGCGTTAGCCGTCATGAAAATCTTGTTGTAGGAGTGGGCTTGCTGTTAGACTGGTAATAATGTGAGCATATATAGTATGTGTACACGCAGTGCAATATGCTGCCAATTTTTATCAGGCTGAGTCGTGTAGAGTTGTGTTGACAGACGAAACTGAAGTGGGCTGCCTACAAAACTACGTGCAATTCAATACCTTTCGTTTTGTAGTAAGCTGTGTGTGTGTGTGTGTGTGTGTGTGTGTGTGTGTGTGTGTGTGTGTGTGTGTGTGTGTGTGTGTGTGTGTGTGAGAGAGAGAGAGAGAGAGAGAGAGAGAGAGAGACAGAGTGTGTGCGTGTGTGTGTGTGTGTGTGAAAGAGTGTGTGTGTGTGTGTGCGTGTATGTATGTACACGTGTGTGTGTGTGTGTGTGTGTGTGTGTGTGTGTGTGTGTCACTGTGTGTGTGTGTGCGTGTGTGATGGTGTGTGTGTGTGCGTGTGTGTGTGTGTGTGCACGTGTGTGCGTACGTGCGTGAATACACTCCGTCCAAATCATAGTGTGTGCGTGCGCGCGTGTGTGTGCGTGTGCGGGTGAGCATGGGTGCTGTATGTGCGCGTGTGTGTATCAAAAAATAAAGCAGCAACAACCACCACCATACCAACGTCTTGGGTTATTTCACTTGAAGCACACTCAACAGATCTGTACACCCCAGGAGCAAAAGCTCGTCAGGCCGGAGCGGCCGCAGGTGGCCCGGGCAAAGTCGTGCGTGGGCCACCTGCGGCCGTCGCCGAGCCGATGAGCTTTGCGCACTGGGTACAATCACACGACAAACATTTAGCAATCGTGGCATTTTTATTGTCTGAAAACACAAACAATTCAAACTAGGCAGCAAGAGTAAGTACAACAACCAAGTGTGCCAGTTACAATGTCGCAATGCTATAGAATCAAGGGACACATGACATATTTACACGCAGGTACACACCTTCGCAAAGCACATCCGTGTTTGAAAATGTTTCCTTTGGCTGTTGCTAGCGCTTTTTGTCATGGTGATTCTCGTGTTAAATCAGCTCGACACAAAGCACTACCGACAGCTTAAGAGTTAAACTTCCGGGTTGTCAACTGTCCTTGCGATCTGGCCGTTATTTGCGACAGATTAACCTCCCTCATTGTGAACATATTTAACGCCTATGGACAACGCAAACGTAAAATAAAGCTAACCATTTCTATTCAACTTAACAGATAGATCTACTCCTAAATAAAGCGCACATTTCGTGACTGCAGTAAAGAAAATGTGCATGAAATTACAAGTTAAGCACGCGAAATGAAAGTAAGCGACAACAAAGCATACGTGTCTATTGATCTCCAACACAATCAGAAACGTATGGGTCTGTTAAGTGTTCTTTTTACTCCAAGTCATTACATTTGCCTTGTATACTGTCAAAGAAATGCGACATTTTGGGAATCATCGGAAACACTAAAGTGTTTCCGATGATTCCCAAAATGTCGCATTTAGTGTTTCCGATGATTCCCAAAATGTCGCATTTCTTTGACAGTATACAAGGCAAATGTAATGACTTGGAGTAAAAAGAACACTTAACAGACCCATACGTTTCTGATGATTCCAAAAATGTCGCATTTCTTTTGCTAGTCAGTATATCTCACACTTCAGCAATAATAATAATAATAATAATAATAATAATAATAATAATAATAATAATAATAATAATAATAATAATGAATATTTATTAAGGCGCCTAAACTTTAAATGAAAACGGGTCTATTGCATGCTAATAACATACATGCACCTTGCATCCTATAAAACATGCATATACACCTACGCAACAATATGTACAAGAAAAATAACAAATAGCAAAAAGGGCACACCAACAAAAAAAATGCTGACACAGAAAAGACATACCATAAAATTAATAAAGGATAGACCAGAGAACTCTGAACACAAAATGTTGGCAAAAAGAAGAATTGCAATAGTAAATGTTTGTATACAGGAAAAAAATAAGTCTTCAAAGACTGATGGAAACTATCAGCAGATTCAAAGTGTCTGAGGACCTGCGGAAGTTTATTTCAAAGCACTGATCCTTGGTATGAGAAAGACCTCTCATCAAAATACTTAGTTCTCACATTTGGAATAATAATAATAATAGTGATAATAATAATAATAATAATAATAATAATAATAATAATAATAATAATAATAATAATAATAATATAGTAATAATAATAATAATAATAATAATAATAATAATAATAATAATAATAATAATAATAATAATAATAATAGTGAATGGTTCTTGTATAGCGCAAAATCTTTTTGTGGCAAAAAGTCATTGCGCTAACACACGCATTCAAACATGGCATAGACGATATGAAACATTACAAATAAATACAACAGGACCAGGGAGGATCTATGACTGAGGAAAAGCAAGCTGGAATAAGTGAGTGAGAGAGAGTAGGGAGATTTCGCAGACTGGCAGGCAGCAAGTTCCAAACTGAAGATGCAATGAAGCTGAATGAGCGGTCACCAACAGTTTTCAAGTTACGTTTAGGAGCCTTCAAAAGTTTCTCACTGGGTGACCGCAGAGAACGTGAAGGCTGGCATGTCCAGAGTGAAGCAGAATGGTAAGCCGGAAGAGACCCGTCAAAGTGACGGTATGCCAGAGTTGTCATCTTGCGTAATAGTTTTGTGTCTGCTGAGGAAGGGAGACGTATGAAGAAGCCCAGAAAGATGGACAGGGCCAGCAGAGGAAGACAGACAGGTGTGGCAGATGGACAGATCTTTGTGTGGTACTCTAAATGTGACAAGCAACCAATGAAGGGAACGCAGGCTGGGAGTGATTGTGGTCTGACTTCTTTGCCTTAACCCATTCTGCCCTGACGCACTACAGCAGGAGAGGGGTCGACCATGATAATTCAAGGGAGTGCCAGATTAGTTTGGCGCCTGTCGGCGCCAAGCTAATCTGGCACTACCCTTGAATTATCATGGTCGATCCATCTCCTGCAACAGGTGCATAATCGTTAGATGACGCCTCCAAAGTTTGGGAAATACGTGCGTCGGGCTGAATGAGTTAATAATTGACAACAAGCCGTGCTGCTGAGTTCTGCACTTTCTGCAGCCGATCCAGAAGATACAGCGGACAGTCGCACAGACCAGTGTTATAGTAGCCTCTGGTGTAAGAGTAATTGGCCAGAGTATAAAATGTTTCCAGTGCTATGTGTAACCGAACACGTCCCCCTTTCCTTAGGTAGTGCATGCAAAAGCTGTACTTTGATTTCTGGGTCATCATGAATAATCATGCGGTGGCGCATCTTAGAGGGGGTGAAGGAGCGGGTATCAAAGTCGCTTTTATTTAGAGTTTGGCACCAGCAAAGCACCCCCACCCCACCCCCAACCCCGCACCCCTCCATAACTCATTCAACCCGACGCACGTATTTCCAACATTTTGGAGGCGTCATCAAAACGACTATGCACCTGTCGACCATGATAATTCAAGGGTAGTGCCAGATTAGCTTGGCGCCAAGCTAATCTGGCACTACCATTTAATTATCATGGTCGACCCATCTCCTGCTGTAGTGCGTCAGGGTGACTGGGTTAAAACTTTATCCCGCTTTTCGATTTTTCGTCTAATCGTCCACCGGAAAGCATTTGGTCTGGCCTGTGGGCTGACATTAATGGTCCCAAACAAAAAGCTGTTCCCTCAGAAAGGAACTGATCTGCACCTGTCTTGAATAGTTCAATTATGGCATGACCTAAATGAGAACGATCATCAGGCTGGCTCCGTTTCTTTAACATGTGTACATGTGCTTCTCCCCCCCCCCCCCCCACCCCAATCCCCCTCCCAACCCCCTTCCTCCCACTCCCCTATATAGGAAATGCAAAATTAGATGTATAATGCCGCAAGAGTTTCAAAACTAATTCGATGAAAGCACAACATTATCTTCCACCGACAGAATAAATTGAAATCTGAATTCAAGATTCGTGTCATATAACCTTCTTAACACAAGTTGAAAGAATTAACTTGTTTCTCAAATCTTTGTTGATTCACTGCCAAAGAGCTTTAGCGGGCCCAGAAACATAGATTCAATGTGGTGTCAGCAAGAGGCAAAGATCCTCATGAGCCCCCGCAACTGCGGGGGCTCATGAGGATCTATGTCTCTTGCCTTTGGATGGTGTGCATTTTTCATTTTTTCCTCATCAGTCAGGATCTTAATGTTTACCATGACACATCCATTTTCACTGCATGTAAAAAGTCGCGTTTTGTCCCTCATCATTCTCCGCGTAACCATTCACGCCACCCTCTGACTCGGCGACCTCACCGTTAGATTCGCCGATCGACGGGTCACACTCCATAGCACCGGCGAAGCTCATTTTATCAACCTCCTCTTCGTGAGTAAAATACTCCAACCCGCAAAGCGACAGACTTTGGGCAAGACTCGCGACGCTCGTCATCGACAGACGAGATTTCTTGAGACTTTTGCTAAGTATGTCGTCTGCCGAGGAGTGACGGACGCGAGATTTGTTCCCCTTGTCATAATTTGAGGACGAACGACTGTCCTGAGAGACGTCTCCCTCAAAAGTGGAAAACGGCCGTCTCTTGTCGATGACGTCAGAGCTGTAGGTCGGATTGTCGAAGGCTGTTGTGGGAAAGGATTTATTTCGCATGATGGGGCTCGGGTTCGTGTCATTGGGGTTGTCTTGAGAACCGCCGTTCACGCGTGGTTTCCCTACCGTCGTAACGTCGGTTTCAGCCAGAGGATCGTCCTGGTGATAAAGGAAAACAGGCAATCCTCAACACGCGAGGCAGACACCTACCCAGTTACTCGCCCTTGACGCGTTGCGTCAAGGGCAAGTAACTGCTGCAGTCGTCTGCTTCAACGTGAGTCAACTAGGTCAAAGGAATAATGCTCTTCAAACTAACATTCTTCCTGGATTATTTTGTGAACATCCTGGCAAATACAACACAAAAGGAAATTGCTGTTGTTGTTTTGGGTTTTTGTTGGTTTTTTTTTTTTTTTTTTTTTTTTTTTCTCTCTTTTCTTGATAACACCACTTTTGAAGTGGAATCTAGAATACGGCAGTTACAAAATGAAAGCTGTAATAAAATTATGTTTGCCTGTTTACAACTTCATTATCCCATTCAGCCCGACGCACGTATTTCCCTAATTTTGGAGGCGTCATTTAACGACTAATAACCTATTGCAGGCGATGGATCGACCATGAATATTCAAGGGTAGTGCCAGATTAGCGTGGCGCCGACAAGCGCCAAGTTATCTGGCACTACCCTTGAATTATCATGGTCGGCCCAGCTCCTGCTGTAGTGCGTCAGGGCTGAATGGGTTAAGCTACATTCCGCAATTACAGCTTTCACTACCAGTGGTCGCGAACAGTGTTTCTAATCATTGTTGTTTAATTCATTCTACCCCAGACACCCCACAGCCAGATAAGGATCGACCATGATAGTTCAAGGGTGATGCCAGAATAGCTTGGCGCCTACAGGCGCCAAGCTATTATGGCATCACCCTTGAACTAGCATGGTCGATCTGTGTCCTGCGCTGCAATGCAGTCTTCAGAGGACAAGGGCGGAATTTGGGGGATTTCGGTGTTGGGGGTAGAATGGGTTAATTAAATAACAAATAGCCAAAAACAATCCAAGGACCTACTCACAAACCAGATAGGTGAGGCTAGCGCTGGCAGAATTGTACAACAAACCAAGGGGAATTACTCAGCGCTGGACAACAGTTAGATCCCCTGCCCCCGCCTATCAGGCACCCAATCGCCAGCCCACAGAGAAATACGCAGGTATAGAATAAGACGATCATTTGCATCTTCAGTGGTGTCAGCAAGAGACATAGATCCTCATGAGACCAGCAACTGCGGCGGCTCATGATGATCTATGCCTCTTGCTGACACAACTTTGTATCAATGGTCCTTGGACTATGGAGGCTCATGAGGCTGTTTGTTTCTTGCGTGTGGACCATGGTATTATTATCTCGGGGCATAAGCTTTGAAACATTTTCAATACTAACAATCAGCATGTTTTGCTTCTTTTTTTTTTTAAATGCATAAATTTTGAACGACAATTGTTTCGCCGTATCATGTTTTTGGGGTTGTTGTTGTTTGTTTGTTGTGTTTCTTTCTCGTATTTGCAATTCGTGGGAAGGAAAATTGACGCCCTTGTCAATTCGCAAGACGATACAAATGCTGTAAAATGAAAACAGACATGCACGATGTAATTTGACAATCAACTTTGCTCTTATTACATGAGTATGAGGAAAACTTTTTTTTTTAACGTGACCTTAACGACGCGCCTAAGGAAAACTCGTCACTGATTTGATCATACACATGTGATTATGAATACAAGTTTAATCAGTTCAAAAGTGTCATAATGCCACATACAATTTAAGTCTCAAGTGACGTTTATAGCGGTCTGCTGCAGGGTGGGTCTTGATTGCTAAACCTCGCCCATATAAGGGGTTGTCAATTCGCCGGGAATATAGCTCTCAGGTACTTTTTAATTGAACTCTTTGTGCCAGAGGTACGAAATACCCGCATTTTGGAGTTATCCTCTGAGGACTACAATACAATTCAGGAGACATGTCGACCATGATAGTTCAAGGGTGGTAGCAGAATAGCTTGGCGCCTATAGGCGCCAAGCTATTCTGCCACCACCCTTGAACTATTATAGTCGAACCATAGCTTGCTGTGGTGTGTCGCGGGCAGAATGATTTAACACATTTTCAGTCATTATTTTGTATGAAGTTGGTAATATAGGTCTAATACAACGCGTGCATGTAGTTATTTTGTTGCGTAACTCCTCAATTTTTATTTATCCAGCTTTTCGTTTCTTCGCCCTTGTGAATACGTGATAGGGCCTTCGCTTCAGTTCAATTTTACTGTCGTTGATATTATCTAACTTATCCAATTATGTTTTGCATGAAACTGGTACCAGCGGTATCATAGGACACCTACATATAGTTCTTTTTATTGTGTAGCCCCTGAAATTATTTACTTATTGTCATATTTTTTATTAAAGATTTGACTGAATGAAGATTAGGGTATGTTTGTACCGAGAAATGTGATTAGCCAGAGGTTTAATTGGGGAAGAGCACTTTGCTCAGCGAATAACGTTGTCATCGTAACATGTAACAAGGGAATCTATTTAGCACATGTTACCTTGTAACATGTGACAGGGGGACTCCCGTTGCTTGAGAACGTACGACCAGAGGAAAAAATTGAAAAGAGTCAGGCCAATGAGGACATGTTTAAAGAGACTGAAAGAAGATAAGAATGTTTATTAAAGAGATACTGCAAACCATGAATTTGTTATTGCCATGAGCTGGTCGCTTTAATGAGCCGTTAAGGAAACTTCCTCATTGATTGAAAAACGCACGTGGTTAAACACAAGTTTAAGCAGCTCAAAATTGCCAAGTCACAGAAAATTTACATCGCAAGTTATAACTAGACTAGTATAGAGCGAGACTGCGCAATACGTGTAGAAAATACGAGGACTGAAAAATGGCTAGAAATGTTACTCTTTCAACAAGCTGACTGACTTTACGCAAATGCTAGAAGTATAGATCTTCATGAGCCCTCGCATTCGCGGTGGATCATGAGGTCTATACATCTTGCTGATACCACTTTGCATCTATGGTCCTCAGACGGGTGAGGTTCTTTGGCGTTATATTAACAAAAACTGCAGAAACACGATCGCTAAACACTGTCAGCAAAAGGGTAGAATAGTCTGACCATGTGCGTGAACTTGGATTAGCAGATTAATGTCATGAAATATGCGTGCGCCAGCCTGTGATTTCGGACCTTACGGTTCTGGGCCGTAAGGTATAAAATCACAGACTTTCAGTGCAGTTTTATTTATTGATACACACTTACATCCAAAACAGCCTCATGGAGTGAAATCCTGGCGTTGTTGGGACGGTGGTTTACGATGGACCTTAAATCGATAGCTTGCCTGCGAAATGCATATCACACATGCATTTTAAGAACACACAAACAAACAAACAAACAAACAAATCAGCGAAATAATAATGAGACTACTACTGTTACTACTACTGCTGCTGCTACTGCTACTAATACTACTATTACTACTACTACTAATAATAATAATATTGTTGATAATAATGAATAATTATAGACCTAATAATGATGATGATAATAATAATAATAATAATAATAATAATAATAATAATAATAATAATAATAATAATAATAATAATAATAATAATAATAATAATAATAATAATAATAAATGGTGATGAGTCGGTTTCATTTATAAAAAATACTTTAAAATTGTGAAATGAGGTGCTGTGATTATAATAAATTATAAACATTGTAAACATGGCAAAATACAGTAGGACCCCTGCGAGCTTTTCAGTGCAATATAATGACAAATCTGACTTTTCACTAAAAATAGACAAAATGAAAATTAGGGTATTGTGTGTGTGCGTGGGGGGGGGGGGGGGGGACAGTTTCTAGATATTACATAGATTTTTAAACTGCGTAACTGCGTCATAGATACGTGAACTTACGAAATAGTGGCCTTGTATCTTCGTCTCCATGTGATAATGATGACACCCAGGGTAATCAGAGCAATTAACACCACCATACAGACGAATATGATGATCCCAGTTCTTTGTGCTGATGTCAGCGTTTCATCTGAAAGTTGAAGAGATATTAAATTTGACGTCAAAAGTGCAGTTGTTTCAGCTTCCGTGTAGGCCTACCACCCATGTAAACTCTAGCCAAATCTTTAACCCTGTGTGTGTCGGTAGCGGTTTCATCGCGACTGAAACCGCTACCGACACGCAAAGGGTTAAAGCTCGGTTAACCCATTCGGCCCTGACGCACTACAGCAGGAGATGGGTCTACCATGATAATTCAAGGGTAGTGCCAGATTAGCTTGGCGCCGACAGGCGCCAAGCTAATCTGGCACTACCCTTGAATTATCATGGTCGATCCATCTCCTGCAACAGGTGCATAGTCGTCAGATTGTCTGCCGAGCGGTTTCTTCAGTAGCAGTCACCTCAGGGTCTTTTCCGCAAAGCGTTGTCGTCAGTAGCAGTCAAGGGATTAAGATTAAAACGTAAAAGATAATAAGTCGAAAAACTAAAAAGAAATAACATAAAAGAAATAACAAAATTATCCCATTCAGTTCCGAGATACGGCAGCAGGAGGTGAATTGACCATAATCATCCGAGGGTATTTTCAGATTAGCTTAATTGGCGCCATCGGGACTACACCATGAGATGTATCGACCATGATAATTCAAGTGTAGTGCTAGATTAGCTCGGCGCCAAGCTGATCATGTCACTAAACCCTTGACTTATCCAGGTTGATTCATCTCCTGCAACTGGTACATAATCGTTAGGCGACACTTCCAAAATCTTGGAAGTATGGTCATAGGGTTAACTTCTTTGTAAATGCTTTCACCGGTACTGTTTACAGCACTGATGGCTGCATGTACAAGAGAGTGTTAACCCCGAGGCAAGGTGAACGCCACCCAGCTGCAAGAGACATTAATCCTCATGAGCACCCGCGACGCAGTCGCGGGTGCTCATGAGGATTAATGTCTCTTGTTTGTCCTGTGTTTGTTATGTCTGGTCAGATCTGTGTTTTTCATGCAAATGTGGGGCAGTTTGTAGTGGTTTCAAATTCGTGATCATTGGCAGCAAAAGGGGTTGACTCATTCAGCCCGGCGCACGTATTTCCCAAATTTTTGGAGGCGTCATATAACGACTATGCACTTCTTGCAGGAGATGTGTCGATCATGATAATTCAAGGGTAGTGCCAGATTAGCTTGGCGCAGACAGGTCGACCCATCTCCTGCTGTAGTGCGTCAGGGCTGAAGAGTTAAAACTGATTGTTTTTCTTGTCAACAAGCTATAGATGAAATAACACCATGTACCCGATTGAGATGATGCAGATATTGTCGTGCCCCCCGATGGCTTTCCAGTGCTGGGCGCCGGCGTTTCTGGCTCTGTGACGACGCTGCTGTGCGAGGTCACGGCGCTCATGGTGGATGTTGTGGTGGGTGCCGCTGGTTCGTTTGTATTACTGTCATTATGTGTTACGGGAGCTGTTGTGTCAGTATGGGGTGCAGATGCGTTACCTGTAGGTGTCACAGGATTTGTGTTGCCTGTGTATGTTGTTGTTGCACTGGTGTTGTCTGCGTGTATTGAAGGCGTTGTGCTGCCTGTGTGTGTTGTAGGAAATGTGTTGTTCGTATTCTGAGCAGTTGTGTCAAAGTTTGCTGTTGGAGTAGTCTTGTCAGTTCGTGTTGTAGGAATAGTGCCGTCAGTATATGCTGTAAAAGCCGTGGTGCTGACGTGTGCCGATGTCGTCAGGTTCGTTGAATTTGTCATGTTTGTTTCGTCTGTGGAGGTCGTAGTTTTGTTTGTCGAGGTTGCTGTCGTGTCTGACGAGGTTGTCATGTTTTCTGTAGAGGCTGTGGTAGCCACTGTCAAGGTTGATGTAACGCCTGTCACGTGTGTCGTTTGAGTCGAGGATGTGGTTTCGTTTGTCGGAATTGTCACGACTGTCGAGGCTGTCATGATTTCTGTTGAGGTTAGGGTGTTCTTTGCCGAGCTTGTTGTCACGTCTGTCGCTGTCTGTGAGGTGCTTGTTGAAGTAACGGTGGGCATGACTGAAGATGATCCCTCCACGGTGACGCAACTACCGACCACTGAAAACAGAGTGACAAACAGTTTGTTGCCAATCGTGATGTGATAGGTATCCACATCACGCCTTTAACCCCCTCGTGCATGCAGCCACTAGTACCGCAAAGAGTACCGGTGGTTGCAAGCACACGAGAGTTAAACCTCTTGACAACCAGTTACGGCCCACGTTTTGTTTACATGCAGTCATTGTCAGCTGAGCGCCAAAGAACCCATGATGTATAAGGAACATATATAGGGTTAGCAAAAGGCATAGATCCTCATGAGCTCCCGCCTCGCGGGGTCTCATGAGGATCTACGCCTCTCTGATTTAGGTGGTGTTTGCTGTGCCCTGCACATTCTACCCGAGGGCCGAAATCCTACATTTTAAAGTTGCCCTCTGAAGGACTGTATTACAATTCTAGGGACAGATCGAGCATGATAGTTAATAATAATAATAATAATAATAATAATAATAATAATAATAATAATAATAATAATAATAATAATAATAATAATAATAATAATAATAATACATAGTTTTTATATAGCGCCATTCCCACGGACAGCAAACTCGGAGCGCTTTACAGCACATAAAAATAAATTTAAAAAGGAGAAAAATTAGAACGCACTCACTCTTTAAATAAACACCTGCTCGCACCATGTAGGAGCATCCCTAACACGAAACACACACGCACATACACACGACTTTAGGCGCCAAGCTATTCTGACACCACCCTTGAACAATCATGTTCTATCCATGTGTTGCTGTGGTGTGTCAGGACTGAATGAGTTTAATTGCAAAATCATTCAACAAAATGTCCCGCTGCTGCCAGTTACAGCCACCATTGGTTCTGTTTAAAGTCTTTTATGTAGTAGAAGTTGTACTCTTTGATAGGTTGGTTGTACATTGCTTAACGTCCCGACAGCAACAAGACTTTCTCAGGACGTGCCTGCACTGCTTGTAAAAATAAAAAAATAAATAAAAAAATAAAAAAAAAATAAACAGAATATTGAATGTATGTCACCAGCCGGTGCAATACGCTAAATAAACCTAAGACCATTTAGCAACACACATCCAATATCAAGAGCTACAGGCAGCGCAGACAGTAGGGAGAGTTTTAAAAAAGGTAACTACAGGTGAATGGACCAAAGGTAGGCAGTAACACATGCCCCAGAATAGAGGGGAAAACCCACCCTGTGGGGCTGACCATGGTGACCCTGGGAACTAAAAAGTAGTTAATCCCACCCAAGTCCCCCAGGGTAGACCCGGGTGGGGAGTTGTACTCTTTGAATGCACACAATCAGTTTAATGAGGAAGAAGGGTTTAAAGTATGTTTAGAGTATTTTCCATGGGTGTATATATATATATATATATATATATATATATATATATATATATATATATATATATATATATATATATATATATATACCTTTTGTTTTCTGTCCTTTAGGTGTGATCTAAAGAATGCTATTACGTTTCATTTATATGGTATGCTGCTAGCTTCTTTAAGAAAATGTCATGGTCGACAAGAACAAATGCTTTTTGTAGGTCTAAGAAAACAGCTCCAGACATCAGGTTCTTATTTATTGATTCCAACCAGCTGTCTACAATGTGTGTCAGTGCGCACTGACATGAGTGTTTCGGTCTAAAGCCGGACTGATGAATATTAATTAAATTGCCCTTTTCTAGAAAATCAAGGAGGTGTTTTTGTATGTGTTTTTGAAGGGGCTTTGACAGGGCCAACAAATGTGAGATAAGACGGTAGTTATTGACATGTTCAAGATCTTTTGGTTTAGGGATTGGAATTACCTTGGCCTCTTTGAAAATAGTTGGAAACGTGCTGTGTTTTATACAGAGGTTAAAGATATAAGTGAGTGCCTCTACCGTATATGGTAGTGACATTTTCAGAATTTTGTTGTCGATACCATCCATCCCGGTGGACTTTTTGTTTGGCATGCTAGAAATAAATTTGCCGACTTCAGCGACGGTAATATCAGGAATGATGAATGTCTGCAGTATATTTTTTGCCTCACATTATTTTTCCAGTACACTAGGAACTTGGTACTCTTCAAAAACAAAAACTTTATTGTGTCAGTCTAGCCGACAAATTTTCTTTCGTTGGGATCACATGCGCGCGTATGGTTTTAGTCACATTATGACAATTATGACAATCGTGAAAAAAAAGCACAACCCACTACATGACCACAGTGTTAGTGGTATAGGAGTGAGTCATCCACTTGCAAGATGCCACTGCGACATCTGAGGTGTAAGTTCCTCGACGGCGTCAACAGGAAGAGACAAAAAAAAAAACGTTTAGGGATTAACGTCTTTTGTCCACCACGGTGATTTCAAAGACGGGGCACCAAATTGGGTCTGAATAAATTTTGACCCCAGCTGGATTCGAACCCCGAGCCTTTTGGACGAGAGTCGAACGCTCTACCACCGAGCCACCCAGAGCTCCCCAACAGGGAGAAAGAGAGATACGCTAGTTAACACACTCTTCATTTAGGAGACAGATGGCCGAGGGTACAAAGCTGCCCTTTTAGCGTTGGGTTTTAACAAGAGGAGCCTTGAACCTACGGCCAGACGGGAGATTTTGAAGGTGCTCAGTGGGAAGTGTCAGCTGCCAGCCTCAGGCCCTTGTGTATCATTCTCGTCCTTTAGAGGCCGTCAAGGCTCTCCAACCTGCCCCCAACGATTTTCTCACTAAGCCTGATTATCTTATTCAGCTTTTTAAAGTTTTTTCTCGCCCAGGGAGCCGAACCATGAGACAAAGGAGAACGTAAGAAGGCAGAGGTACAACTGCCTGAGGATTTTGGGACTCACATCAAAGGAGCGGTGTTTGCGCAGCATATACAGACTCCCTTTGGGTTTTCTTAAAGATGAGGTCTGTGTTGTCGGTGAAGGATAGCCGTGTATCAATCAAGGTGCCTAGGTATTTGTAAACGTCTGTGCGAATGACAAAAGTGCCGTCAATCACCAGGGGCTGAGGAGGTGGGAATGGGCTCCCGGAAGTTAACCCACTGCCAAGCTTCCGAAAGTCGACTACCATCTCCTCAGTCTTGCCTACGTTCAAATGTAGAGGGTTGTTATGACACCATAAGACAAACTGATCCACTTATGCAAAGTAGCTAGCATCTGAGTTTGACAGATCTACAACTGCTGTGTCGTCTGCAAATTTGACATAGTGAGTCCTGTCGTTGGAGCTGGTACAGTCATTTGTGAAGACGATGTAAAGGACAGGCGAGACCACACATTCCTGGGGGCTGCCCACGGACGTGGTGATGACGGAGGACATCAAGTTGTTTAAGCGAAGACACTGCGTCCTTTCCGAGTGGATCCATTCAAGATCCATAGGATCAGAGAAGGGATGACATTCATATGGCGCAGCTTGTCAGTCAGAAGGTGAGGCCTCATCGTATTGAAGGCGCTGAAAAATTCAACGGAGAGGACTCTGGCAAAGGACTGTGGTGTCTCCAGGTGAGTGAGGATTAGGTGCAGGAGAGTGATGACTGCATCATCCACACCCTGTGGTGGCGATATGCGAACTGTAGGGGGTCGAGATGGTCGCTCGTCTGACTGAGTAGTCGACTCAGGACAAATCTCTCAAGGCACTTCATAATGATAGAGGTTAGGGCAATAGGTCTGTAGTCATTAGGGCAAGAGGGTTTTGGTTTCTTGGGAACTGGACAGATCAGGGAGCGTTTCCAGACTGATGGGATTGAGTTGGACGTGAGGGATGCGTTGAAGATCTGCGTGAAGACTGGTGCCAGTTGGGCACTGCAGGAATGCAGCACCTTACCGCTGATTCCGTCTGGGCCTGGGGCTTTGTGTGGCTGAAGGCAGCGGAGGACCATCAATACCTTTTCCTAGTTGATCTCTATAACTCTGCGGTCATCAGAAAGAGCGTGGAGTTCATCTCTGATGGTCTGCACTTCTGACTGGACTCCGCCTCAAACCAAGCAAAATGGTCGTTCAACTGGTTGGAGAGCTGTAGGCTGTCATCACAGTGTAGACCTGTGGTGAAGGCGCTTTGTTTCTGCTGAGCCCCGGCCATAGCCTTCAGACCTTGCCACGCTTTGCGTAGATCACCTGTCACAAATTGACTCTCTACCTTTTCCTTGAACTGACGTTTATTGTCTCGGATTTCCAAACGGAGCTGAGACTGCAGCTTTTTGCCCTCAATAAAGTCACCGCTGGCAAACGCTCTTGCCTTTTGTTTCGATGTCCCTTTCAGTTCTTTTGATACCCAGGGCTTGTTGTTTCGAAAATCTTTCACCGTCTTAGTTGGAATGACTCTGCGTTACTACTTGCAGCTGACTGAGCAAGTGTTTCAGCTGTCGATAGGAAGTGGTTATTTAATATATCAGCTGACAAATGGGATGGGGCTGATATACCCTTCGTTATAACGTTCAGGGCTTTCCAAAAAGATGCTGTATCTTTTTTGTTCCTAATAATTTCCTGGAAGAGCAGGATTATTTACGCTTTCACTAGGTATTTAACACGATTTCGTTGTTTCTTTTATTCAAACTGTTTTTCTTTCTTAAGTTTTTTTTCTAAACGACATTGCCTGTTTGATATCTACTGTTAACCAGGGTAGCAGGGTAGAGTGCTTCGTTTTTCTCGTATGGGCGCATGCTTATTTAGGACCCCAAGGGACAGATCCATCCAGTGCAACATTGTCAGGAGAAGTATGTATACACGTCACTAAAAGGAGTATTGCTCAGATCCCGCAGAAAGTCGCCGTTATTATTTTTGGGGAAAGAACGATATTTAATTGTGTTATGTCTCTTTTTGTTCTCTTCGTCTAGTATCATGGAGACTGTGCAACATACTGGATTATGGTCGCTGACAGCTAAGGAGGGAACAAGTACATTTGATATTTTATCATCATTTGTCACGTAAATATGATCAATCAGGGTTGAAGATGTAGATGTGGTTCTAGTGAGGGTTTTAAATGACTGTTCTAAACCGAATAGTGCTGTTGTTGACGCCCATCCAGCATTGGACCCTTTACATTTAGAAAGATCGATATTAAAATCGCCCAAAAGAACAACGTCAGCTTTATTTTGATTTACGCTATCCATCATTGTTACGAAGTCATCATACCAGCGCCAGCTAGCTGCGGGATTTCTATAAATAAAGCCAATGAGGACGGAGGGTGATTTAGATGTTTTCATTTCTACCCACAAGCTTTCCACTTGAGCTGACTCTATGTCTTGTCGCCGTTTGACGTTACCAAGTATTGAATTATGTATATATATACTGCTAGTCCATGTGTGTTGAGGGGTTGGGGCATCTCTGCGGAGTACTGAGAAGCTTGGGACAGAAATGGAGTTATCCCTTATTGAACTTTAAAGCCTTGACTCGAACACATCAAAAATATGGAAAAGTAAGGGCGTGTTTAGGAACACAGATAAATCTGACACCTTATTAACTAGATGGTATATGTTAAGATGGCCAATTCTCAGTTCGTCTGTTCGTTTCGGAACAGTATTTAGATTACGATTTTGCATGTCGGTAACAACGCAAATGTAACGAGAGATTATAATACAAATATGGTCACAAAAATAATCCAGAAAATCAACTAATATCAATATCTATAGAATGCTGAAAAAAGCTCAGTAAGACAATACACGGCGGAGAATCACAATGTTTATCAGGCAGTAGTCTGAGTTCATCAGAATGTTTACGGTTGTCTTGCTTGGTTATGTCAACAACAAATAACAAAGTCGGCAACTGTAAAAGAAAACAAATGAGAAGTAACTTGTCAAAAGATGCACGTTCACCTGCGACAAAGTTCGTAATATACAGAGCTATTTTGCCGACTTGAAAATAAGAAGAAAAAAAAATTTAAAGTCTAAGAAACTGGTGCAACTATAAATAATTTCGAAAAATTGTTAAGTGAAAAAATATATCTAAATCGGGAAATGGTAATAGCAGATTGGGGATTACTGTCAATAATTGGTCCACAAAACGCGCACAGTTTAACTTTATCAAAGATGAACAAACTGATGCAAAACACGACTCAAACACACGCTGTCAAAATGAGAAGGGCGTGTCCTACTAATATTCATACAATGTCGAAATGGCTATCACGTAGGGACGCGTGTCCTAATTTCGGCGCGTGGCCTGAACTTTTGAAGCAGTGAAAACAATGCGGCACAGTCACAGTCACTAAGCTGCGGCACACCAAGGGGTGGGGGCGCCGGGGGGTAGAGGAAAGTTGGGGGGTTGATGTAGAGGTACACAAAGAGAGAGAGAGAGAGAGAGAGAGAGAGAGAGAGAGAGAGAGAGAGAGAGAGAGAGAGAGAGAGAGAGAGAGAGAGAGAGAGAGAGAGAGAGAGAGAATGAATGAATGAATGAATGAATGAATGAATGAATGAATGAATGAAACTTTATTTTTCAAGGATGGAGACAATAGGCGCACAGGAATCTTTTCATATCTGTCCTTGGTTAAACTACGTATTTAACTCAAAACAGGAAAAACAATTCAAAATAGGCAAATGACAAAATAAGCTGAAAGAAAGAGAGAGAGGGGGGGGGGGGAGAGGAATGAAATGAAACTTTATTTCTCAAGGATAAATGATTAGGTACACAGACCTTTTTTCAATCATGTCCTTGCACACGCACTCACACAACACTCACACGCGCGTGATATATAAACCTAAATATAATAGAAAGGCAAAACGTGATCATCAAAAGGCTAATTTAGCTGTCACACACACAGAGAGAGAGAGAGAGAGAGAGAGAGAGAGAGAGAGAGAGAGAGAGAGAGAGAGAGAGAGAGAGAGAGAGAGAGAGAGAGAGAATCAATCAATCAATCAATCAATCTTAATTTTACAACGGTGAAGATATTAACAATGTCAGTGACTATATCACTAACTAAGTACAAAATATACATAAAACAGGGACATCAAAGCACAGTGATACAAATTATACAGTCTACTAAATACAAACACACGCATGCACGCACAAATGCACACACGCGTGCGCGCGTGTGCACACACACACACATGCATACACACACATACATACATACGCGCGCACATACACATGATAGTTAGAATATACACGTACATTCGTGTGTCTACGTTTAACTAGATATTATTATTTGAGTGATGTCAGGTATCTATAAAGACTTGTCTTTAAACGAGATAATGTCGGAGTGGCTTTAACGTCATGTGGGAGTGATTTCCACAGTGTGGAACCCGCAAATAACAAAGTGGATTTAAATAAATCTATTCGGGGTTTTTGAACAATATAAAGACTCCTCATATTCTCATAGCAGGAATCTGATTTTTTAAACAGATCTATTAAATATTCTGGCGCGTTTTGGTTCCACACTTTAAACATCAGTACCCCTTTGTTAAATTTAAAGTGATTTTGAAGGGGTAGGAATCCAGTTTTATTGAGGTTTTCCTCGGTTGTCATGTGAGGATCGGGAAGAATTAATTTTGCCATTCTCCTATGTAACGAATTTAGTCTTTTTAAGTGGACATCACTGCAACAATCCCACACCGTCGATGTGTAGTTTATATGTGACATGATGTGTGCATTATTGAGCAATTTTCTGGTTTCACTGTCTGTGAAATACTTTAATTTCGATAACATAAAGATATTCTAGAGACCGTTTTACATACATTGTCAATGTGCATCTGCCACCTGAGCTGATTATCAATTGTAACTCCCAATAGACAATGATCGGCTACCTGTTTTATGTCGTCGCCGAGTGATAGATTAAGCTTTAATTTTTTTCAACTGATGCTTTTGGCGTGTTGCAATAATCATAGATTTTATTTTAGTAGGATACAGAATCATAGAGTTGACACCATACTGCTATATCATCGAGACTTTGTTGAAGGCCGTTTTCAACTACAGTTATGTCTTTGTTAGCTGTGTGGATTGAGGTATCATCGGCGAACATATCACACTGTGCTGCTTCGTAGGTTAGACTTAGAGGTAGGTCATTGATGTAAATACAAAATAAAAGAGGACCTAAGATTGACCCCTGCGGAACTCCGAGTTGTATATCTTTAGTAGAAGAGTATGCTCCTTTTACAATTACTTTCTGCTTCCTGTTTTCGAGGTATGACGTAAACAACGAAACAGCCGTGTCGTTTCGAAGATAATGCTTAAGTTTAGAAATCAATATTGTATGGCTCACTAAGTCGAAAGCCTTTTTAAAGTCGAGATAAATTACGCCTGTCGGCTGCGAATTATTCATATTTGAAAGCTATGTGTCTGTTAATCTGCTCATATATATGACCTGAGTGCCGAGGGCGAAATCCTGACTGAGACGAATGGAGCAACTTTCGTGATTCTAAGTAGTCAGACAGGTGTTTATGTATATGCCTTTCGAGGAGTTTAGATAATACTGACAGCAGAGACATGGGTCTATAGTTGTTAGGGTCAGTACGATCTTTTGATTTTGGCAGTGGAACGACTTTTGCGACTTTAAGGTCTGTAGGGAATACATTGTTCAGAATACATAAGTTGTAAATATAAGTAAGGATCTCTACAATGTAAGGTATAGACAACTTTAATATTTGTGAGCTAATATCATCATGGCCGGAGGACTTGTTATTAGCTAAATCATTAATTAATTTGCCCACTTCGTGCACAGTAAGTGTGGTGATATTAAATGGTGGTGTGCCATTTGTTTTTCTGTTGCAGATATTAACTAAGTAATCTGGGCATATGTCAGCCTCTGTATCGCTAATAAGAGTAATTATCAAATCCGCAACAGACAGAAAATGTTAGTTGAATGTGTCGGCGGAGAGATTACTAGGGATTGTTGTTGACCTACTACTATTGCCTCGGGTGATCGAATTTAGTACCCGCCACACTGCTGACACATCTTTGTTGTCCTTGACAGTGTTGCGTATAAAGTCCCTCCTCGCGGCGCGCACCATTGATCTCGCACGGTTCCGCTGCTTTTGAAATTCATCAAAGTTCTTTTCTCTTTTTAGGTCATTTCGCACAGACATAGCATGCATTATTTCTTTTGTCAATCAAGGGTGAACTATCTCACTCTTTACTCTTTTTGTTCTAATCGGCGCATGTCTGTCTAATACTCCAAGGAATAAACTCTACCAAGTGGACAGCGCAATATTTGGATCATCTGCTAGAAGGACCTCGTCAAAAGGAGTGTTACTGAGATCATTTAAAGAAACCCGGCGAATGACGGTGAGCAATACGGACTCTTGACCGCAATCCACACACTCTACTTCAGCCGTTTCTAAGTCTTTACGCCTACGGACTAAGTGTTCAATAGAGTGATGAACGTATACAGCAATGCCTGTTTGACCGTGATAGGAGGCATCTCTTCCCATGATACTAAAATTAGGAATTTTTACGGCATCATAACTGATGTTTGAATTTGGGCGTGACTCGGTAAGGCCGAAAATGTCGGACGGTGTGGGACTGTTAAGAAACGCTGACAGGTCAGATATCTTATTATAAAGATGATAAACGTTGAGGTGACCCTCGTAATTTTTGTTCTTTTTGTTTGCCTCTAGCCATGAGTATTTCGCTAACAGTTGTATTTTGTTTCACAATGAAACAGCAACTACAATAGCGGTGGTTGAGCAAACGTCAATCAAAGATGTAAAGCCAATGTAAAAGGAAAACAAAACAATCAAAGAAAACAATTTTAAAAATATGAATACAAAATCTGATGATCAAACGTTCAGGGATTATAAAAGTTCAGCGCCCACAGCTGAAGTTTATACGGGAAGTATCAATGTCCGATAGCCTGAAGGAACAACGTCAAAATACCCCACGTCTGTTTAGTAAGTGTTTGTGCTGCCGACGCAATGACGACGAAAACAAAACTTAAGCCGCGGAGCACCCACAATAAAACGAATCACTGTAAATAAAACAGTCCATCAATGTCCACAGTTAAATTTTCTGCAATGTCTTTCACAGTACGGCTTAATAAACGCCGATTTAGATGAGAACGATTTAATAAAACTTCCACACAGTGGAATGTAAGTGAAAGCGCTACCCCAAAGCAGCGTTCACTTAAGACAATCGGTCTAGTCCGCAAAAGATATAAAAGAATTCCAGAAGTCCGAGCAAGTAAGTCAGTGTATCGACAAAAGCAATAGAGATACGGCATCATACACACTTTTATTATGCAGCACTTAAACGGAATAATTTACACTCGCGAGAAGCGCAGATGTGAGTGTAACCTGCAGGAAGCAGCTGTCCTTCCGAGCACGTGCAACTGCAGGAGCTTATGAGGATCTATGTCTCTTACATTTGAGGCTTGTAGATGACTTGTGGTATTTATCCTCACGAGCCCGTGCATTTGAAGGGGCTCACGAGGATCCATGCCTTTTGCATTTAAACAGGTAATCGCGGCCTTCGTGAGGTATCTATCCTCCAGAGGCCGTGCAACCGCAGGCGCGCATGAGGATATATGCCCTCTGCATTTACATTTTGCGTCAGCATGAGCCAGAGCAGCTGCAAGGGCGTGACCGGCTGGTATATAGGCACTAGCCACTGGCATGTTGGGGAATTCTCCTTGTGACGTCACGACTGGCCCGCCCCGACCTTGCTGAGGACGCGGGGGAAAGGCGTGGCCGGGCTGGCGGGTGTTGTGGGCCTGAGGCTGGTCGTGCTGTGGTTGCATGTAGTTCTGCAGTCCCGTTACCACGTCTCAGGCCTGCTGCTGGTGTCTGGCTCCGCTGAATGGCCTGTAGGACTCTTGCTCCTGGTTGTAGATGTGAAGAGGCTGGCTGCTGGCGCGGCGGATTTCCTCCATCCCGTGTCCTCTGTGGGGCTGGCGTGGAACACCTGCAAAGCGAATGTACAGTGCCAGCTTCATGGCACCAGCAGGACTCGGGTGGGTGCCGTCCTGGTAGAGCTTCTTTCGGGGGCTCTGTTGGCCGTGGGAAAGATGGAGGTGTGGTCCGTAAACAAAATTCTGATCTCCTCACAAGCCTCCCTAAGGGCGTCATTGGAGATGGAGGTGGGGGCAAAGAGGGGGTGGTTTTGACCTCTCGGCATAATGGCAGAGGCCTGAATGCGGGCATTGGGGAAAACGGAGGTCAGAAGACGGAGGAGCTGTATCCACGCAGGCTTGGTGACAGGGCCCTGCTGCATGCAGTTGTTGATGCCGTCGTGAAACACAACTCTGCGGATGTGTCGTGCCTGGCGCTGGTTGCGCAGCCATTCCGCCAGCTCGCTGACGCTAAGCCCCCACACCGACATGTTCTGCACAACAGCCCCGTCCACATACATCCTCCGGGCATCGACCTTTTTCAGGACAGAGTCGCCGATGAAGAGCGTGTTAACGTCGGGCCTGACGGTCTGCGCTCGCAGATTGTCCAGCGGGGTGACCGGTGATTCTGAGGTACTGGTCTCACAGGAGTCGGTGGCAGCGTTGAGTGCGGCACCATTGTCAGTACCAGCACAAGGCACCTGCTGCTTCCCCTCGCCATTTGACAGGGCAGCAAACGTGTTTTCGACGATGACGTCAGGGTTGGGGTGTACTGAACAGTACTATTACCAGAAGATTTGGGGGAAATGGGAGATGTCGACTTCAGGGATGATGATTTGCATGTGATGATGGGAGAGGCGGAGAGAGCAGGCTTGGGCTTGTTTGACTCTGCTCCCTCACTCAGTGCCTTAAACTGCCTCTCCATGTCATGTAGCTTGCTGGCATGGCTGTCTTTGGCGGACGTCAGCTGGTTCAAGCGGTCGTTATGGGCTTGCTGTGATTTTGTCACCGGGTCTAGCGATGAGTTGATCGCTTCAGTGACAAATCTGTCTGTCAACCTGGAACAGTTTTTCACTTTGACGTCACTGTCACGGGCGACTGAGAATGTCGAGCTGTGCCTGAGTGTCAGACAAGGAGGCACAGCAAGCTTTCACTTCTGACAGCTCTCTCCGCGTCAGATGTAGCTCTGCCAGGTGTGTGCGATGGTGGTTTGCATCATGAGCATCCACTCCAGTACATGCCCATGACACAGGGCAGAGAGCTCGATAGTTGGTGGTATTAGCGTTGAGAGGACTGATGACATCAGGGCGCGGCGTGACCTGATCAGGTTGCGCCAGTGTGTTGACCGGGGGGGGGGGGGGGGGGTGATTAGGGCCGCTGGGGAAGAGGTCCCGCTAGGTTGGGTAATGGGATTACCCTCGCCCGCTGGACGGACGGTGAGGGTCGAATCGCAGGCCAGCGGGGATTTCTCCGTGGTTGGCTGGGCAGAGACACCTGGCGAGCTGGAGGGCGTTGCGGGCATGTGTCCGGGATTCGCTGCGGTGTCATGCGTGACGAGATGCGGCGACAAGGACCATTCATCGCTTGAGCTGTACCGAGCCGAGGCAGGATCAACGGCAAGAGGGGGCGAAGGACCGGCCTGAGGGGGCTGGGAGATTAGAGCGCTGGCCATCTTGGCAACGCTGTCCCTCAGTGCGCCGAACTCGTCCTCAACCCAAGTTTTGCAGCAGTTACCTTGGGCTAGGATAATTAGTTTCCGGGTGCCATTTAACAGTTGAATGATAGTTTCATATAGTTCACTAGGGTAGGGCGGGCTGATTGGAACGCTGGTTTTCAACGCCTCGTGGTCTTTATCGCTGTCTCTCCATAAGAGGGTTATACCAGGTGGCATAGGCTCCTTGCCATAGAATTTGTGTATGGCTCTCCTCCGCAGGGGTATCTTCCAGCCCTCAGTTTCGAAAGTCAGTTGAGTTGGATCGACAGTCCGTATTATCTTTTCTAAAGACAGTCTTGAGCTGGCCGCAGTGGAGCGTGTGACTGGCATAGCGGAAGTATGGTGATGCCGCCATAATCAGCTTATACTCGGGGTGTCGACATGTTTGCTGATCAGCTTGCAGTTAGTCGCCGTTACACTTTACAGGTCACTTCATCATCTGGCCAGTCTTTCAAAACCACTCATGCGTGACGAGATGCGGCGACAAGGACCATTCTACCAGCGTGACCGACACAACACAAGTTAAGCGCCTCACTAGCCGAGGCAGAGTCCGAGCCGCTTACACTTGACGTAACTAGCGCCACTGACACAACACACGTTAAGCGCCTCACTAGCGCCACTGACACAACACACGTTAAGCGCCTCACTAGCGCCACTGACACAACACACGTTAAGCGCCTCACTAGCGCCACTGACACAACACACGTTAAGCGCCTCACCAGCCGAGGCAGAGTCCGAGCCGCTTACACTTGACGTAAGTGACTAGTGCCACTGACACAACACACGTTAAGCGCCTCACTAGCCAAGGCAGAGTCCGAGCTGCTTACTCTTTACGTAACTAGCGCCACTGACGCCACAAAGACGAAGCACAACATGGCTGGACCATGTGAAGTCAATAGTAAAATATAATGAAAAATTCACAGATTAATAACTTACAAAATGTGATGTCCACAGTCCTAAAACTACTCCATCGTGGAGAATTCACTGAGCACAACTACACTCTGCCAAAGATCACAACAGAGAAATAACATATGACTGCACAATATTCAATCGAGTGCGGAGAGACTAGAGCACGATGTGCACTCTCCGACAACTGAGAATGACAAGAGAGAGAGAGAGAGAGAGAGAGAGAGAGAGAGAGAGAGAGAGAGAGAGAGAGAGAGAGAGAGAGAGAGAGAGAGAGAGATGGTGATAATGATGATGAAACTTTTATTAGGATAAGGTTCGCCTCTCTTACACATTGTCCACAAAACATAACTATTGTAAGAATAGAGAGTTACTAAAAGAAGATACCACCGAAGCGAAATAATCAAAAGAAAAGAACAAACCCAATGCGCAATAGGCCATCGGACCGACGTCGGCCGCCGTTGGTCCGCGCACGGCCGTGCGCGGGCCAAGGGCGGCCGACGTCGGTTCGATAACCTTTTGCGCATTGGGAATGCTAGTCCAGTGGAACACAGGCACATATACGAGCGACCTTTGAAAAATGAAACTGACTTGAACAGTCGGAAATGATGAAACGGCATATTCACTACGTATTATAAAATATATGTGCATTTGGTGCTGGATTGTGTTTGAGAGAGCGATAGCAACAGACAGGCCAACAGACAGAGCGACCGACCGACATACAGGCAGAGCGACCGACCGACACACAGACAGGCAGACAGACAGACAAACAAAGACTGACAGGCGACAGAGAGACACTAGAGACAGAATGGTATAATCAAATTCTTACCCAACACCAACGGTGGCAACAGTGCAGCAAACATTTTCCCATTTACAGCTTGCACAAAACTACCAAAGACCTGTATGGCAAATACACCACTGACATGTATTCATCACACCATTTCACGCAAACGGCGGCATGGAATGTTTGTAACA
>BTPG01000001.1:154801111-154988611 GCA_036245525.1 Semisulcospira habei | reverse complement strand
CTCTCTCTCTCTCTCTCTCTCTCTCTCTCTCTCTCTCTCTCTCTCTCTCTCTCTCTCTCTCTCTCTCTCTCTCTCTCTCTCTCTCACACACACACACACACACACACACACACAGCATGCACGCACACACACACACACACACACACACACACACACACACACACACACACACACACACACACGCACACACACACACACACGGAGATACGTGAGCGCGCGCCCCAAAATATCGCGTACACACATATGAAGGCAAGAGAGAGAGAGAGAGAGAGAGAGAGAGAGAGAGAGAGAATGACGTTATGAAGAGAGAGAGAGAGAGAGAGAGAGAGAGAGAGAGAGAGAGAGAGAGAGAGAGAGAGAGAGAGAAAGAGAGAGAGAGAATGACGTCATATTTCGAGTATAATGTCCGTGTCTGCGTGGTGACTGAGTTGTCTCTTATACGTCACCGCCACTGTCTGACTTTCCCTAAAAGTAAAGTTTTTTTTTTTTTTTAGTGTTTTAATTCTTTTCTGAAATGAATTATGTTTTACTAAAGAAGTTGAAAGGATGCAAAGCTGGCTAACGAACTCATCTAATATCTTTCTCCAAGCTAGCTATATGCAAAAGTTCAAGTAAATATGACAAAAATTACGGACTCTAATCTGGGTCAAATAACTTCCTATAAATGATTGTTTATGTCTTCAATGAGACATTCAATTACAATATGCTCGGAGGCTCTCTTAGCCACCCACTTAAGAAAGTTTTTCGACAAGTTTCAAGCTTGTGTCAGTACAGAAATATCGGAGATTCTCTTACTTACATACATACGCACATACATACATACATGCGCACATTCGGCGCTTCGCGCCCATTGTACGTTCAGCAGCGAGGTTAGCGCAACTAGACATGACATAATTTTATCTTGTTACTTCAATTGTTAGAGGCTTAGCCTGCCCGCCTTTGACATCATGGACATGCTATTAAATTCGTCCCACCGCGACCCGTCCTAAAAAGTAGCCTCTATAAATAGAAGGGACTTAACAAAAAGAGATTGCCTGGCGGACTACAAAACTTGCAACTACAATCTTGCAAAATAAAAAGTAGTTTAACTCATTCGAGACAAACTGGATCCGGATACGCGGCTGAAGCCGCGTATCCGGATGCAGTTCGTCTCGAATGGGTTAAATGACGAGTGCTCTCTCAAGAGAAGTCAAGAATAAAAAGTGTCAATTGTCATTAAATACTATCAATTAGGCGGCTACAGCCACCAGATGATGGTCTTTAATTACAGGGGCTCCCTCATAAGGGTGGTCGCTCAAAACAGGTTCCGCTGTACAAGACGGCTTCAAATATGTCTGCTGGCCTGTGCTTTGTATGACTATGTGCAAGTAGTATAGGTTCAAAATTTTGGACCAGCACAAACCTAATTAGACTTAGCACACGTACTAAGGGGCATTACTCAGCGCTGAAAAAAAAAACGTTTCTTTTTTTTTAGATCCCTTGCTCTTTCATTTGGGTGCCTGACTGAGTACACGTAATTAACCCTTCGGCTGTCAGTAGTGGTTTGTTTTCGCTATGATTCCTGCTCTTCCATTGTACTTGGCACCTGAGACTCTTGACAAATCGATGCACCGAGTCACCAGGATCAGATCTAGATATTCAGACACACAAAGACAGATTTCGCCGGAGTAGTGCGCCGCAGAGCGCAAATGCGTTTTCCTAATGTAACCTCTACCCCAGCAGCAAAATGTATTCGTGCCCACGACGGCCGCAGTGGGCCCGCGCACAGCCGTGCGCGGGCCCACTGCGGCCTTCGTGGGACCGAGGGCCTTTGCTGACATAGCCTTTCCAGACTTACTATATCTGGCGCCGACTGTGGACAAAACACACCCAAGATCCGTTTATCGATTGATGCACCGAGGTGCCAGAGCCAGGCTAACGTTCTCAGAGCCAAACAGCAAACGTCTGCCAAAGGCGCCCGCAGCGGAACATACAGCATCTGTAAGCGCTACCGGACAAAGTATTTGACACTCAGTGTGGACGAGAGTCAGCAGAGACCCTTGATCCCTAGATTCACCGAGTGCCAGCATCAGGTCGTTGTACTGAGACACTGTAGTGTGTACGTACGCATTACTTTCCCATACACACATAAACGGAGAATAAACAGCAGCGAACACACGAATCGAATCGCCATACTATTGAGATTGATTAGTGATACTGATGTCTGCTAGTGATAGTGACAACCTTAGAAAAGGACTAAATAAACAAACCTGCTGGCATTTTCCAACACTATCCGTGTTCTAATTACAAGTAGACTTCACTCAACAACGCGCACGATTATAGAAAGCACTGATGTCTACACAGTCAAACGAAATATCCGCGCTGACGACAGTCCAACACGTGGCACACAACAGGGTCATTGATTATAATAGCATCTTGACAAATACCTGCTGATGATGATGATGATGATGATGTCCACTTGTAATGCGCATCCACTCCATGCTAGCATCATGCTTGTAGGGTCGGGCTGTACCATGAAAGGAAGAATGCAGCTGACTTAGCGCCTATACAGTCCGGAGAAATGTTTGATTTGGAAATACTTGTAACTTCTGCGTGCCTCGAACCTGCAAACCTACTGGGGACAGGCGTCGACGGAAACGAACTTTCGGCAGGCTTTTGGAGCGACCAGCAAGAGAGCGGGTCTACAAATGGGCCCGCAGAATCTGCAACTGGACCCATACAACCTACAGCTAGGGCAGAGGTATCTACAATTAGCTTAAATCAAACAGCAGCGCCTGGTCGCGTGTCTTATGGCCAAACACACGGTCAAACTGGGCTCGCTACTCTGATCGGACCGACGGCAGGAGTCCTGTTGGGGAGTTTCCTGACTGCTTCAGTTCTTTGTCTAATGCAGCGAAAACAATAAAGACTGGGGAGAGACCATGACATCTCGCATTCTCCAGACAATAATGTCTCTTGGCTTGACTTCGCGAACGAAGATTTTATAGGAGTTGCCCACGACGTCTGCAGGCTTGTTCGTGGCTGCGGAGGCCAATCCGAGACAGGCAGGTTCGACCGCAGTGGCTGCAGGGGAAGGTATGGCCAGGGTTCTGAGCTGCGGCATCTCTGTTTTTTCTCCTGAGCCGCTTGTCCTTAAGGCTAGCTCTGTGAGAGTCCTCAAAGGAGACAGCTGCCTTGTAAATGGTGGAGCGCCAGGTGTCACGGTCCGCAGCAAGCGAAGACCACTTGTGGTGGTCGATTTGGCAGGTACTAAGTCACTTAGTCACAGACAATAATGTGTGCTGGTAATTATTATACAGCTGCCGAGCTTGTAAAATGTTATCGCAGAACGATTAGATTGCATGACTGGACAAAACTGTTTTGCCTGCGACATTCTCAAACTTTTGTTGTTGGTAGTGATGATGGTGTTGTTCTCTCCTTCTCAACTCATTCAGCCCCGACACACCACAACAAGACATGGATCGAACATGATAGTTCAATGGTGGTACCAGAATAGCTTGGCGCCATTAGGCGCCAAGCTATTCTGGCACCACCCTTGAAATATCATGCTCGATCTGTCTCTAGAATTGTGATACAGTCCTTCCGAGGGCAATTTCAAAATGTGATGATTTCCGTCCTGGGATAGAATGTGTTAATTGTGTTCTTCGTAATCTCCTTCTTACATCATTTGCAGGGTGTGCTTAACCCTTCTTCTTACTCATCATCTTCTTCTTCAATTCGTCTTCTTATGTATTTGTTCAGTTGTTTCGTTGTTGACATTGTACCTGTTGTGTTCTTCATATTGTTGTTGTTCTTCTTCTGTTCTTCTTGTCCTTGTTTTTGTTATTGCAGGGTGTTTGTTTGTTGTTGTTTTTTTTTTCTTTTTGTCAACTGTAGTGTGTAATCTGACGTTGGTTTCTTTTTGTTATTGACCCCTTCACTTCCAAAGAAAGATTGAGAGCTCGCAACGGCAAGAACTTTAGGCTCCGTCGTGGTGTTTTTGCCTCATTTTGGCCCCATATTTATATCAGTGTGAGATGGCGGTATTTACGATTTCATAAAAAACAACGTGTGGTCACTGGCAGAGAATTGATTAAACATAGCATGTTTCTTTCTATGGTGGCCATTTTGTCGTAAGAAGTGTTTCTATTCAGTATTATGTTTCCAGATGCGTCAACTTTACGGAAACATACAGTCGCCTCGTTGTCTCAGAAAACAGCAATAGCAATGTGCAGCATAAACGATTATGCAAACATATATTGAGGAGCAAAAGAAATGCGACATTTTGGAAATCATCGGTAACACTGTAGTTTCCGATGATTCCAAAAATGTCGCATTTCTTGTGCTCCTCAGTATACGTAAAATACGTAAAAGGAGGCAACATTTGGCGCTCGCTCGCGCACAATGCCCAAACTTTTGATTTAACGAAATGGCAAGGTGAATGTGTAGGACAGAGCTATTGGCGGCGAGGAATGCCCATTTAAATCCATTATTAATGATTATACCCTCCTAGTATACATTTGGCCTTTGCATGAGCTTCATCCGTGTCTGATTAACCCATTCTAGATGTGCCGCCTACGGATACGCGGCGGTTTGCCGCGTATCCGTAAGCGGCACTTCTCCAATGAGTTAATTTACATCGCACCCTGCAAGCCCATGAGGTGAGGCCGACGCGGACTCTGAGTGGTAAGAGGCATAGATCCTCATGAGCCCCCGCTCTGCGGGGGCTCATGAGGATCTATGCCTCTTACCTGTAGCTATTTGGGGCCCACCTCGGTACTCCTGGGCTTGCAGGCTGGGATTTCTCCAGGCGTTCCATGGCTTATTGTGGTGAGCATGCTTTGCCACCGTCGTTCTGATCATAAAGCTGATTTCTAACTTGGTTGATTAATTATTTTGTCGTTAACTATTCCTCCATTGTTATTCTACCGTAAAACGTTTTCCTTTTTTTTTTCTTGTGTGTGTGTGTGTGTGTGTGTGTGTGTGTGTGTGTGTGTGTGTGTGTGTGTGTGTGTGTGTGTGTGTGTGTGTGTGTGTGTGTGTGATTAACTATTTTGCCATGTCGCTGTGTTAACCCTTAAGCGGTCGGTAGCCCGTTTTGTCCAGGTGATTCTTCAAGGTGATTCAAGCTGGAATCACCTCAACAAGAAGACTCCTTCTGACAACCAAAGGGTTACGCTTGCTTCTTTCTTTGTTGGATATTTAAATATTGCCGTTGTCTTTTTAACCCATTCAGCCCTGACGCAATACAGCAGGAGGTGGGTCGACCATGATAATTCAAGGGTAGTGCCAGATTAGCTTGGCGCCTATCGGCGCCAAGCTAATCTGGCACTGCCCTTGAATTATCATGGTGGATCCATCTCCTGCAACTGGATGGTGCATAGTCATTAGATGACGCCTTCAAAATCTTGGAAATACGGCCGTCGGGCTGAATGAGTTAATGCCTTTGCTTTGTTTGTTGAATAATTTGTCATTGTCCTTATAATAAAAGGTGTGTTTCTCTCTTTGTTGGCTTTGTATTTTGAATCTTAGTGAGTAAATCTTTGTAGTGAATTCGTGGACTAAGGCCGCATTCCGAAATTTTAGAGGTGTCAACTAGGTACCAGTTGCAGAAGATGGTTCGACCAAGATAATTCAAGTGACAGATTAGCTTGGCGTCTGATGGCGCCAAGCTATATGATTGTGTATGTACGTGCTTATGTCAGTGTGATTGTGTGTTTGTGTGTGTTTATGTGCTTGTGTGTGTGTGTGTGTGTGTGCGTGCGTATGTCTGTGTTTACGTGTGTGTGTGTGTGTGTGTGTGTGTGTGTGTGTGTGTGTGCGTGCGTATGTCTGTGTTTACGTGTGTGTGTGTGTGTGTGTGTGTGTGTGTGTGTGTGTGTGTGTGTGTGTGTGTGTGTGTGTGTGTGTGTGTGTGTGTGTGTGTGTGTGTGTGTGTGTGTGTTCGTGTGTCTTTGTCTTTGGTTTGTGAAATTACAACACTCTCTGTCACTGGTACCTTTTATGTACAGTTCTAAGTTTTATAGAAGAAAGGATAGGAAGAGAGACGCAAATAGACAAACAAACTAAGCGAAACAAAGCAGCATGCAACATAACAAACAAGCGAGCAAGCAAAAGGAGAGAAACAAGAAAACACCTTCGCAATATTTCCATTGACAAACAACTTTTACTATTTACGACAGACCACCAACAAATCTAACTCGGAGCAAACACTGTGGAAGAGACAGACAGAAACAAACTCAATAGACAATGAACAATGTACTTTATTTCCGAGCTGCTGGAGCAACAGACCGCTATAGCATTGCGCGCCTTGCTATGACAACGAAGACTATAAAGGAAAACCACCTGATCACGTCCTTGAATACCATTGGCCTGTCCGAGCAGTTGTTTCGAGTAAAGGTCGAAGCAACTAGCACGATAAGGCATTAGCATTGATTCTAGGCTGCACAGGCGTCATTAACTCATTGTACCCTAAGGCCGAAATCCCCAAATGTTACTGTTGTCATCTGAAGACTGCATTGCAGTGCAGGACACAGATCGACCATGATAGTTCAAGGGTGATACCAGAATAGCTTGGCGCCTGAGGGCGCCAAGCTATTCTGTCATCACCTTTGAACTATCATGGTCGATGCATTTTTTGCTGTGGTGTATCAGGGGTAGAACAAGTTAAAGATCAACAACGCAAATAGGGCGCTCATCGTGCTGTCGTCTGCATACTCGAAATTTTCAAAGTACTGCGCTGCACATTGCCGGTACATCATGGCAGCGAAACTGATCAGCGGTCTATCGGCATATCTGCCAGTTTCCATACTTGCCGTTATTGTATTAAGAATTAACTCATTCAGCCCGACGGCCGTATTTCCCAAATTTTGGAGGCGTCATCTAACGACTATGCACCAGTTGCAGGAGATGGATCGACCATGCTAATTCAAGGGCAGTGCCAGATTAGCTTGGCGCCGACAGGCGCCAAGCTAATCTGGCACTACCCTTGAATTATCATGGTCGACCCTTCTCCTGCTGTAGTGCGTCAGGGCGGAATGGGTTAAGAGAGAGTGATAAAGCGTATATGGAAAGTTGCACGCTAAATTGTGCGTTCGTCTGCAAGAATTAGGACCTTACGATTCAGCCGCTGACATAACACATGGAACCGAATGCCTATATGCAAGAGGCAAAGATCCTCATGAGCCCCCGCATCTGCGGGGGCTCATGAGGATCTATATCTCTTGTTGGCCTCCCGTAAAATAGTGTGTATGCCTCGGGAAGACGTGCACAGCAAGGCGCATGATTTGGCAAAAGCCGATATGTCGACTAATGAGAAAAGAGAAATTTTCATTATATAGTAATGAAAATCTCGCTTTCTCGAAAATGGTCTTTGTAACTTTTGCCAAGTCACGGCAGAGGGAATGTTCGATAGTTTCAGAAGTAACATTTCATACCTCAGTCAAGGACTAGGTTAGACTCCTAAGGTATAAGCCACACGCCGGCCCACATCAGCTAACTGATAACTAACTAAAATGAACAATACTACAGCTGAGTTACGTGCGGTGTCATTATTTCGCACTTGTCCCGTCTCTCGGACCGGTCCTGTGAACTAGATTGGCTTAAAGCATGTCCTCTCTGCACTTGTAGTGAGCAGTCTCGGCGAAAGAATTGCGTGATGTTTGACTAGCATAGCACTACTACTATAACTATCATGGTCGATCGACTTCTCTTTGTAGTGTGTCTGAGAATTGCACACCGATAATTATATGTTGCAGCTGACAAATAGCGTGGCGCACAGCAGTGATATAGAACGTAAGAGACCACACTATAGGCCGTTTGACATCGGAGAGCACAACGTTTGTCGCAAATATCTCTGCAAAGATGTAGTAAAACTGTTGCCGCTAGGGTTTCATGTGAAAGAAAAACAGAAGATAGTGGTAGAAAACCCTTTAAAATAGAAACAAATAACGTCGTTATTTGTTTCTATTTTAAAGGGTTTTCTACCACTATCTTCTGTTTTTCTATCTCTGCAAAGAATCACTTTTCTATACCAATCTTAGAACAAATATCATTCAGTGACTGTTGACCCAATGCGATGAACTTTTAATAAATTCGAACAATGTGTCAGTGTTGCTGTACAGTCGGTAAATGTTCTGATTTTTTTTATGGAATTACTATTTTACATTCCTAAATGTGCCCCAGACTGATATATTAAGCCCAGAAAGCTTCATTTTCACGTGAATTGGCCAAGTTTTCAAACCTAAAACAGCACAGGCATACATGAAGTCTGCATGCTTGACCGCGATATTGAAATCGACTGGGGGTAAAAAAAATGTAAAAAAAAAAAATAAGTCCACATTAGGTCAATTGGCACTAAATAATATATTAATGTTGTTCTTAAAATGTACAGGAAAAAGTGTTTCTTTGATATTTAGAAAAAAACGCGCGTTCCGATGTCAAGTTGAACGGCCTATACGAATGTTCAAGCCTACCTGCGCGCGCAGCTCTAGTGCACAGCTCCAGTCCGAACGACTGGACAAGTGCGAAAATCGCAGTAATGGCGCCTCTAGTGCATTTAACCGAGATAGAGGCCGTGGTATACCAACTCTGCACTACTACGAATCAATATCAGCCTGTGTGTAATTCAGCCAAAGCACTTTGGTACAAGGAAGAGAACTCCAGCCACGGCGGACAAAACAAAGGCGACAACACTTAAGGCAAAGCTGTAGCTCAGGTCAGCCTTGGTGCTGTCCCCTTCCCCAGCGTAGACGGCAAAGGCAACCAGAATAGAGGCAGCTGTAACAACAGAAATACACTGACGAGCCTAAGAAATGCGGCATTTTTAGAACCTAAAGTGTTTCCGATGATTCCAAAAATGTCGCATTTATTTTGCTCGACAGCATATGTGTGGGATGGATGGATAAGTGGATGGATGGGTGGGTGGGTGGATGGATGAACAGTAGCGCCGGGGGTTATTTTGTGCAGGGCCAGTTGTGACTGCAAGAGGTCCTGCTTAGTATATCGGAATGGGTGTGGAAGGGTGGGTTGGGCACCGTCTTAACTTATTCAGGCTGAGGCGTCATCTAACGACTATGCACCTGTTGCAGGAGATGGATCGATCATGATAATTCAAGGTATTGCCAGATTAGCTTGGCGCCTGTCGGCATTATTTGCAATACCCTTGAATTATCATGGTCAAACCATCTCCTGCTGTAGTGCGTCAGGGCTGAATGGGTTAATATTTTCTTTAGCGACACAAATATTGAGGGAGGGAGAGAGGCACATAATAGACCGCATTCCCCCCCCCCCCCCCCAACCACCACCCTTACTATTTCCTTTAGAGGAAGGAGAGCAGCAACCCCCCCCCCCTCCCCGCACCTTCCACCCCCTCTGTTCCTAAAACACCGAGAAGAGAGCGGATAATTGGTTGATTGATTTGCGTGATAAGGAGGCAGAACACACACACACACACACACACACACACACACACACACACACTCACACACACACACACAAACACACACACACACACACACACACACACACACACACACACACACACACACACACACACACACACACATCCAAAGTTTTAAAGACTGAAATACCTTCGGGACCTTTTGCACTTCATTTACAGAAAAAAAAAAATGTATTTGGTGAAGTCGAATAAAGCACTCAAGGCATGCTATGTAACGAACATTTCCCCTTTTTTATTATTATTATTTATTTTGTGTTGAGATGGGGGGTGGGGGTGGAGGGGGGGGGGAGGGGGGTAGACCGTTGTCAAAAACCAGGCCCTTGCTCCGGAGCATGGGATGTGGCATTTGACAACTGCCTATCTTTCGGCATCCTCCCACATCCCTCCACCCTTGTCCCTTCATCGTGCCCCACCCACTCCACCCGATCATCGAACAGGACCAGTTACTGAATTCTTATTATCTATTGTTTCATAATGTATCGAGTCCTACCTGCAGCAAAAGCCAGAGCAGCAGCAATCATGGGAACCTTTTCGTCGTCCTGGAAAAACAGTAGCACGCCAACCGCAACGCACCCCGCTAGCAGAAGAAAGCCGATCAGAGAGAAGGCCCGCACTGCATGTATGTGGTCTGAAATATCATGATAATAATAATAATGTCAACTCATTCGAGACGTGCCGCCTCCGGATACGCGGCTTAAGCCGCGTATCCGGAGGCGGCACGTCTCGAATGAGTTAAAAAGAATAATAATTATAGTAGTACTAGTAGTAGTAGCAGTAATAATAATAATAGCTTTACTACTACTAGTAGTACTACTACTTCTACTATTATTTTCATTAGTAGTAGAATAACAGAAGTAGTGTTTGGAGTAGTGGTAGAAGTAATAGTGGTATCAGTAGTAGTTGTGGTATTACAGTAAAACTCCGATATAACAAAGCGTTCAGGGATCGACTCTTTATTGTTATTGCATGCGAACGTTGCTACAGGAGTAATGCACACAGACATAATGTGGTCGGGACCTGTCAAAATAACTCACAAACCAGATAGGTGAGGCTAGCGCTGGCAGAATTGTACACAAACCAAGGGGAATCACACAGCGCTGGACAGACAAACAGTTAGATCCCCTGCCCCCGCCTATCAGGCACCCAATCGCCAGCCCACAGAGAAATACGCAGGTATAGAATAAGACGATCATTTGCATCCCGATAAATTAACATGAGGATGCAAATGATCGTCTTATTCTATACCTGCGTATTTCTCTGTGGGCTGGCGATTGGGTGCCTGATAGGCGGGGGCAGGGGATCTAACTGTTTGTCTGTCCAGCGCTGAGTGATTCCCCCTGTCAAAATAAGTTGTAATAGCCGACCTTGTTACAAACGAAATCGACTGTACTACATTAACTCATTAAGCCCGGCGCGCGTATTTCCCAAATTTGGGATGCGTCATCTGACGACTACGCACCCGTTGCAGGAGATGGATCGACCATGATAATTCAAGAGCAGTGCCAGATTAGCTTGGCGCCGACAGGGCGCCAAGCTAATCTGGCACTGCCCTTGAATTATCATGGTCGACCCATCTCCTACTGTAGTGCGTCAGGGCTGAATGGGTTAATCTTTGGATGTAACGAATCACACGAAGACCCGCATTTTCTCGTTGTTTTATTTTTCATACGAAGTGTTTTAGCTGTGTTTTGCATGAAATTGGTACCAAGGGTATTACATTACAACCATTTACAATTCGTTTTGTTGTATAACCCCCTACAGGGGCGGATCAGTTACCTCGAGGGGTGGAGGGGTGGAGAGGGGGGGGGGGTTCCAACGTTTTGTTTGGGACCTTCAACCCGACACATAAGGCCTCCGCGATGCTAGACCTTCTTCCAGTGGCCAAAAAATCAAACAACGGGGTGAGGGGGGTGGGGGGAGGGGGAAGAGGGGGAGGGGGTAGCGTGTGTGTGGAAACTTGCCAAAACATCAAATAGGGAAGGGGGTGTCCAAACACCTCAAAAAGGGACTTTTTATAGCATTTTAAACAATTTTGAGTCGGGGGATGGGGGACGGGTGTGGGGAGGGGGGTCCGGAGCCCCTATGATCCCCCAGAGATCCGCCCCTGCCCACAATTGTTAATTTATCTGCATTTTATGGTTAGAGGTTTGACTGAATGAAGATGTATGTACTGTGAGAAATGTGATTGGTCAATGGCGTGTTTGGGGAAAAACGTTTTGCTCATCGAGTACGGTGTTATCGAAACATGCCATAAGTGAGTCTGCTTATCAATATTACCTTAGTAACATGTCATAAGTTAGCTTCTGAGAACGGGCGACCAGGCGAATAGTCGAATACGGATAGGCCAATGAGAAAAGATGTAGAGTCTGAAAGAAGACATTATCTTCGTTACAGAGTACTGTTGTTTTATACTACTTGTATGTGCATTGTGAATTCTGCACGACTGCAGTTTAGCTATGTGTCCATAAAATAACCGGAGTACAGAAAAGGCAACATCTGCTTTAACCCCTTGATTGCCAATGATCACAGATTCTGTGGCTTCCAAAACGAAAACCTCAGTTTTACGCCGAGGAACCCAAACTATCCAAGAAACGTGGATATAAATGATTTTAGCAAGAGGCATAGATCCTCATGAGCCCCCGCGAATGCGGGGGCTCATGAGGATCTATGCCTCTTGCACTCGGTTGGTGTCTGGATTGTCCCGGCAATGAAAGGGTTAATGAAAAACATTAAATCAACATCCGACGGATGACTGAGACTTACCTTCCACTTCAAGAAGGTCTCCGCAAACGCCATTGACACACCTCTTCCAAAGTCCAATGTAAACCTCCACAATTACAATCTTACCCTTTGCCCAGCCCACGGCGGCGACGGCGACAACCTCCAACACCATCGCCACGGCAGCGCACGCCGCGGCCACTACAACTGCTACATGAGGCAGCTTGAAACCCATGTTTGATTGTCAGTCAGTCACCTGCGGAGCAGAATGGTCGCTGAAAAACCAGCGGACGCCCGGGTCAGATTTGAATTGAAACGACAGTGGGGAACAACTTATATTCAAAATTGGCTTCACATAAAAGAAACAAAGCAAAGCAAAACAAAAAAATAAACACAACGAAGCAAAACGAAACCTTAAAAACAAACAAAAAAGACACAAACAAATAAAAAAACAAACAGAGCAAAACTAAACAAAAACAGCAACAAAACGAAACAAAAAAAAAACCCAGCATAAACCAGAACAGAACAGGACTAAACCAAACCAAACCAAACTAAACGAACCAAACCAAGCAAGCCAAATAAAACAGGTCAACCAAATCAAATCAAATCATAACGAAATAAACAAAACAAAAGCAAAGCACAACAAAACAAAGTAAAATGAAACAAAACAAAACAAAACAAACAAACAAAACAAAGTATGCCCTAATTAATTTATGAATTAATTACTCATAAAGGAAAACTGTAAATAATAACATAAATCAATGTTAAACAAAAACTATTTAAAACAAAAACTAAAGCTAGACCTCAAATGTAATCATACCTTTTCCAAAGTCAGGGCTGCAAACTTCTGTTTTACAACCGAAGAATCTCTACTCTTTATATTGTTCCTGCGGCCCTATTCATGCCAGTGGATGCAGATTACGCCTGTGCAATCTTTTGCTCATTCCACGTGGAGTTTGTCCAGCAGAATAAGCAACATAGATTCAAACTGAAATCAACAAGAGGCATAGACCCTCATGAGCCCCCGCGAATGCGGGGGCTCATGAGGGTCTATGTCTCTTGCACTTAGTTAGGTGTTGGCTGCGCCTCGGCGCTAAAAGGTTTTATATCTTCCACGTCTGGCGTCAAGCGTGATAAAAGACTTGCCGTTGCAGCTCGTGAGTTGTGCCGAGTAAGCTGGCGACGTAACATAAAATCAAGACTTGTGCTAAATCCAGGTCTGAGCAAGCACCACTCCTGAGACATCATTCAAGTTCCACTGAGCTGATGAAAGTGCATTAAGTCGCTGTTTTTTATGAGTTGTTCAACAGTCATTTAAATAATAATAATAATAATAATAATAATAATAATAATAATAATAACAATAATAATAAAGCGTTGAGGGATAATGATGATAATGGTGAGGAGGAGGGATAATAATAATAATAATAATAATAATAATAATAATAATAATAATAATAATAATAATAATAATAATAATAATAATAATATTTTTAAAAACATTAAAAAAAATAATAATAATATGCATCATACGCATCATCAAATTAAAACAATTTTCAAACAATAACCTAAGACGCCCATCTATCATGATGTGCAAGTACTACTGTTGCTCTGTCACGGTCGATCCAACCTGTACACAGTGTTTGAAAAAAGTGTAAAAGACTGAATGCGTATCGCTTGGCTTAGAAAGGAAAACATTCTCATGTCTTTATATTGAGCAACCTTCGAAATTTCATCAACAGACAGACGTACGTACGCTGGCTGACCCATTGGCTGCAATCAGGCCTTTGCCCGATAACATTCAAAATTCCACAGAAAAGTTTTTTTCGGCCAAACACTTTCCCCCCTACAGTATATCTGCAAGAGATATCGTATCAACCATCGTGTCAAACATGCAAGCGACAGTGGCCTATAAGAGGCCTAGATTTTCATGAGCCCATGCAGCCTGGGCTGCATGGGCTCATGAGAATCTGTGCCTCTTAACAATCACGATCTCTGCTTGTAGGACTGTTGTTTTTTTTAAAAAGAGGGTCGAGCGTGCATGGGTGTAGAGTGGATTTATAAAAAGGTCAGCTATTCTAATGACAAAGCGCCGAAAAGCTGTAACTTTGTTGTTGATGCAGAGTTTGCACAGTTTAACGGTACCTAGCCACCCAATCAAACGACAGCACACGCCAGTAACAAAAAATAATTTTAAAAATAAAATAAACGAAAAATTAAAAAAATAATAAAAGTTAAAAAAAATTAATTAAAACTGTAAGTAAATAAATGGTTTTCATAGTCAACTCCCAATAAAACGCTGGACGCCAGTGCTCACACTTCATTTCCCACCCAGCTGCCGAGGTGAACGGATACCTTCTATATATTTTGTATTCTGCGTACACTGAGGGTCTATTCTATTGTTTAAAAATAAAATAAAATAAAATAATAATAGTAACATGCTTGTCTGAACCTATGATACACGTGATCACGATCATAACACCTGGACAGCTAACAGTGAAATAAAAAGTGAGCGCTGGCGTGCTGGATTTTCTTAAACCACCGAGGACTGTGAAACTATGTAACTTGCACAGTTGACAAATTATATGAATTCTGCAAGGCATGGTTTTATCCATCTCAGTGCTTGAAGTCATCTGAATAGCAGAGCTTTAACTTATTACACTTTTACAGAAGTTCTGTGGCAACTCAATCCACGTGCATGCCGTTGGAAATGTACACCTCTTGAACATCTATACTTTAGTTTGATCTTTACTTGTAACCGTTCTTGAAAGGGGAGAGGCATGTACGCGTTCATTTAACCCCTTCACTGCCGAGAAATGAACTGAAAACCACCCAACTGCAAGATGCATAGATCCTCATGAGCCCCCGCAGTCGCGGGGGCTCATGAGGATCTATGCCTCTTGCTGACACCACGTTTGTATCCACGTTCCTTTGACGATGAGGGCTCTTTGACGATGAATTTTTAAAGATCCAGAAACGCAATCTGCGTCCACCAGCAGCGAACGGGTTATGTACGGGAGAATTGATTTCCTAACTTGTCACACTCTTCAACAAGTGCTGAGGCAGCCCGACCCATGGTGAAGAGGCCTAGCTTCTCATGAGCTCCTGTGGTCTTGCAGGCGTCAAGAGAACCCACGCAGCTTTTTGATCCAGGTTTCTTCTACTTCTAATTTAAATGTACTTCTTCTTAACTCATTCAGCCCGACGCACGCATTTCCCAAATTTTGGAGACGTCATCTAACGGTTATGCACCAGTTGCAGGAGATGCATCGTCCATGATAATTCAAGGGCTGTGCCAGATTAGCTTGGCGCCGACAGGCGCCAAGCTAATCTGGCACTACCCTTGAATTATCATGGTCGATTCATATCCTGCTGTAGTGCGTCAGGGCTGAATGGGTTAAAATGCAACAACTTGACGAGTTGTACACGCCTATTGAATAAAGCTAGGGCTAAAGTAGAAAGGCGGGGTGGAACGGGGAGGGATGGGGGTGGTGGTGGGTGGGGGTTCAGATGGGGTCGCGGTGTTGGTGTTGGGTATTTATGTCTTCATTTATTTCTTCATTTATAAGACTTGCCAAGGGCTTTGCCCAAAACGTACCTTGATAAACAATCAGGTCGTTTCCGTGAAGCACAGCTATGTTTGTGCAATTTAAGACCTTGCACATATTACAGTCAGTCCGTGAAATCAGGAAATCCATGAATTTCTTAAACCGTTTTGGAAATGCATGAATTGCCAACCAGCCATAGTCATTTCATGAAATCTAACTAAAATGGCCAGACATTTCATGAACTTCTCAAAATAGCACGTCCCGAAATACATAAATTGCCTAATATATAAACACCAAATGCAAAACCAGAATAGACGATTTCCAGTAGCAGTAGCTCAAAATTGCGCGAGTATAGACAAAAACAGTGGATTAAAGCCCGGACAAACATGCGATCGCATGTTTGTCCGGGCTTTTAATCCACTGTTTGCATCCAGACCCGAGCACTTTTTCCTACCGCTGATTTCCGAGCAATGTTTATTGACGTTGATGTACTGCCATTTACTTGCAATAAAAATGACAGATCGACTAATGACATACTACTACAGATCTACTAATGACGCATGTTGATTTTGGCTCACGTGCTGATGTTAAAGTGAGTCACTGTAATTGGTCATCCGTCGGCCGTGCAACAGACGCACAGGTATTGCAAGCGCAAAACGGAGCCAACATCGCGTGAGATTTTGAAATATAAATAATAAAATAATAAGTATAATTGAGTGAATTTGTTTCTCACTGAGGCAGGATGATGGTAAATGATGTCATTTCTAAAATACTGTGAACATCGGTCGATAATAATGAAACACTAGCGGACCATATTATATTTACGACAATCGCTATTTTCAGGAGAATCTATAAATAGTCACTGGGTCTTGACCTGGCTGTTGATCAACAGAGGGAACATATTTTATGAAAAATATCTTCCCTCTGTTGATCAACAACCGTGCAGGTCAACAGCTTGTTCTCATCGTAGACTTGCATGAACCCTTTCGGTTTCGTGTGTAACATGAATTTTTCCGTATAGTATATAGTCAAACAAATGTTAACTTTAATTTCCTCTTGTATTTTAACTTTTCCGAGACGAGCTGTATACGGATACGCGGCAATTTGCTGCCCATCCGTATGCAGAACGTCTCGAATGCGTTAATCTAATTAGGGTCACAGATAAGCCAGCCTAGACACAACAGCTAATGAGAACTCAGAGACATGTGATGCTCTGACTACTTGGAGACATGTGATAATGTTTGCTCCTGGCGGGATGCAGAGCGTTTTGTTGAGCTTTTTTATGTTCTTTCAAGAGCCTTGCAAACCTGCCCTCATTGTCGTGTTCCACTGAATCTTATAAACATTCCTCAAGAGGCGCGACAAGGCCGTCTGCTGGTCCAGCCCCTGGTGCGAGACTTGTTTCCGAGTGGAAGCCTCAGTAAAGAGGAAGAAAATGCATATAGTTTGAGTGTTGATACAAACACAGAAAATACCGACACAAAAAAAACCGCTTCGCTTCACTGTTGCAACTACAACACGTTGTAGAAATAAACTGTGTTGTAACTGTCATTTCTAAGCGTCTTGTTTCTTTGTTCGGATTTTCTGTGTAATTTGCACGCTTAGAAGTCACCATTTTGTGGATGTGGTTCATGCACAGATTTTACTTTTTTATTTTTTATATTTTTTTATATTTCGTGACATTATTCTTTTAGACAGACTACAGCAGCTTAAATAACAATTTACAAATATACCCCCCCCCCCCCCAAACCAAAAAATAAATAAATAAATAAACACAAAAAAATCAGACAGTTCAGTCTTTGTTTTATTGCTATTATAGCTATTCATATAATGCAAGCAAAATTCCATGCACACACACACACACACACACACACACACACACACACACACACACACACACACACACACACACACACACACACACACAATTTTCATTAATGACGACCACGTTCGACTGGCCCGAAGTTCGAGGTGTGCAGCAATCGTCAACGAAACAGGATCAGAAGATACCGGTGTGAATGTTGCTGTGTGTTCAAAAGACCATAAATATTGAAATCGACTTATTCGTGTTTGGAAACACATTCGACTTCACCTAAGTTCAATGAACAATGAACAATGAACAATGAACTTTTATTTTACAACGGTAGAAGTATTTGGTTACAAGACCAATTTTCAAACTTGCCGTTGCTACAAACTACTTATCAACGTTTTCATAAACAAAACAATGGTCTAAAACATAACTAGGTCAAACACATACACACGCACGCATGTTCACTCGCAAACACACACACACACTACTCTAAGGAATTCAATTATGTGCTAGCAAACAAAATACTGATGAATATAGCGCGATAGAAAAGAAAGAAAATGTGTTAAAAAACCTTTAAAGAGAATTAAAAAAAAATTATGAATAAAAAATTCCAACATATAAATTGCATAAATCGCGCACATGGTGTGCGCGTGCTTGCGCTCATGCGTGCGTGCGTGCGCGTACGCGTGTGCAATCTGCCACATTATGACAGACCACGCACACACGCACACGATCACATAACGTGACCACACGCATGAACGCACACACGCACACAGACGCACACACCCACACACACACACACACACACACACACACACACACACACACACGATCACACACCCATACGCACGAATGCACACAGCCACACATACACACACACACATACGCACAAACACACGCACGCCATACGCGTGCCAGTACATCAAGGCAGGTATTACTTGTCAGACATGGAGTCAATGCACATGCCGATACATGGTATGTATTCTAAGAACATGCAGTTTTCCGCGTGTAAAGCTGGATTATTTTAGATATTTGAAGAGGCCGTCTTTAAAGGAGGGCAGGGACATACTTCTAAGGTTACATGGAATCGAATTCCAGAGAGTACTACCTGAGTATGTTAAGCTAGATTTAAAGATGTCAATGCGAGGCCGCGGAACCTGATAGTGCCGCCCCAGTCTGGGATGTCTTGAGGAAATTACTGAAAAAAATGGGTCAAGATAACGGGACCCTTTTTGTTTACACAGCTTATACATAAAAATGGCTTTGTTACATATAAGGTGCTGCTTCAGGGGAAGCATACCAAGAACTTCAAGTTTTTTTTCCGTTGCTATTTGAGGATCCGGTAGGATAAGTTTAGCAGCCCTCCTGTGTAAAGTATTCAGCCTCTTTAAATGCACTTCACTTGAACCATCCCACACTGTTGATGCGTAGTCTATGTGCGACTTTACATGGGCGTTATAGAAAATTCTACGCGTCTCTACATCGGTAATGAATTTCAACTTTGATAGCATATAAAGGTTTTTTGAGACACGTTTACATACGCTGCTAATGTGAGTTTTCCACTTAAGTTGATCATCTACCGTGACCCCAAGGAGACGGTGTTGAGATACCTGTTGGACTGGTTTGCCGTTTACTGTTAGATCAAGAGAAAGTGGGCGCAGCTGATGTCTTTGACGTGTGGCTATCACCATGCATTCTGTTTTAGATGGATTAAGAACCATTGAATTAGAATCGCACCAGTGAGAAACCTCCTGCATGCTTTTTTGCAGACGTGTATTAATCGCATTAACACTATGATCAGGCGTATGAAGAGTTGCGTCATCCGCAAACAAATCACACGAGGTTTGGCTACTACTCAGGTGCAGTGGTAGATCATTTATGAAGACACAGAAGAGCAATGGCCCGAGGACAGAGCCTTGAGGCACGCCGCTCGTGACAATACCGTGGGACGAGTAGTTACCATTTAAGAAAACTCTTTGCCTCCTACCGCTGAGGTAGGAATTAAAAAACGATACGGCATCTGCATTGCATAAATATGCTTGAAGTTTAGACAAAAGGATGCTGTGGTCTACAAGATCAAAGGCTTTTTTGAAATCGAGATAGACTGTCCCAATCATTTGACATTGATTTATAGAAGTTAACCAGGTGTCAACAAGTCTTGTTAATGCCGTATGGCACGAATGTTTTGGTCTAAAGCCTGACTGATGGGTATGTAGAAGATTACAGGTATCAAGGTACTGGTAGAGATGTTTGTGAACATGTCTTTCAAGTGGTTTTGACAAGGAAGACAAAAGGGATATAGGTCTGTAGTTATTCACGTCCGTAAGATCTTTAGATTTGGGCAGGGGTATTACTTTAGCATGTTTAAGCTCAGTAGGAAACGTGTTGTGTTGAATACACAAATTATAAATGTAGGTTAGTGATTCAATTGTGTAAGGAAGGGAAAGTTTAAGTATTTTGGGGCTAATCTCATCAGGTCCGGACGATTTCTTGTTTTTTAGTGAATTTATAAGCTTGCCAACCTCGTGCACTGCTAAAGGGGGAATACAAAAGGATGACTTATCCACTGTCCTTTGCGAACAAAAGTTAAGTAGAGCCTCAGGACACGAATATGTACTTGACGTTTTGGATGAGGAGTTTACTGACTGGGCAACCGACAGAAAGTGTTCGTTAAAAGTGTCTGCGTTGAGCTGAGAGGGGATAGCGGATGATCTTCTACTGTTGCCTCTGGTGATAAGATTAAGCGCTCGCCAGAGAGAAGATGTTTCTCTGTTCTCCCTTACCATTCGTTCGAACAGAGTTTTAAACAGAGTTTCGACTTAAAGGAGCCGTTTTAAGTTAAATATTAGTCATAGAATGAGCAGTTTCGAATACGGAAAAAATGGCTCGATTTATTTGAGTTTGGAAAACGAGAAACACATTCGACTAATCCGAAGTTTAATTAACCCAAACTGAACCGTTTTAGAAATACGTTAGGTGTTTGGAACTGCATTTTAAAAAATTCAACTTATCCGACTTTTGAGAGCAGAAAGACCTTCGACTTACCCGAAGTTCGACTTAAGCGAGTTCGAGTTATCCGTTGAAATAAGGTGACCTGGTCTTTGACGGTTGCCCCATACTCCCTTCTCTCTCTCTCTCTCTCTCTCTCTCTCTCTCTCTCTCTCTCTCTCTCTCTCTCTCTCTCTCTCTCTCTCTCTCTCTCTCTCTCTCTCTCTCTCTCTCTCTCTCTCTCTCTCTCTCTCTCTCTCTCTCTCTCTCTCTCTCTCCACCCCCGCACTCCAGTATTTATGTTAAAAAGAAAATATTAGGCCAGGAGACCTGAGTATATGTTGCACTCCCCCACCCCAATTCTCTCCTAGCTCGCCCCGCCGCGTCAGTATGTTGGTGGTGTCGATGACAGCGATGTCGTCAGGCTGTACCGATTATTGCTTACCCCCAGTTCTCATTCTTGCGCAAGACTCTGGGCATATTACACACATCCTAACCCTGATGATTCGCAGTAGTTTTCTTGTTGATTATAATTTCCCTCCCGAGAAACACTAAACAAAATTTAACTGCAAGAGACATAGATCCTCATGGGCCCCCGCAATTGCGGGGGCCCATAAGGATCTATTTGTCTTGCTGAAACCCCTTCGGTTGTGTCCATGTTCCTTGACACGCTGGTCTCCAAACACAATCCGCGTCCACTGGTAGTGAAAGGGTAAACTGTCAATTAGCTGATGTCTCCTGGTCTGTGATTTTTGGCCTTAGGAATCTAACCCTTTTCATGCAAAACGCTAGAAATTATGCTGCAGGAGAGGCAAATTTTATGGAGTAGGAACCGGGAGGGTCCTGCCCCTACAACCCCGCCCCCCCCCCCCCCAACCCTCCCACCCCCCTCCCCCCCCCCCCAAATAAAAAGGGGGGAATAGTGTCCCGTCTCCTCACCCGATACTTTTGAAGGAAATTTCTTTGTTTGGAAAAAAATAAAATGGGAGAAAGAAAATAATTATAAGAGTGTATGTTTTAACTGATTGGGTGATTACCACTTTACTGTTTGTTTGTTTTTTGTGTGTGTGGGTTTTTTTGTTTTTGTTTGTTTTTTTGGTTTTTTTTTTTTTGGGGGGGGGGGTTGTTGTTTGTTTGTTTTTTTTTGGGGGGGAGGGGGGTTTGACCGTAGTTTTGCTTTGATCACTCGCAGGAATCCTCCCTCACCTCCTGCCCCCCCCCCACCCCCACCCCCCAACAAATCCCGCACTCGCTTTGGCTCCCCCCTCCCTCCAGCGCACACCCACCCCCTCCCCCCGCTTATGATATTGGTTAGCTGTTTTTTAAGTCCAGTACGAATATTTGCCTTTGCTGGCCTAGTTTACAGACTTGACGGTGAGTAGTGCGGAGAGAGAGAAATAAACATTGATAAATATTTTTAACATGATTTCACTCTATGCGCCAACTTTTGGAGCTGATCGACCGTGATAGTTCAAAGAGTAGTGGCTATATTTGAGTAGTGCAAACAGTACGTCCATTAATTTGAGACATTAAGATCGGAGCCATCCAGCTAGTTAAGTGTCCCGACAGGCTTCGTCTTTTATGCCCTTGCATTACGCAGTACAGGTCAGACTCATATTGCAAAAACCTGACAGTCATAACGTCAGAACGTGCTACTGGGGTTTGCTTTTAGTCTAGCAGCTGCCCTTCATAGACGATCAGACGTTTACGAGATAGTGATTTTCTAGAGAGTAACAAAGGTTTGGGTATATCAAAATGAAGTCTAGTATGAATAAAACAGTGCGCACTCGTTTTAAACCGCCGGAGGATGGAGACATTTTTCTGTAGCACATTTTGTTTCCAGTATGGCTGCAGACGAAACCAGGACCGTCGCGGCCATGTTTACAAGGGATCAGTAGTTTACACGGGTCTCATTGTTCCTGTATTCAGTGGTAGTATGCACTATATGTCACTTAAAAGGATTTCATTTTTTAAAGTAATATTTTCACACTTAGATATATTAAGAGAAGAAACAATTACGAAAACGCTTGCCTTGAACTCAAAATTAATATCGTTACTCAACAATAAGGTATCCCAAAATCACGTGATCAAAACATCACGTGATGCCACGACCTCCGCGGACGTGAATTTCGGTGTGCCGACGGGTTCTTTTTGATTTGTTCTACATAAGCTTGTTTGTTTTTAAAAAAAAGCAAACGTGTAAAGTTGCTGTGTGCATTTTTACGGCTTGATAAAGGTTTGTCACGTTTATTTCCATTCACTTTACCATCGCTTTGCCCGTTTCATTTCGACAACACAGCACCAAAACAAAACGCAACCCACAACACAAACGCTATCTTCAAAACCTATGCTGCATTCTGTAAAAGAAAAAGAGTGCCACACCACTTGGTTTTAACTGTCATGGCTGAGCAAAGTTTCGGAACTTGATTAATTATTTTATGCAGCAGTAACATTTATTTTAATCAGTTGCACTGACAAGCTATGTTGTGATGTGCGATCACTGCCAGTGCCAATTATGCAGTCTCAGTGATCACTGATGGTACAGTACACTTCACACTGAAAAAAAAAAATACACAGCACAATGTGAACACGCTTGGAAGTTCATGCAATGCTTTGTTTAAAATTGAACCCTATCTTGCTAGCAGTAGCCTATTGCACAAAACAGGAACTTATTTTGCTGCTGTGTTATTTGCAGTTTGTCTGCATATAGACATTTGCAGTTCGCTGCAAGGATTCTTAGCAGCTGACATTAGCACTGACATATATATTGGGATTAAAACGAGAAAGAAAACGGAGAAAGGTGACACAGAGATGATTTAATAAATCATTCAAGTGATCAAATGAATGAGATATCTATGTTTTATGATAAACAGCTAGTTATGGGAGGGGGGGGGGAGGAGGCACATACTTTATAATGTACACGTACTATTTCTTTCAGTGTTTCCATCACCCACTCATAACACCATTAGACTCGATGAGTTGTCATGTTTTGAGTGGTTTACAAAATACATGTACTTGTTGCTGTTACATTATCTTCTTACTGGTTTTGACATTTCGGTGTAAGATTTACAGTCTCATACTTTAAGCGTGTTCCCCCTAACGCACACAGAGGTTGACTGTATCATTGATACGTGTGTGTAGGTAGCGTTTGGTTTTGTTTCAGGTGGCAGTTTTGGCCTCACCTTTAAGTTTGGTGCCGCTGTGCATGTGGCCACCAGTACTATTTACAGAACTGATGACTGCATGTGCAGGCTAGTTCACGGTATCAAAATGTGAACTGGGCAGCCTATTGTTTGAAGTGATCAGTGGTAGCAACATCCATGATGTATGTGTGCATTTGGCCACTGGTACTGTTTACAAAGGTGCTGTTTACAGAACTAGTGGCTGAGTATGCATATTATTATTAGTACTGTTATTGTTATCAGGTGTGGCCTTATCTCTAAGTTTTGGTGCCCCTGTGCATGAGGCCAACGATACTTTTCACAGAACTGATGGCTGCATGTGCAGTGTGGTTAACTGTACACATGAAATTTGTAGGTGGGCAGCTAAAATACAGGCAGTCAATACAAGCCACTTGCTTAACCTGAAGTCTCTATATATAGATTTTACAGTCCACTAATGCCCATCAGTATACAATTGTGCATGTCTTTTGTGGGTGTTCTGTGGTTTTGTATGTGGGCTGGGGTTGAAAGTGGGGCGGTATGGCACCTATTACCGTGTATGTACAAAACCTACATTACAAACAAACATAAATTAATAATTTTAATAAATAGTTATTTGGGTTTAACGCCGCGCGGTAGACTACGGCCATCTCACGGCAGTTAAATAAATAAGATAAAGTAAGTCAAAGATACCTGGGACATAAGAATGCTAAGTAAAGTATAGATTATGAACATGCACAGATGTACATTGGTGGATGTTCTGCGGTTTTGTGTGTGTAACTGGATTGGGGTTGGGAGCGAGCGATACTGCACCTATTACCATGTACGTGTATAAGACATAAGACATTTATTCACCAAGTAAAACGTTACAAGGATTTTTGTGTGGCATGGCGACAGTAAAATATGTCCTCACTTGTAGGGCATTCATCATGTCATACACTTAGTTGGCGATCATCCAATATACAGCACTAAAAGATAGATAAACACAATATTAAACACAAATCAGTCATATGTCACAAATCATGGAATCACGTTGTTCCGTGCATGGTGATGTATTGAGGACAGCTTCTGGAAAAGAAAATGCATCTGAATCGAGAGGTTCTGGCTTTAAAAGCACGAAACCGCCGGCCAGAGGGCAGAAGCTCGAAGAGATGATTGGCTGGGTGTGACAGATCTGACAGAATAGTACTGGTGGCCACATGCACAGGGGCACCATGGTGTATGTTCTTGAGCTGTATGCTGATGTGTATGTACAAAACCTACATTACAAACAAACAAAAAAAAATAAATAATTTAAATAAATAAGATAAAGTAAGTCTAAGGTACCTGGGACATATGCATGCTAGGTAAAGGATAGATTAAAAATTATGAACATACACAGATGTGCATGTCCTTCCTTTGGTAGGTGTTCTGCGGTTTTATGTGTGTATTTAGGTAAGGGTTGGGAGCAGGCAGTATGGCACCTATTACCATCTATATATGTGTATATTTTCTTGTTTGCTGATGTGTATGTACAAAACCTTCATTACAAGCAAACAAAATAAATAAATAATTTAAATATATAGTTATTTGGGTTTAATGTCCAGCAGGCGACCAATGCCATCTCATGGCGGTTAAATAAAAAAGATAAAGTAAGTCAAGATACCTGGGACATATGAATGCTCAGTAAAGGATAGATTATGAACATGCACAGATGTAAGTGTCGTTTGGTGGGTGTTCTCTGGTTGTGGAGTGGGGTTGGGAGTGGGCAGTATTACCATATATGTGTATGTGAACATCAGCATATGTACAAAACCTATTTTTCAAACAAATAAAAATAAATAATAAATTTAAATAACTAGGACATATGAATACCAAGTAAAGGATATATTATGAACATGCACAGATGTGCATGTCCTTTAATGGGTGTTCTGTGGTTTTGTATGTGGGGTGGGGAGCGGGTGGTATGCACCTATTACCATATATGTGTACATATTATGTTCACATCATATATGTGTATATGTGTGTTCTCATCTTGTATGCTGATGTCCCCCACCCAGGTCTACCCTGGAGGACTTGGGTGGGGTTAACTACTTTTTAGTTCCCAGGGTGACCTTGGTCAGCCCCACAGGGTGGGTTTTCCCCTCTATTCCGGGGCGTGTGTTTCTGTCTACCCTTGGTACATTCACCTGTATTTACCTTTTTTAAACTCTTCCTACTGTCTGCACTGCTTGTAGCTCTTGATATTGGATGTGTGTTGCTAAAGGGTATAGTTAGGTTTATTTAGTGCATTAGACCAGCTGGCGACATACATTCAATATTCTGTTTAGTTTGGGTTTTTTCACAAGCAGTGCAGGCACGTCCTGAGAAAGTCTTGTTGCTGTCGGGACGTTAAACAATGTACAATCAATCATTTTATGCTGATGTGTATGTGCAAACATACATCACAAACAAACAAACAAACAAACAAAATAATAAATTAATAAAATAAGTTGGGGATACCTGGGACCTATGAATATGCATGTTAAGTAAAGGATAGATTATGAACATGCACAGATGTATGCATATTGAAAACAAATTTCCTCTCCTTTGTGACCACTACCATACCACTATAGTGATCATGTGCATCAAGGAATTCCTTCCATCCATAATTAAAAGGATAAATAATAAATAAATATGTAAGTGAATACATACATGAATCAATAATAAATAAATAAATAAAACATGTAATATAATAGAGAGGGCTACTATCTGTATTGTGTCTCATGCAGTCCTGATAAAGCCTGATCATGAGTCCTTGTGAGTACTTGAGTGCGGATTGGTTGAATGGGTTGCAAAAACTAAAATTTTATATTTAGGTGTTTAGCTGAACATGGTGATTTTGATGGGAACGGTTCGGAGATGGATTCCACTCTGCCTGGCTTGTGTTTAAGACCAGTCGGATACGAGTGTGCTTGACCAGTTAAAGATCCCATCTCCACTAATAAAATTAAAAAAAGAGCAGACCTGCACTTAGAGCCGTTAGGCTGAAAAACAGACGAACAACATGCATGTTGTATCCGGCCAAAAAGTCTTCAGAATGTTGAAGATGGTCGGCAGACACATTGCACAACAGGCACAAAGGGAGTTTACTTTCGATATGCTTTCCTCCCACAAAAGACCGAGTTCTATGGAAAAGGCTGTTTTCAAGACCAGGAAAAATAACGTATTTGACGTTGATAAGATGTTCAAATCGAAAATAATCTCCGTTTCAATTCAGGAGCAAAGTAAAGCTTCATCAACCGTGCGCGTCTGATTGACTTCTTTACAAGGCTTCTCGCTGACCGCCATTTTGAAACTAGCGACGCGACCATGCTTACCTCATTAAAAATAATACTTTTAAACTTATTTTATCGTATATATGTATGCATGTTTACTTGCTGATGATTTTAATTTACTCACTGGAATAAACTTGTAACTTGTATGCTTGAAATTTTCAATGTTATGTACAAAAAATGTCTTGCACCTTATCCGGGCGGTGTACTGACGAGGACTGGTTCCCTCACATCGAAAAATAGCTTTCAAAAAACACTTCTACAAAAATGTCTCCATCCTAAGGACAAATATTGTTGCCCTGCATAAACTATATGGCATTAGTACTTTCGTTTCGTACCTGCAAACCATTGTTACTCTTTTGACGAACTACTTACCTCTGCAGAAATTGCGAAAAAGCTGCTAGACTATTTAGCCTAGTGCTACACTTGCATCTAGCTTATACAGGTAAAAATAAACCACACAGTCAGCAAAAGTCCTCTGGCCGACTCCAGCCTTAGTTGGCCCATGCACAGCCGTGCGCGGGCCAAATAAGGCTGGAGTCGGCCAGAGGACTTTCTGCTCACTGGGTATCTACGACGGAACCACAGACTTGACCACGCGAGCATTTTGAGTCGTTAAATCTGGGGACAAAATAAGACGGAAACAAAGTAACGGGCTTCACTCTTGTTAAGTGCAAATGACTCACTTTCATTTCGGTGCCGCAGCAAGCTGTGACAGATGCTTTACTAGCTCATTCAGCCCCAGTTCAAGGGTGGTGCCAGAATAGCTGGGCCCCCATAGGCGCCAAGCTATTCTGTCACCATCCTTGAACTACCATGGTCGATCTGTCTCTTACATTATAATACAATCTCCAGTTGGCAACTCCAGAATTTGTGGATTTGGGCCACAATTGGCTAAGCATTTTCAAACGTAAAAACACGTAATTTTGAGGTCCTGAGTGCTGAGTATCAAGACAAAAGTACAGATATGCAGCAGCAATATCCAGGGCGTCCTTCTGTATGGTGTCGAGTGCTGGACGATGACCGCGAGAATCAGGCACAAACTGGAAACTTTTCAGAACATGTGTCTTCGGAAAATATTGCTGATCGTCTGGTCAAATCACATCTAAAGAACAAAATTAATGCTCGGGTGTGTTGCCATTGCCACTGATTGCCATCGTTATGGCGCGTTTTTGAAGTGCATGACTGTATAAACGATTTCTCGATTTTCGGATTGCTTGTTATATTGGGGCTGATCTGTACATAGCTCCCACACGAACGCGTGGATAATTGTGTGAAATGTGTGAAAACTTGTACGTTATGCTTTTATACGTTGTGCATGGGAGACGGGGAGGGGAGGGAGGCGAGGTGCAGATATCTTTCCTAGCTACGACGCAAGCAGATACGCACGCACGCACGCGCGCGTGCACACACGCACACAATCATCATCACCATCTGCCTTAAGAGGAAGCTGGATGGCTCAGTGGTAAATCGTTCGACTCTCGTCAGAAATGTCGTGGGTTCGAATCCAGCGTGGGTCAAAATTTGTTCAGACCCTATTCGGTGATACTTTTACATAATAATATTATATGCCTTAAAGGTCTGCTATTTTAATGACTTAACTGATTCGAGACGCGTCGCCTCCGGATACGCGGCATAAGCCGCGTATCCGGAGGCGGCACGTCGCGAATGAGCTACAGCGCTGAGAAGCACAAAAGAATTTTTTGCAGAGTTAGTTACGCTACAAATAACACAGCTTCACTTGTATGTCCCAAAGCCACCCAATAACCCTAACTAGCTAGCGCTCACTCTTTTCACTGCTAGATGTCCAGGGGTACGGATCGCTATCACGTGCTGTTGGTTCGGGTTTTAACTCATTCGAGCCCTGTCACCTCCGGATACGCGGCTTTAGCCGCGTATCCGGACGCTGCACGTCTCGAATGAGTTAACATCCACGGCACCGGGGTGATAATGGACGGCCCTAGCTGGCGGGTTATGGGGTCAGGAACAGCTATTGCTTATGAAATACAACCCGAACCACTGATCAAGTCGGCCACACTGCAACAGTGCCGCTTGTTTTACCAGGAACTTATAACGGACATGCTATCTGAACAAGAGCGTCGTTTCGCCTGGACGCTATCATGTGGCCACACAGGGCAATTGCTTCCGGTGTATGTAGTAACTTTTCCGCCAGAAATAGTTCAAAAGATTTCCTCCCTTTTTGCCATTTTTTTAGGGTGTAAAACTTCAATTGTGTGCCTTTTTTGGCGTTTTGAGCAACAAAAGGCATGACAGGTGGTGTGAAAAAGAGCAAAATCTGGGTAATTTTAGTCGACCTAGTGTGTTCATGGATACGGTAACGCCCGCCTGCGACGGATCATGAAGGTCTTCTGGCCAAACATGATTACAAACGAGGAACTACGGAAGAGAGCAGGCGCAGACAGCATCGCTGAAACCATCGCCACACGGAGATGGAGATGGCTAGGCCACGTTTGCAGAATGTCACCTGACTCATTACCAAGGGTGGCACTGAGATGGACACCACAGGGGAAGAGAAACCGTGGGCGACCAAAGGAGACGTGGCGCCGAACCGTGGAGCGAGAGCTCAAGAACAGAGGCCTTACTCTGCAAACAGCACCCAAAATAGCAGCTGACAGACAAAAGTGGCGCTCCCTTGCCGTCGCCTCAAGCACCAGACGGCGCAGAGAGGACTGAATGAATGAGTGTGTTCATGGGAGCCTAATTGGGGCATGTGCACGGTTGTATGCAGGCTTGCAGACGACAGTTTTGTCATGGGGTACTTAATGCATTTGAGTGTTGTGAAAAACGCTAACTCTTAATTTTTTTAAGAATTGCTAAAATAGCTTCTCCTGTGATGTGCTCCGCGTGGATTTTTTGTTTTGGCAGAAAAGTTCTTCGTTCATAGTTTTATGCTGCAAGAGGCTAACAGATAACAGTGTGTGAAAAGGGGGCGTAACCTAATTGCCCTGTGTGGCCTGTGTACTGCAGCGCTCACACAAGCAATAGAGTGATCTGTTCACCTCGGCAGCTGGCGGTGAAATGAAGTGTCAGCACTGGCGTGTGCCGCCGGGTTTTACTGGGTCGCTGGGGACTACGAAACTGAGTAACCTGCAGACTTGACTATGGAAACTACGCAAGACTTTTTTCTTCTCAGCACTTCAAAGACATTAGAACTAGAAGAGCAGACCTTAAGCCCTTTACTGCCGCGAACGCGATCCAAATGCATGAGACAGATCCTTATGGGGCCCCGCGACTTGCTGAGATAATTTGCATCCATGTTCCTTGGACGGGTTGAGGTTTTGGGTCATCGAAAATAACACAGATTTCTGAAACAAAATATGCGTTCAGCGGGAAGAAATGAGTTAAAACACTTTTTGGGCACGAAGGGGTTTGCATTTAATTCAATATAAATTTGCTAGCTTTCGATCTCAAAGTAACATGCACTGTGCATTTTACTCCATGCTTTCTCACTCTCAGAGATTCATATATTTTATAGCATCAATACACGAGTTCAGCAACAATCGAGCACCACAGAACTATAAAATTACATCATCAGGCACAAAGTCATACACAAATACAGAAAACTCAGCACTTAATGTTATCACATTGGCATCCATCCAGTTCACTTGACAACTGCTCATGTATCACAGAATCAAACATTATGAAAAGAACACTACAAGCTGGCAGCCGATGAGCAATTCTGTTTATTCTTATGCATCTTGAGCACGCATTGGTATAATACGTGCTTCGTAACATCATCGAGAAGCATCCGTATCGTTCGTGGAAGTACTCCCCAAGAACGCCATAAGTACACTGCTGTTCAAATGAGATACTACGCATCTCATTTGAATAGCAGTGTACTTGTGGCGTATACCTCGAGTGGGTCTGTCTGGGGAGTACTTCTTCACACGTTGCGGGTATACAAATAAACAACAAAAAGACAAGACTCGTCATTTACAACACCACTTGCAAGTAATACAAAACCTCGGGTTAACAAAACACTGTTTGGTATGGGGTATGGAAACTGAAAATGTCAGCATAAATGAAATTAATTTTTCCTATTACCGCCCCGTCTTTTTTTGTTTGTTTTGTTGTTGTTGTTGTTTTGTTTTGTTTGTTTTTTGTTGTTGTAACTTTACACATTTTGTTTCTGCACGGTAAACCGCGATACATTGTGTCACCTATCATCTCTCTGTGCATGTTCGACTTTTCAAAAGAGCTGGATTTTGTACAGCCCCGGTGAACCTATGAATAATTGTTGACGTTACAGCAACAGGCGTTCGGAAATCAGCAGTAGGTCAAAACTGCACGTGTATCGCCGCATTCCGGGCTCCACCAAATAACATGCGAGAGGAGCCCTATTGCCTAGGCAGTTTATCCAACGCGCCTCCTTCTACTTATACTATTTTTGTGTGCTGAAATGTGAACGATACAGCCGTCAAAGTGGACTCACTTCTTGGCATGTTTATGTCTGAGACCTCTAACATTACAATGTGCTTCAGGTGCCAGCAGACGTGACAAATATCTCTCATACCAATCCGACAATTCACGAGAAACCATTCTCTAGCCTGTTTCTGCCACCAACTTCCTTCAAATAACTATGGATGCATGCCCAAAACTCCTGTCCTGTGAAGATGTCGCCATTGCTTTCTATTACTAGTGACAAAAAGAAGCCTAAACCTGACGTCAGACTCTAATTTTAAAGTTGAAATGACGCACTTCCCTGCTCCATGCATGCGCCATTTCAATATGCACAAGTCTTGTTAAATCACACTTTCACTTCAGCATGCGCTCATGTTAGATCGTCGGTCCATTATTTATTTATTTATTTGTTGTTGTTTCTTGTTGCGAGGTAAATCGAAGGTTGCTAGGTAGATTGAACATCGGTAATCCACCCCCGAAAATGTCATGCGAGTGGTGATGAAAGTCGGACAAACATTGCGATGTAGCATAGTAATCAACAGTTTCATCGAAAGTCAGTAGTACAATTTTGACCTACATCTGATTTCCGGAAATTAGTCTATTTAACTATTGTGTATTTGCTAAAAAGATGTTTTGCGAATATTTTTTACTATTCAGAAATCTTGAAATCTTCCTATGAAAAAGTCTTTCTACTTCGGACTAGTCAGCACATTTTTCAAGTGTCAACGTGAGTCTGCCGATCCTCTGGCTCACATGAATGAATAGATCAATTTGTGAGCTGAAAAGCTTCAAAGTATTGAAATATGCGGAAAACTACCAGCACGAATCGTCTCCTACGCGGTATTTTGACGGATGACCTCAATTCTTTGTAAATGTCCATAAGTTAGTTATTTGGGTTTAACGCCGAGCAGACCGTTACGGCCATCTCACGGCGTCAAATGTGCATAAGCTCGGGAGAAGAAAAAAAACTTAGTATTACATCCAACCTATCTGAAAGAGGAATTAATGGGTTACAAACACTGTCTAGAACCTCATTTTAATCCTCTCACATGAACCGAGTAAAAACGGCCAGGTTGAGACCATTCAGTTCCAGGGCTTTAGTCGGATACTAGTTCATACATTATCTAAATGAATTGAGGTAAACATGTGTTATCAAAGAAAGTATTTCGGAAAACATGATGGTAAAATGCACTATATTCAATCTGTGAAATTTGATGTACATGATTTCATATCTTCCCTCCCCTAATCGCACACTCAGTCAAACTGGCCTCAAAGTGTCCTTAAATTAGCATGTAGAGAAGAACTCAACGAAGAAACAAAAAAAAGCTTAGAAAAGACAAAGAAGTACCCAACGGAGAAATAAACACGCTTAGAAAAGACGGGTACAACACAATTTAATAATATTTCGGGTAAATACCCTTTGTCAAAATAGACAAACAAACAAACAGAGAGATTAGCCGCTACTTATCTTCATAGGATGTGCCACATTCCTTCCTTCCTATGAAGATAAGTAGCGGCTAATCTCTCTGTTTGTTTGTTTGTCTATTTTGACAAAGGATATTTACCCGAAATATTATTAAATTGTGTTGTACCCGTCTTTTCTAAGCGTGTTTATTTCTCCGTTAGGTACTTCTTTGCATTTTACACGCTTGGCAGTCACCTTTTTGGTATGGATTGCTTAGAAAAGACAGTTACATCACAATTTATTAATATTTCGGGTTGATTGCCAATCGAGTTAAATGCAAAATGGTTTTAACCCTTTTGCATTTAACACGCTTGCAATCACCTTTTTGGTCTGGATTTTTCTTTAATACGTCCTGGGATGTTTAAGACATACACAAACGTAGATGTGCGAAATTTACGCCAGTTTAGCTTCACGTGTTCTTGAAAATACGATACCGTCAACAAACAGTCATCCCTAATCAAAATATAATTATGTAGATCATACCGGCCAAATTCTGCACTGCCTTAAACTAAACCTTATTTCCCAGTGAAAGATGTGAGTCCAGTCTGTAAAATGAATAGACATGTATGATCTATCTATGTCTGCAGTGAGTTGTCTAGAAAGGTTTACTCCTCTGAGCATTGCACCGGAGTGCGGAAAGAAAAGCTGGGCTGTTCACTCTGTCTCTCTCTTTGTGCACCCCTCGCTGGCGGAGAATATTGCTGGACTTGTGGTTCTTGCATTTGGCCCACGCCATATCCGTTGCCAAACAGAAAACTTTCATGAGGTCGGCTTATTGGGCCTGGTGCCGTGATGAAAGACAAATTGTTCACCACACCGATGTGGAAAATTTGCTGGTGGCACACAGGCTGTCTGTCGCCTGTGGCTTCCTGAGGATTGCAACCAGTCGCTCCTGAAAATTCATCCCTGTTTTCAGCGCCCAAGAACGGATCAGAAAATGCATGGGCAGGTGACTGCTGAGTTGGGCGGGCACTGGCATGTCCTGAGTGACCTCCTGGTACAAACCCACCATTGGTTACAGCTGTAGCATCAAGACGATCAGATGAAATATTCCTTTGAAACTGTTCTTGTGCACTGCTCACGTTGGAAAAAAAGCTCACCCTGTGTGCGCCTGGTTGTGTTGCGCATCATTCTGTTGAGGTCGCCTTCAGATCCAGAATGAGTACCCTTGCAGCTTTCACAATATTCCGCTTGTGGAGTGCTCGCTATTTCGTTCTGGGAGTGTTCAGCACCATGCTCTTGATCAACATATTCAGACAAGACAGTCTTGAGCATGGTTTCATCGCAGTGCTTGGAAGGTAAAGCGTTACCCGTAACACTGCCTTGAGAAAGCAAACCTGGAGAACTTTGACCCCGTGAATATCCACTCTGCGGATCTCTCACAGATCCACTAGCTGAAGACACTCCAGATAAAAACGCGGATGAAAGGCCACTTCGTCCTGACTCTCCGACTAAAGTATTCTGATGCCTTGCTTGTGGTGACTGTAACAGAAAGATGTCTTCAGTCATATGTTATCTCAGCTCAGGGCAGAATATATGTACACAAATCTAGTATTAAAGCCTTAACATGTTTGTAAACGTCTGTTTTTGATTTCCATTAATGTCAAAGACATAGATATTTACCAATGCACTTCTGCACATTTGCTTCTTTTCAACTTTACTTCATTTCAATTTGAACTGACATTGCTTTGTTTAAAATCTTTTCTTTTCTTTTTTGTCTATTGTATTTACAAAATACGGTAGATTTTTTTATACGGGGCTGGGTCGGGCGCATTCCGGAGCATTCACTTGACGTTTTTGGCGTGCGGCTCAGAAATTCTGGCAAAGAAGTAACAAGATAAAAATACGTCACGTCCAGCTACGCAAACCTTGTTAGAGAACGTCTTTCTGGCGCCAAACGCGCGCGTGCGCGCGTGCGTGCGTGCATGCGCGTGCGCGTGTGTGTGTGTGTGTGTGTGTGTGTGTGTGTGTGTGTGTGTGTGTGTGTGTGTGTGTGTGTGTGTGTGTGATAGCGGCTAGAGCGCGCGTTTGAGGACGGATAAGCTTGAAATGTTAGGATATTGTCCCTAAAAGAATTATCTCCGGACCTTTTATTAAATGTTTTGATTAAGATGCTCATTGGCTCAGTGTCACAAAAACCGGTTGATCCACACTGGCGTCCGTAATTTTTCTATTTTTACTAGATATTTCGCGTATCGATAGATAAAATGGACATATTGAACGAGTTCGTTAACCAGCATTGTACCTCTAGAACTTTTTGAGTAATACATTTTTTTATTTTTTTATTTTTTGGGGACTAATTTCACGAATTATATGTACTCACAAACCAGATAGGTGAGGCTAGTGGTGGCAGAATTGTACACAAACCAAGGGGAATCACTCAGCGCTGGACAGACAAACAGTTAGATCCCTTGCCCCCGCCTATCAGGCACCCAATCGCCAGCCCACAGAGAAATACGCAGGTTATAGAATAAGACGATCATTTGCATCCTCTGTCAAGCGCTGAGTGATTCCCCTTGGTTTGTGCACGAATTATATGGGTTAATATTAAACAATTGAATCTTTTTTACGAAAAAAATCTTCTCATTAATAATCGCATGATTTTTCGTATACGGTATTTACACAACCAGACCAAAAAGTGACTGCCAAGCGTGTAATATGCAAAGAAGTACCCAACGGAGAAAGAAACACGCTTAGAAAAGACGGGTACAACACAATATTAATATTTTTGGTAAATACCCTTTTTCAAAATAGACAAACAAATAAACAGAGAAGATAAGTAGCGGCTAATCCCTCTGTTTGTTTGTTTGTCTATTTTGACAAAGGGTTTTTACCCGAAATATTAATAAATTGTCTTGTACCCGTCTTTTCTAAGCGTGTTTCTTTCTCCGTTGGGTATTTACACAAGCCTGCAGTTTTAAAAGAAGTACCGAACGATAAAGAAACACGCTTAGAAAAGACGGGTACAACATAATTTATTAATATTATGGGTAAATACCCTTTGTCAAAATAGACAAACAAACAGAGAAATCAGCCGCTACTTATCTTCTTTCGTAGAAGGGATGTGGCAACTCAAATGATATTATACACTTTTAAACAACTCCCTACTCATTCTCACCCCAATACTTCCTGCCCCTCCCCCCCCCCTCCCAAAATCAACACCGCCGCTAGCACCATCAATCAAAAATTAGTTTTGACAGTTACATCGCTTAAACGGAAACAGACTGAAAGTCTGCAAGCACGTAAACTAAACAACGTGTTAATTCCAAACACGCAGTACCCTCTGCTGATCTACCCGGGCTGCAACCAAGTTCTCATAATTGTCAAGACATCATCTCCCAGGCAATTTGTATAAGTTATAGACAATACGAACGATGTCCAGCGAGAAGTTGGCCACTATGCACCATTTAAATCTATTGAAAAATATGATTCAGGTGCTGGGTGTACACAACAACACTATTGCTGAAAAGGACAAGACCCGTTGTTTGTCAATTTTGTTGGAACCGGACGCTTAATTTACGGATACTAACTACACGTATTGGAATAGTTAGGCCTACAGACACTGTAAATTACAAGTAATACAATTCAGGACGGCTGATGTCCTGGATCATCAAACTCCAATTCCAACAAAGAAACAAATACGCTTAGAGGGACAACCACAACACGATTTATAAAATTGTCGGGTTAACAGTATTTTTTTCAAACTGGACATAAATGCAATGTACAACTTACCTTTCTTAGATGAGATGTCTAACATCAAGTTGTGCATTGTAGTTTTGTTTGTATGTCCAGTTTTAATTTTTGTAAACCTGAAACTTAACTCATTCAGCCCGACGGTCGTATTTCCCCAATTTTGGAGGCGTCATCTAATGACTATGCTCCAGTTGCAGGAGATGGATCGACCATGATAACTCAAGGGCAGTGCCGACAGGCGCCAAGCTAATCTGGCACTACCCTTAAATTATCATGGTCCACCCATCCCCTGCTGTAGTGCGTCAGGGATGAATGGGTTAATAAACTGTTGTAACGGTCCTTTCTTCGCGTATTTCCTTTCTTTGTTAGGATAATCCTTGCATTGTTCGCGCTAGGCAGTCACCTTTTCGGTCTGGATTGCGCAGTCATCAGCCTTGGGGCCGGGTTGGTCAGTCGAATGTCCGCTGCTCTGTAACAAGGAATGATTGTCTGGTGATCCGCGGATGGAAGTACAATACCAAGGTCCGCCGCTGGCTTTCGGTGGTTGATGTTTTGGGAGGGAACTGCAGCTGCGAGTTGTTTGTGGACCTTGAGCCTCCCGGCCTGGTGTAGACTGTTGCGGTCGCTGCCCTTCCACAATGTGCTGCTCTTGTTCACGTTCAGCCGGACCCCATGTGTGCTGCTTTAAACAACACCTGAACAACAGAGTAGGTTATTTTATGTAAGAGATGTAGACATGTTCGGTTACGTATACATTTGACCAAACAGACTCAGTTTTAGTTACGGTGCCCCTACCGACCCTCTCCAATTCAAATACAGGACTGGGAGGTGTAGTGGATGCCAAGCTGTTCATACTGAACACACTGTATTGCATGTACACACACTTTGAAAAGTGTGTGCCTCCGCTGTTTCTAGCTGTTTTACCACTATGCGACCCACACTTTGGCTAAGAAACTGACTCGTGATTTCGCCCTAAACCACAGCACGCAGTATCAACGCACAAAACTAGCCCAGTGGGGAATAAGTCAATATCTGTCGCTTACTTTAAAATCAGTTTGAAACTTGCTAAATAATACAAACAATAATACTCCCCATAATAAATAGATCAGTAAGACCATTGAATATTAAATAGTATAGTGTACGAGCTTGACTCGGTTGTACACTAGTGATTAAAATACCTGCGTGCCGGCAAGACACCTTAATCGCTAACTGTTCTCATGTTTTCCTCCAGTGACAATTTTCCTTCCAGTGATGATTTGTTACGTGATTCCAGTGATGTCTTTAACCTCTTTACCGCCGAGAAAAAGTGAACGCGATTACAGTGCGAGTGACATAAATCCTTACGAGCCCCTGCAGTTACGGAGTCTCATGAGGATATACTGAATCTTTTAACAGAAGTGCAACCATTAACACGTGAATTCCAAAGTAACGGATAGACATTTCATATACTTTTTGATGTGCAGGTCACTCAAGGTGTGCTTTTTTCAGATTAGCTTGACATAAAATGCAGACAGTGCATTTTTTCTGCAGATTAAATGATAATATAAAAATTCGATGGATCTCAAAACTACACCAGGACAAAGCAAACTGTATGTACAAGTAGTGAACACAAAGGTTTAACCAGAAAGTAAATAAAACATTAGTTTCTGCTTGTTGCGGTAGCCATTATTTATTTCAGGAAATTTTGGGGGGACTAGCCAAAACCTGATTGCAGACCAAAAGTTCAATTTATGATGTTGAAAGTGACCGAAAACGTGCGTGGAGTGGTCATTTACCTGCTCTCAGATACTTTTTTTGCAACCTTCCGTGCTAGAGACGCCAAAAATTGTGACTGGAAGGGGACATAACTCAACAATGATGCCCTTGACGCATGACTTTACTAAAATCGCTTGTTTCGATCATTTGCTTGATCATTTGCATTTGATCATTTGTTCCATATACAGCTGGATTATAGGGGATATTGAGATTCCAATTCGAATGGCTTAGAGTCCTCAAAATCGGCAAATTATGTATCTATCATGTGCTACTGATTAGGCACGCCACTGGCGGCCTACATTTTCACATTTGTTTTGTTGTGCGGGTAACGCAATGAGATTGGGAACCATAAATATGGCTTTGGGGTTCTATGCTAAAATTCACATGCAGTCACATGTGAAAATCGCAACAATTTTGTTTAGGTTTGTCTTATGATAATCATGTGTGCTATTATTAAAACTGGTTGTCTTTTGTCAGATAATTAGGTTGCAATTTACAGACCGCAATTTACAAACAACTGATCATCAATTTTGACTGGCGTCCTGCACACCGGAGGTGCGAAAGAAAAAAAAAATAGCCTTGTCCAAGTGACAAAACTCCTCATTAGCCTCTGCAGGTGCGGAAACATGGAAGGAACACCCTCGCATGGAAAAGGGTTTGTATTCAACCATAAAGATTTTTTTTCATTGATAAGCAGGTAAACCACTCGAAGACGACGTACAGTTCACATTTCAAATGTCGTTTTTCTTTGCTTTGTAAACGGTGTTAACCCCGTCACTGCCAGCTAAGCCAAGTTGTGTCAAGTTAGCAGGAGGCATAGATCTTCATGAGCCCCCGCAACAGCGGGGGCTCATGAGGATTATGCCTCCTGAAATGGGATCACTTTTTAACTTTTCTCGGCAGTCCCGGTGTTAACCCCGTCACTGCCAGTTGACGCAGGTCGTTCTTCTGAATTGTTTGTCAATTCAACGCCCTATAGAGCCCCGGCTGTCCCAAAATTATGATTTTAAAGGGGTGCTACCAATAGGCATAGATCTTCATGAGCATCTTGCAGTTGATTTATGTTCACATTTCGCCAGTCAAGAGGTAAAACACCAATTCTAAATAAACGGAATTTTTTCGCTCTCAACTTTACCTTTCGTTGACCATTCTTCGAATCCGCTCTTGGTAACTGAAATCGAAAGAGAGACAAGTTGATATGTAAGTCAACCCCCCAAAAAATGTTTGGCCTGGTCAACATGTGCAAATAATGCGTTTGTATAGTTGCCAAAATGTATCGGATAACATTTCTTGCGCAAAATATTACTGATAGTAATTGTTTTACATACATATTGTGTGTGTGTGTGCGTGTGTGCGTGCGTGCGTGCGATTTTTCGTTGGTGAGCGTGGCAGGTGCACTCTGGCCTGTAAAGGGGTTAACATACAACCACGAATTATATAAAAGACTAACTTATATATTATTTGATAATAATGGAAACCAACTGAAGACGATGTACAGTTTACTTTTTCAACTGCCATTTATTTTTGCTGTGAAACAGTCTTCGTTGTTTACATTGTGTTAACCTCGTCACTGCCAGCTGACGTGCTTATGTTCCTGAATCTGTATTAATTCAAAGCCAAAGCGCTCCAACTGTTAGAAGGATATGAATCTAAAGTGGTGTTAGCAAGAGGCATAGATCCTCATGATGCGCCACAACAGCAAGGGCTCACGCGGATCTCTGCCCCTTATATGCAGCTGGATCGTGTTCTCTTTTTCTCAGCAGTTCCGGGGTTAAACCCCAGACAAAACTTAATAAAATAAATTTTGTTTCTTTCTCTCATATTTCTTTCGGTTTTTTTTTTTTCTTCTGGGCGGGAGGGGGGGGGGGTCATCTGTTATTTTCTTTGTCTCAAATTTTCTCCCGCAAACTGGAGCAGACAGAAAGTGAAATGTATGTCAACAAAACAGGTATGTTCGGCTTGGTCAGCAAGTGCAAACAGCAAATTATGCGTTTGTACGTGTAGCAGATTACAATCATGATAGTAAGTGCCTCTATGCGTTCATGTATGTGTGTGTGTGTGTGTGTGTGTGTGTGTGTGTGTGTGTGTGCGTGCGTGCGTGCGTGTATGTGTGTGTGTGTGTGAATATGTTTGTTTACATGGCAGTAGCACTCTGGCCTGTAAAAGGGTTAATATTCAGCCACAAAGAATACAAAAAAGTACCCAACGGAGAAAGAAACACGCTTAGAAAAAACGGTACAACACAATTTATTAATATTTCGGGTAAATACCCTTTGTCAAAATAGACAAACAAACAGAGACATTATTTGCTACTTATCTTCAGATGCAGAAGGGATGTGGCAACTGAAGGTGACGTAAAAAGAAAAGAAAAGGAAAGGAAGAACAAAAGTAAAAATGACGTCAAAGAAAAAAATCGTAAGAGAAAGACTCCGAGAGGAACTAAACACGAGAGACAAGAGTGTGTGTAAGCGCGCGCAGGAGCGAGCAAAAGTAAATGCGCGTGTGTGAGGCCGGGGAGAGAGAGAGAGAAGAGAGACAGCGAGAGAGAGAGAGAGAGAGAGAGGGAGAGAGAAAGAGAAAGAGAGAGAGAGAGAGAGAGAGAGAGAGAGAGAGAGAGAAGACGAACGGGGAGTACCCTTGGGCACGAAGTAGGCTGAGTGTCTAATACACAAAGCCAGCTAAACACCAACCCGAAGGCAAACCTTATATCACCATCGAGTTGAGGACTACCTCGGGGAAAAACGGGAGGACCCCGGGAAAAAAAACCCAGCATTTAGCATGGTACACAACAAGGAATATCGATGAAACAAAGCAAATAATCAAATTCAGTAAGAGAATAATGGTATAAGAGGAGAGTAGGTAGTTGTGAAACCATCTTCAAGGGTAACTCAAAAAAAAAAAAAAAAAAAAAATATATATATATATATATAAAAAAAAACGGGTGTGGGGGGAGAGAAAGACAAAAGGGGCGGGGAAAGGGGAGGGGGAAAGGGAAGAGAGAGAGAAAGGGGGAAGAGAGAAAGAGAGAGAGAGAGAGAGAGAGAGAGAGAGAGAGAGAGAGAGAGAAGGGAGGGGGGGGGAAGGCAAACAAACAGAGCCACCAACCCCACCCAACAGGCACCCTCCAGCCCACGGACGAACGCACAGGCATGCGAACAAGACGACCACATACATCCCCAAGGGAATGCACATGATCGCCCCCCACACCCGCGCATAAATCCAAGGACCGGCGACCAGGCGCCCGACAGGGAAGGGCAAGGGATCCAACTTAACGTATGGCCAGCGCTGAAAATACATATCAATCAGCGCCAGCCACAACTATCTGGTTAGTGAGTAGTCAGACAGAAGCGACTCGGTAAGGTAAATGACAGTTAGCAGAAGACACAGGTAAGGTCCAAAAAGTTAATCTTTCATATTCATCCCGAGTGGCGCCACAGTGCCCAGTTTATTAATCAAAAATTTTTCTCGGTCTTTCCTGGCCCAGACATTATTGGCTTGCATAAGCCAGAGGCCTTTAACACGAATGTCCGAGACGGAGTGATCGGCCTGGTTGAAATGTCGCCCGACCGGTCTATTGTAATGGTACTTGACCGACTGAAGATGTTCTTTAAAACGGTCGTTGATGGTTCTTTCCGTCTCTCCAACATAGAGTTGGCCGCATTTCACACAGGAGATGACATAAATCACGTTGGTAGTTTGACATGTGAAGTATCTGTGTGAAATGCGGCCAACTCTATGTTGGAGAGACGGAAAGAACCATCAACGACCGTTTTAAAGAACATCTTCAGTCGGTCAAGTACCATTACAATAGACCGGTCGGGCGACATTTCAACCAGGCCGATCACTCCGTCTCGGACATTCGTGTTAAAGGCCTCTGGCTTATGCAAGCCAATAATGTCTGGGCCAGGAAAGACCGAGAAAAATTTTTGATTAATAAACTGGGCACTGTGGCGCCACTCGGGATGAATATGAAAGATTAACTTTTTGGACCTTACCTGTGTCTTCTGCTAACTGTCATTTACCTTACCGAGTCGCTTCTGTCTGACTACTCACTAACCAGATAGTTGTGGCTGGCGCTGATTGATATGTATTTTCAGCGCTGGCCATACGTTAAGTTGGATCCCTTGCCCTTCCCTGTCGGGCGCCTGGTCGCCGGTCCTTGGATTTATGCGCGGGTGTGGGGGGCGATCATGTGCATTCCCTTGGGGATGTATGTGGTCGTCTTGTTCGCATGCCTGTGCGTTCGTCCGTGGGCTGGAGGGTGCCTGTTGGGTGGGGTTGGTGGCTCTGTTTGTTTGCCTTCCCCCCCCCTCCCTTTTTCTCTCTCTCTCTCTCTCTCTCTCTCTCTCTCTCTCTCTCTCTCTCTCTCTCTCTCTCTCTCTCTCTCTCTCTCTCTCTCTCTCTCTTTCTCTCTTCCCCCTTTCTCTCTCTCTTCCCTTTCCCCCTCCCCTTTCCCCGCCCCTTTTGTCTTTCTCTCCCCCCACACCCGGTTTTTTTTTTTTTTTTTTTTTTTTTTGAGTTACCCTTGAAGATGGTTTCACAACTACCTACTCTCCTCTTATACCATTATTCTCTTACTGAATTTGATTATTTGCTTTGTTTCATCGATATTCCTTGTTGTGTACCATGCTAAATGCTGGGGTTTTTTTCCCGGGGTCCTCCCGTTTTTCCCCGAGGTAGTCCTCAACTCGATGGTGATATAAGGTTTGCCTTCGGGTTGGTGTTTAGCTGGCTTTGTGTATTAGACACTCAGCCTACTTCGTGCCCAAGGGTACTCCCCGTTCGTCTTCTCTCTCTCTCTCTCTCTCTCTCTCTCTCTCTCTCTCTCTCTCTCTCTCTCTCTCTCTCTCTCTCTCTCTCTCTCTCTCTCTCTCTCTCTCTCTCTCTCTCTCTCTCTCTCTCTCCCTCTCTCTCTCTCTCTCTCTCTCTCTCTCTCTCTCTCTCTCTCTCTCTCTGTCTCTCTTTCTCTTTCTCTCTCCCTCTCTCTCTCTCTCTCGCTGTCTCTCTTCTCTCTCTCTCTCCCCGGCCTCACACACGCGCATTTACTTTTGCTCGCTCCTGCGCGCGCTTACACACACTCTTGTCTCTCGTGTTTAGTTCCTCTCGGAGTCTTTCTCATACGATTTTTTTCTTTGACGTCATTTTTACTTTTGTTCTTCCTTTCCTTTTCTTTTCTTTTTACGTCACCTTCAGTTGCCACATTCCTTCTGCATCTGAAGATAAGTAGCAAATAATGTCTCTGTTTGTTTGTCTATTTTGACAAAGGGTATTTACCCGAAATATTAATAAATTGTGTTGTACCGTTTTTTCTAAGCGTGTTTCTTTCTCCGTTGGGTACTTCTTTGCATTTCACACGCTTGGCAGTCACCTTTTTGGTCTGGATTGATTAAAGAATACAAAAGACTAAAATTTTTAATGTTATTTGATAAGCCTGTAAGCCACACGGAGGCGATGCACAGTTCACTTTTCAATCGATGTTTACCTTCGCAGTGAAACGGTCTTCGCAAATTACAGTGTTAACCCCGTCACTGCTGTCATATAATGAAGCATATTGGTTTATGAGAGACAACTCCTGTATAGTGGTTCTCTCTGGTGATTATGTCCCTTAGGACATCGCGCATGCGTAGTGAGAAATAAATAGCATGTTTGCCGCCGAGTTAAGAAATGGCTTCCCTGTATTTTTCTAGTGCATCTTTGGTTTGAATCTAAGTCCATCCAGCCCACATAGAAGCGGTAACACGACATGGTGTCAGAAGTAAACGTGCAGCATCAGTGACTGTGCATTTGAAGTGTATATTTCTGGAAGAGGACAATGTTCAAGCCACCAAAGGAATTTAACTTTCATGAGTCAGCCGCGTGGGCCGGTTGGAAAGAGTGTTTCCAGCATTTTTGTCTGGCAACAAAGCTGAACAGAGACAGTGGCGAGGTGCAGGTTAGTAGCCTTTTGTACGCCTTAAGAGCAGAGACAGGCAAGATATTTGCAACATTCAACTTGAATGGCGAACAGAAGAAAGACTTTGACATTGTTGTGGGCATGTTTGACGAATATTTTCTTCCGAAGAGGAATCTCATTCACGAGAGGGCTATGTTCGCGAGAAGAGACCAGCATTCAGGAGAGACAGTAGAAGAGTACATTAGAATTCTGCATGACCTTGCCGAACGCACTGTAAATTTCCGAATAAGGACGACTGCATTCGGGATAAACGTGTGATAGACCTGCTAGACAAAGAACTTTTTGAGAAACTTCAACTTACAGCAGACCTAACGCTGAAGTCAGCAACTACAATGGCTCGACAACAAAAGCAGGTTAAAAGAGTTACAGCTACAGGGAGCCGCAGGGCATAACGTTGACAGAGTGAGCCATGGAGATTGATATCACAAAAAGAAAAACTTTCCTCAAAGGGGAGGTAGGCAGAATCAGCAGAGTGGTAGCAAGATGGACCAAGCTCCAACTTGTAGTAGATGTGGACTGTCTCACATGAAAGAACGCTGTCCAGCAATGGGAAAGAAGTGCATGAAGTGTGGTAGAACGTCACATTTTGCTAGAGTGTTTAGATCAAAGATAAAGAGTTTCCAAGAAGTTGAGACTGAAAAAACTATTTGTTGGATCAGTGGTGACTGACGATCCTCTTTGGCGAGTTAACCTGGTAGTGAGAGGCAAGCAGATCAGCTTCAAGACTGACACAGGCGTAGATGTCAATGTCATCTACAGCGCAACGTGGGCGAAGCTTGGAAAGCCTTTTCTGAAACAAGACAACGTCACACTTGTCAGCGCAGCTGGGAAGTTGAGGAGCCTAGGAGTATTCAAGACTACACTCGAGACTACTCAAGCTACCATCTACGTCATAGATGAGGAGGCAGACAACCTCCTGAGCAGAGGCACAGCCACAGAGCTTGGCCTTGTGAAGCGCATCGGAACTGTTGGTCTGGGAACAGTGAAGTGCCCGCCGGTGAAAATTCGCTTGAAGGATAGAGCGACACCATACAGTGTGACCGTCGCAAGACGAGTACCGATTCTCCATTCAGGAAAAAGTGAAGAAAGAGCTTCAACGCATGAAAGATGAGGACATCATCGAGGAAATCACAGAACCAACAGAGTGGGTGTCACGCATGGTTCCTGTGTTAAAACCAAACGGCGAGATCAGAATTTGTGTTGACCTCAAGAGACTTAACGAAGCAGTGCAGAGAGAAAGGTATGTTATACCGACCTTGGATGTTATTCTCCATAAGCTTCAGGGTTCCACTATCTTCACAAAACTAGATGCGCAGAGCGGATTTTGGCAGATTCCTCTGGATCCTGAGACAGCCAAACTTACGTGTTTCATCACTCCGTTTGGACGCTATTACATGAAACGGTTGCCTTTTGGTATTTCAAGTGCACCAGAGATCTTTCACAGAACGATGACTGAGATCCTGAGCAACATAGAAGGTGTCATATGCTACTTTGATGACATCCTACTCCATAGTAAGAGAGACGAAGAGCACGAGAAACTGATACAAACTGTTTTACAGAGACTAAACAGTGCCGGACTAACTCTGAACGAGAGCAAGTGTGAATATAGGAAGCGTGAAATTGCTTTTCTTGGCCACATTGTGAGCTGCAAGGGTGTCAGACCCGACCCAGCCAAGGTTGATGCCGTTATCGACCTACCAGATCCAGCAGACGTTGCCGAGATGAGAAGACTTTTCGGGAGATACCTTCCACAACTTTCAGCTACACTGAAACCATTGAACGACCTGCTGACTAAAGAGAGTGCATGGGCCTGGGATCCTGAGTTGGCTGCAGCATTCCGCAAAGTTAAGAAGATGCTGACCACAGCACCGACACTGGCCTACTTCGATCCTTCCAAGCCGACCATAGTATCTGCAGACGAAAGCAGCTATGGGATCGGTGGTGTTCTGCTACAGGAAGGTAGTGATGGACTACACCCTGTTGCATTCTGTTCGCGTACCCTCACGTCTTAAGAGCGTCACTACGCGCAGATCGAGAAGGAGTGTTTGGCCGCCGTGTGGACTTCTGAGCGTTTCGAGCACTGCTTAATGGGACTTGAGAGTTTCACATTACAAACAGATCATAAGCCATTGGTTCTCCTCATCAACACAAAGGATCTCTCAAAAACACCTCTGACATGCCAGAGACTTTTAATGCGACTTATGAGGTTCAAGCCTCATGCTGAGTTCAAACCTGGCAAGGACTTATGACCATCAGCCAGCAGTGTTGCTACTACAGAAGAAGATGTTCAGGCATACGTGAGTGAAGTGACATCTTCTTGGCCAGTATCTGAGAGCAAACTACAGGAGATAATGACGTGAAACTGGCAGCGAGAGATATAATTTGCTGTTCGCGGAGAACTGAGTGATGTCAATGGCATTGTGACGAGAGGTGATTGCATTGTCATACCCTACAGCATGCGTCCAGAAATCCTAGACAGGATCCATGATGGACACTTAGGTATCAAAAAGTGTCGTGAACGTGCCAGACAAGCCGTCTGGTGGCCACGGATTTCAAAGGAAATCCAAGACCGTGTTTCAACATGCCAATACTGTCTTGAGAAGAGGCCGTCACAGCCTAGTGAGCCTCTACTACCATCACCATTGCCAGATCGCCCGTTCCAGAAGATTAGAGTGGATCTTCTTGAAGTAAAAGGACGTCATTACCTTGTTTCAGTTGATTATTATTCAAGGTACATAGACATAAAAACTCTCCCAAACAACCAGACATTAAACTCAGTGATCGAGAAGTTAAAAGAGATCTTTGCCACCCATAGCATTCCAAAAACTGTGATCTCAGATAACGGACCACATTTTGGTTCTTTCCAGTTCGCAAGATTCGCTAGAGACTGGCAGCCCGGGTTATCCATAAAGTAATGGTGAAGCAGAACGTGGAGTCCAAAGTGCAAAGAACATTCTAAACCAGGATGATCAACACATGGCCCTGTTGATCTACTATGCGACGCCTATCTCTAGTTTAGGTGTCAGTCCTGCAGAACTAGCGTTTGGTCGCAGGCTGCGTACGACTTTGCCTGTGCTACCTTCCACGCTAGCGCCAAAGACGGTTGATCCAAAAGTTGTGCAACAGCGAGATGCCAAATCAAAGTTATACCAGAAACAGCACATTGATCAGACAGCACGACCCTTACCGGAGCTTTCCTCAGGAGACCCTGTCCTTGTGAGAGATGAACGGGAGACCGGGTGGAAGCGTCCAGGTCGAATCGCACCAAGATCGTACCTGGTAAAAACTCCAAGCGGAGTACCGAAACGTAACCGTAAGCACCTTAAACGCAGTGTGCATACAGAGAGTCTACCTGCTGCCAGTGGGCCGAGGCAGATGGGCGAGAACAAGGAGTTAACCAGCGGATCGGCGACGCTCGACGAGCTTCAACAGCCACAGCAGTCTTAGGATTCGTCTTCAGCGCAAGACTCAGCCCAGACAGAAAGTCTACAGCCTTCAGGCAGACCACCTGATTCACAAACTGTACAGCCATACACTACTAGATCTGGCAGGGTGGTGATCAAGCCTGCAAGATTCCAGTAATTCGAGGACCTGATCTTCGTTGTGGTGTAGTTACCCATGTATGGTGAACATACATGTAGAGTCGCATTTTTTGCGATAGATAGGATTGTGTAGAGTAAAAGCTGATAGCTTGTGTTTTTAGGTTCAAGTTGTTCTTTTTTTATGAGTAAACAGACGCTTTGCTGATTTTCTTTTTATTAATGATAGCGACGCTTTGCTGGTCGCATATAACTTGAACACTTATTGTTACGTGGTTGAATCGTGGTCGTAGTATGATAACTACATCAAACGCACACACGTAGAGTTCTTTAAATAAACCTCCGTTCAGCTGCAATCCGTCACACGTGACTTAAGGATGTAGACAATACTGGAGTAACAGTTCCAACAATATTTTATTACAGCGATGCGATCTCCACAAAAGCGTTCACAAATGCACCAACAATAGTACAAAGTCTTCTCAACTTTGACACAAAGCGTCTCTCATACAATGTACATCACCATTCACTGCATAACTCCGTCACTGAATATGGAGCACGATATCTTGCGTACTCTCTCGCAATGTCAATACACTCTTCGATACACTGCAATTATACAACTGAACACTGTACCGACGCTGTTACATCGCAATTCTACAACTGAACAATGTACCCAGGTGCTTTCCAGCACGACTCTTTTATAGTGGTACGTTTACCAGAAAAATCAAGCAAAATCGTACAACACAACCAATCAAAATACAGTACGTATCTAAAACTCAAAGGTACATTCACACTGGAATATTCTGTAAACATCTAGCTGCTATCTTCAACATCTATGTTAGGAAAAATCCGGCGCGCCATGACGTCACACAAAAGTAGGCCAGACAGGTCACGACCTTGCACGCTCTAACTGGTAAACACGCAAACAGTGCATTAGTACTGAAAGCTAAACGACACGCGTGCAGTAAACAAATGAATATCCGAGCGGCTTCTAGACTCTTCCTGACTCAACTCCGTGCGGCAACAGATAATCAAAACCGCACTATTCGTAAACGAAAGTGAAATTCACTGAAAAGGTACGTGATTCGAAATCATGATAGCTCAAATAAAACATCGGATCGTTTCCTACGATTTATGCATGCACGCTCTAACAGAACAACACAACCACAATCGTAACACTTATATTTATGGTTCGATCTCAGGAAGATTTGTTCTCATTTCTTTAGATAAGAATTTGATTTTGTCCAGTTTAGATAAGTTTTAACTAAAAGAGGGAGGTGTCATATAATGAAGCATATTGGTTTATGGGAGACAACTCCTGTATAGTGGTTGTCTCTCTGATGATTATGTCCCTTAGGACATCGCGCATGCGCAGTGAGAAATAAATAGCGTGTGTGCCGCCGAGTTAAGAAATGGCTTCCCTGTATTTTGTGAGTGCATCTTTGGTTTGAATCTAAGTCCATCCAGCCCACATAGAAGCGGTAACACGACAACTGCCACCTGACGTGCTTATGTTACTAAATATGTCTTCATGTAAAGCCAGAGCGCCACATCTGTCTCGAGAATACAGATTTAAAGTGGCCATAGCAAGAGGCATAGATCCTCATGAGCCTCCGTATTAGAGGGGGGGGGGTCATGAGGACCTCTGCCACCTGCAGCTGGATTGTGTTCTCTTTTTCTAGGCAGTTCCGGGGTTAAACCCCAGATAAAACTTAATGTTTGTTTGTTTGTTTGTTTGTTTGTCAGTTGTTGTTTTGGGGTTTTTTTTTTTGTTTTTAGTTTTTTTTTTGTTTTTTTTTTTTTTGTTTGTTTGGTTTTTTTTTTTTTTTGTTTTTTTTTTTTTTTTTGGGGGGGGTGTTGTTTTCTGCTGCTGCCTTCTTCTGTCTGACCAGTCCACATTTCCAACTGCCCTTTTTCATCACAGTGAAACAGTCTTCGCTGCTTGCATAGTGTTAACCCTGTCACTGCCAGCTGACTCAGATTATGTTTCTCAAATATTTGTTAATTCAAAGCCAAAGAAGAACTACTGACCCAGCAATATGGATATAAACCTGACTCATGAACCCCCGCTGGTGTCTATTGCAGTTGGTTCGTTATCTTTTTATAGACGGTTACGTGGTTAATCCTCAGATAAAACTTAATAAATGTAGTTTGTTTATTATTTGTTTGTTGGGGCGGTAACGGTGGGGGGGGGGGGGGTTGGGAAGTCTTTTTTTTTTAGCTGTTGTCACAATAATTCTAAATAAACCAGGTTTGTTTGTCTTACCTTGCCCATTCTTCCTTCTCACACTTGAGCATGGAATATAGAGTGATAAGGTGAAATGTAAGTCACAAAATAGCAAACATACTGATAGTACGTAAGTCTATGTGTTCATGCATGTTTTGTAGTGTGCGTGTGTGCATGTGTGTGTACGTGCATGCATGCGCGCGTGTGTGTGTTTAATGTGTGTGCGCGTAAAAGTGGCAGGTGCACTCTGGCCTTTAAAGGAGTTAATATTCAACCTCGGAGAATATAAAAGACTAAATATTAAATAATATCTTTGTAAATCACCGGAAAACGATGTAATTTCACTTTTTAATGTCCTTTTATCTACCTTGTGAAACAGTCTTCGCTACTTACATTGTGTTTTTCCCGTCACTGCCAGCTGAGGTGATTATGTTTGGTTTCGTTTTTTGGTTCTTTTTTGTGTACAAGTCTCATTTGTTTTTGGACAAGAGCACCAGAGCAGATAACACATACGTACATAATTAGGTACATGTATTGTACTGAGACTTGATAGTCTGTCGGCGACTGGTATGTTGGACATTACGTGTATGACGGAGATACAGTAATGATTTTGTATTGCATTGCACCTTTGATCCAAATGCACATCAAAAGCGTACAAGAAGAAAATGCATGAATACTGTACAGCTAAAATCGGAAAATGGTCAGAGAAGAGATAAGGAACACGAAGCTCATTGTGCATGCATCTACAGTACCAGTGGTACCATGCCCAATTGAGTTAACCAAATAAACCACAAGACCACATTTCCAAATTTGGGAGGTGCTACTTAAGGACTATATACCTCCTGCAGGAGATGGCTCGATGATAATTCAAGGGTAGTGACAGATGAGCTTGGCGCCGAAAAGGCGCCAAGCTTATCTGGCTCTACCATTGAATTATCATGGTCAATCCATCTCCTGCTGTTGGGCATTGCGGCTAAATGGGTTAACTATGTTGAAAGGCACCAAAACAATGTGACACTAACAAAAGACCCCCAGAAATCGAAAGTGGGTCAAAGCTGCACCTTTTTAATATAAAAAATGGTGGATTAAAAAGTGCTGACAAAGATGCGACGAGGCATGATTGTCAGGTCTTTTAATCCAGCGTTTGCGTAAAAATGCAGGAATTCAGGAAATCAGGAATTTATTTAACGTCTTTTCACACATTGGTGATATTGGTAAAAATGCACTTTTTGTAACGAACACTGATTTTCGACAATCTATATAATATTAAAACTGTTGCATGCTTACTAGACATGCTGATCTTTCAATCTGGACTTTATGGTTCTAAATGGGCAAACATACACTTTTATGCTGAAACGCGGATTAACTTCCCCGTGTGCATGCAGCCAAAGGCGCTCGTGTTAACAGTACCAGTGGCTGCATGCACAAGGGGTTAGTTGGTATGTGCGGCAGCAAAATATCCAGAAGTATTACAAACATGTACTATAATACCACTTCAATCAGAAGACGACAAAAGCAAAAGGTAGACCACCTACCAGGTAGAGCCTTAGCCCATCCAGCCCTGACGCACTACAGCACTGTTGCCTTTTGCAGTCGGTTCGTAATCTTTTTCTTGACGGTTCCGGGGTTAATCCTCTGATACAACTTAAAAAATGTAGTATTGTTTATTTATTTATTTGTTTGTTCAGGCGGGAGAAGGGGGGGTGTAGGAGGGGAGGTCTTTTTTGTTGTTGTTGTTTAGCTGTTGTCACAATAATTTTAAATAAACCAGATTTTTTTGGTCTAACCTCGGCTGTTGTTGTGTCCAACGAACGAACCTGGAATATAGAGTAGAAAGGGTGAAATGTAAGTCACAAAATAGCAAAAATACTGATAATCAGTGCATCTATGTGTGCATGCATGTGTTGCGTGTGTGTGTGTGTGTGTGTGGATGTGTCTGTGTGTGTGTGCATGCGTGCGTGTGTGTGTGTGTGTGTGTGTGCGCGAGCGATTGCGTGCGTGCGACGGTGTTTTTGTTGGTATAATTTGCAGGTGCACTCTGGCTTAAAAAGGAGTTAATATTCAACCTCGGAAAATATAAAAGACTAAATCAAATATTAAGTAATAAGTGTGTAAATCACCGGAAGACGATGTACTTTCACTTTTCAATGTCCTTTTATCTTCGCTGTGAAAAAGTCTTCGCTTCTTACATTGTGTTAACCCCGTCACTGCCAGCTGAGGTGCTTATGTTTCTAAATCTGTCTTCATTTAAAGCCCAAGCACTCCAAGCTGTTCAAGGACACACATTCTAAGTGGTGTTAGAAAGAGTTACAGATCCTCATGAACCACCGCAACAGCATGGGCTCGTGAGGATCTCTGCCTCTTGCAGCTAGATCGTGTTCTCTTTTAACTCGGCAGTTCCAGGATTAAACCCCAGATGAAACTTGATAAATATTCTCTCTTTCCTTCTTTCTTTTCTTTCTTTCTTTATCTATGGATGTTCGGCTTGGTCAGCAAGTTTAAACAGCAAATTAACACATTACAATCATGATAGTACGTGCCTCTATGTGTTCGTGTATCTTGTGTGTATGTGTGCGTGCTTTTGTTTTTGAGCATAACACTCTGGCTTGTAAAGGCGTTAATATTCAAACACGATGAATATAAAAGACGAAACGTTATTTGTTAATTGTGTAAATATGGATATAAACCTGTGTTAGCGTGAGGCATACAGACTCATAAGCCCCCGCTGTTGCCTCTTGCAGTTCTTTCGTAATCTTTTTCTCGGCGGTTACGGGATTAATCCTCAGATAAAACTTAATAAATGTACTTTGTTTATTATTTGTTTGTTGTGGCGGGGGGGGGGGGGAGGTTGTTTTTTTAGCTGTTGTCACAATAATTCTAAATAAACCAGGTTTGTTTGTCTTACCTTGCCCATTCTTCCTCCTGACGCTTGAGCCTGGAATATAGAGTGATAAGGTGAAATGTTAGTTACAAAATAGCAAAAATACTGATAGTAAGTGCGTCTACTTGTTCATGCATGTTTTGTAGTGTGCGTGTGTGTGTGCGCGCGCGCGCGCGTGCGTGTTTTTGTTGGTAAAAATGGCAGGTGCACTTTGCCCTGTAAAGGAAATAATACTGAACCTCGGAAAATATAAAAAAAAACTAAATTAAATATTAAGTAATAAGTGTGTAAATCACCCGAATACGATGTAATTTCACTTTTTAATGTCTTTTTATCTTCGCTGTGAAACAGTCTTCGCTTCTTACATTGTGTTAACCCCGTCACTGCCAGCTGACGTGCTTATGTTTCTGATCTGTCTTCATTTGAAGCCAAAGTGTTTCAGCTGTTCCAAGGATATACATACTAAGTGGCGTTAGCAAGAGTTATAGATCCTCATGAACCCCTGCTATAGCATGGGCTCATGAGGATCTCTGCCTCTTGCAGCTAGATCGTGTTCTCTTTTACCTCGGCAGTTCCGGGTTAAAACTAAGATGAAACTTTGAAAGTTTGTTTGTTTGTTTGTTTGTATGTTTGTTTGTTTGTGTTTGTTTGTTTGTTTGTTTGTTTTTTGTTTTGGATAACTTGTTGTCTCTCTCATCCTATCTCGCATCGACTGCTGCAATTCTCTCCTTTCCGGCCTCCCTCACTCTACCACATTCACTCTCCAGCGCGTCCAGAATAATGCTGCCCGCCTCGTCCTCAGAAAGAAGAAATCCGGTCACATCACTCCCCTGCTCAAACTCCTTCACTGGCTTCCCATCCCCCAACGCATCCAATACAATATTCTGTCTTTCTGCTACAAATCTCTGAACAACTGCGCTCCTGCCTATCTCTCAAACTTACTTCACCCCTACACTCCTCCCCGCTCCCTCCGCTCCGCCTCTGACCCTCTCCGCCTCCACATCCCCCTCACCAAACTTAGCACTTTCGGCCCCCGCTCCTTCTCGGTATACGGTCCATCCACCTGGAACATTCTCCCACTTTCTCTCCGGCAGAAACACTCTCTCTCTCCTCCTTCCAGTCCGCCCTCAAAACTCACCTCTTTCAACAGTTCTAGCACTATATCACCACACTCCCCACCCCAAGCTGACCGTCGTAATGTATTTCACTATTTGTGGTACGTGAGTCGTTGTCTAAAGCGTGGGCATGCGTGCGCGGGTTGCGAGTGCGCGCTTAGAGTTATAATTATTATAAGATAAGCGCATTATAAATACCGTTATTATTATTATTTTGGGGGGAGTTCTTGTTTTCTGCCGCTGCCTTCTTTTGTCTGACCAGTCCACTTTTCAACTGCCCTTTTTCTTCGCACTGAAACAGTCTCCGCTGCTTGCATGGTATTAACCCCCGTCACTGTCAGCTGACGCAGATTATGTTTTTGAAATCTGTTTTTTTTTTTAATTCAGAGCCAAAGAGGAACTACTGATTCAGCAATATGAATATAAACCTGTGTTAGCGTGAGGCATACAGACTCATAAGCCCCCGCTGTTGCCTCTTGCAGTTCTTTCGTAATCTTTTTCTCGACGGTTACGGGGTTAATCCTCAGATAAAACTTAATAAATGTACTTTGTTTATTATTTGTTTGTTGGGGCGGGGGGGGGAGGAGTCTTTTTATTTTTAGCTGTTGTCACAATAATTCTAAATAAACCAGGTTTGTTTGTCTTACCTTGCTCGTTCTTTCTCCTCCCACTTTATTCTGGAATATAGAGTGATAAGGTGAAATGTAAGTCACAAAATAGCAAAAATACTGATAGTAAGTGCGTCTATTTTTTAATGCATGTTTTGTAGTGTGCGTGTGTGTGTGTGTACGTGCGTGAATGCGTGTATGTGTGTGTTTAGTGTTTGTGCGCGTGCGTGCATGTTTTTGTTGGTAAAAATGGCAGGTGCACTCTTGCCTTTAAAGGATTTAATATTCAACCTCGGAAAATATAAAAGACTAAATCAAATATTAAGTAATAAGTGTGTAAATCACCGGAAGACGATGTACTTTCACTTTTCAATGTCCTTTTATCTTCGCTGTGAAAAAGTCTTCGCTTCTTACATTGTGTTAACCCCGTCACTGCCAGCTGAGGTGCTTATGTTTCTAAATCTGTCTTCATTTAAAGCCCAAGCACTCCAAGCTGTTCAAGGACATACATTCTAAGTGGTGTTAGAAAGAGTTACAGATCCTCATGAACCACCGCAACAGCATGGGCTCGTGAGGATCTCTGCCTCTTGCAGCTAGATCGTGTTCTCTTTTAACTCGGCAGTTCCAGAGTTAAGCCCCAGATGAAACTTGTTAAATATTCTCTCTTTCCTTCTTTCTTTTCTTTCTTTCTTTATCTATGGATGTTCGGCTTGGTCAGCAAGTGTAAACAGCAAATGAACACATTACAATCATGACAGTACGTGCCTCTATGTGTTCGTGTATGTTGTGTGTATGTGCGTGCTTTTGTTTTTGAGCATAACACTCTGGCTTGTAAAGGGGTTAATATTCAAACACGAAGAATATAAAAGACTAAACGTTATTTGTTAAGCGTGTAAATCACCCGAACGTGATGTGCAGTTGACTTTTCAACTGATTTTATCTTTGCTGTGAAACAGTCTTCGCTACTTACATTGTGTTAGCCCGGTCACTGCCATCTGACGTGCTTATGTTTCTAAATCTGTGTTCATGTAAAGCCAGAGCGCCCCAGCTGTCCCGAGAATATAGACTTAAAGTTGTCTTAGCAAGAGGCATAGATCCTCATGAGTCTCCGTATTAGGGGGGGGGGGGCGGGGTGATGAGGGGGGGGAGTTCATAAGGATCTCTGCCCCCTGCAGCTGGATCGTGTTCTCTTTTTCTCGGCAGTTCCGGGGTTAAACCCCAGATAAAACTTAATGTTTGTTTGTTTGTTTGTTTGTTTGTGTGTTTGTTTGTTTGTTTGTTTATTTGTTTTGGGGGAGATCTAGTTTTCTGCCGCTGTCTTCTTTTGCCTGACCAGTCCACTTTTCATTTGCCCTTTTTCTTAGCAGTGAAACAGTCTCCGCTGATTGCATGGTATTAACCCGGTCACTGCCAGCTGACGCACATTATGTTGTTGACATCTTTTTTTAAAATTCAGAGCCAAAGATAAACCTGTGTTAGCGTGAGGCATACAGACTCATAAGCCCCCGCTGGTGCCTCTTGCAGCTGGTTCGTAATCTTTTTCTCGACGGTTACGGGGTTAATCCTCAGATAAAACTTAATAAATGTACTTTGTTTATTATTTGTTTGTTGTGGCGGAGGGGGGTGGGGGGGGGGTGGGAAGGTTGTTTGTTTAGCTGTTGTCACAATAATTCTAAATAAACCATAGTCCACAAGCTAGGAAGGTCTACCGTGCACCCCCCCCCCCCCCCCCCCCAGTACTCAATAAGATGGATTTCAAAGTGTTCCTTAGTATGTCCTGAGATGTTTAAGCCATGTTCCCCGAAAATCCTTAGGAACACACCAGAGATATAGCCGATGGCGCAAGGGTACCCCCATTCACGCTCTTCGCAGGTGCTAAAATGAGGTTGAGAAACATTTTCCTCTAAATAAATCAGAATTCATTCCAGAAACCCAAATCAGGCAATATTATGTTAAGGCACACGTTCTGCAGCCTCTGCAAAAAACAAAATGAAAAAATATTGAATCTCTGGCTCACAGTGAAGGTATTTGTGGACCCAGCAAACGACCATTTCCGAGAAATCGCAAAAAAAGACAAAAATAATGTGTCAGATGCCTTCAGACATTTTCTATAGTGCTGGCAGTCCATTTTCAGGCTTACATTATTAAAACAGGTTGTTACAATTATTATAAACTTGACTAGGTGATGCTGTGATTACTGTGAGCGCCACAGTGGTTGATTTTTTTTATTCCTACCCCCAAGTTGTAAAAATACACAAAATGAATTAGAAAAAATTTCTAAAGTTATTCCATTTCATTTTGACCTTTCTTTACCTATTAAGTTTCAATAACGTGAGCATAAAGTGCAAGAAAATAAGGAAAGTCGGCATCCTTTACGGTACATTCGTGGTGAATGATAGCTTTTTCCCATTTAAAATTGCCAAATTGGGAAACGTACGTTGTTTCCGGTGCCCTCAGAAATTTTGTATACTACCGATAGGTCTTTGTTAGGTTTTATTGGTTAGGATAGAGTACCACAGTTACTCCCAACCTGATTTTGTGATGCTATGGTGCATTTATGGGCCACAGTGGCTGAATCTGCTGCCCTACCCCCATTTTACCAGTACGCAAAGTAACGCAAAATAATCATAAAAATTGCTTACGTAATAGTCCTCTGTTTAAATATTTTTTGTTGCCAGTTGTTGTTTTTTTTTAAAGTATGCATACTGAGCATAAAAAGTTGTGATCATTTCATTAATTTCAATGTAACCCATCAATTTAATTGTAACTATTTTTAACTGGCTGGTCTTTTAGGTGATATTTTACCTAGCGTAAGGCGGGTCTAGTAAGGTCTCCCCTTTTCCTTTCATTTATTTTTATCTAGAAATGTGTAAATATGAATATGCGTAATAAAGTTTCATGGTTCCTATTTAGCCAAAACAATGTTATCAAAAATACTTAGTTTCCACATGTCGACCACGAGATCTCCACTTCCACCTTCTGCAACGTTCAATCATTTTTATGGCCGTCTTTAAATCTTATATTGTTCTGGCTGCCAATAAGTGAGCTGTCAAGAGCTAGGCAGCATGTTTTCAGAGTTTGGTGTATAGGGGCATGTCTTCTGGTCAGAACTGCCAGCAGACCGCTTCTCTGTATGGACATGTTTGGAGAATGTGCTAAGGAGACCGATTTTCTACGCCAAATTCGCATAGGGCTGTTTCCACATGACCCAGTCTCACGAGGTGAGTTCAGCAGGGTCCTTACGGTCTGTGAACATTTGTGAAAGTTGTAAAAAAATGGCAAGGCTTTTTGAGGGCCCTGGAAAGTCTGTCAATTTCAGTCCTTTTCCTTAAAGTCTGTGAAAGTTTGTAAAAAATGACAACGTACTGGCAAACTTTTGTCTATTTCTTTTTTTTTTTCTCTCCCTCAATTTGTGACTATTCCCATTGCAAACGATCATGCTGACGCTTGTTGCAAGTGATCTATATTTAGCTCTGATCATAAAGTGACTGCATGGCGAACATTCTGATTGGTTGTTTACGCTTCTACCGAAGTCCGCCATTCACTAAGTGTTCTTTTATTTTGGTATCTCTTCACGCATTAGGCACGGAAGCTTCAAATAATTGCTGATACAGAGTGATCTGATTAAAGTGTGTAAAGCTTCAGGCTTCAGTTTGGGTTTGTGAAACGTTCCTGCTTTTCTGGATGGACCCAGTCCAGAGTAATCAGTGTGTAGATGAAAGATGGTGGCCTGGCTCTCCCTGTTCAGCTTGTTGATGTCATCTGCCCACGGGCTGCAGCCGCCATTCTGCTTTTGCCAATCACTTTGTTGTTGTAGTGTCTCCATTCCCAGCTAGTCCAGAATGCACTGGAATCCATTGCAGCACTATTTTGTGGACAGGGCATCCAGTCTATCTTGAAGCTTCCTGGTGAGATCAGTGGATCAAGCTGCTGCCTTTCCCTAGCTAGTGCTCTGCTGCTGTGTTGAGCACCTGCAGATCTGTACGATAGTTGGAGCTGCTGCCGCTAGCTGGTAAGGAGAGGGAGGTAGTAGTGCGGTCTGCACAACAGATGTACACGCCACTTCCTTCATTCAACACGGCATCTTGTGTGATATCACAGCTGCTGTGAGGGTAGCGCTTGTGCACAACCTCCAGCAAGATGGCTTTGTGCAGTGCCGCGATCTTTGGCAAAGAGTCCTGGAACATTATGTTGTCTTGAAGGCTCTTTCGAGATTCCAGGTATCTGAAAGGAGCTGTTCACACATCTTTGGGCTTGGTTCCAGGACGTCAGTGTTAGCCCTTTGCAGGACCTTCAGTTGGCAGTTCAGATTGGGCATTTCTGACGGTTCTTGGTCTGCTCCTGTAGTCTCCATGCTGTCGGTGTTTAGTAAGTCTCTTCATCGTGTGTGCTGTTCTGCATTCCAGTGGCTCCAATGTCCTCCATTTCCTAAATTGGGGTGCTCCAGATGGCTCTAAGAATGTCACTGCATCATGAGAATGACCCATGTTCTGCATCTTGTCAAGCCTGGCTTTTTGGGTTTCAGGCAGTGTTTCATGTTGTCGATGTATCTTGGTACCGCACAACTGGTCTGACCGAGCAGGTGTTTGCTTGTGCCAGGATGCTGTAATTTGCGCCAATGTGGTCCCCACCAGTTCTTCATCAGAGACTCTCTTTCTTTTTTGCAGCTCTAGCTTCCATGGTTTCAATGTGAGGCCTCCACGTGAATCCAGTAATTTATTTGTTGCCAGTAAAGTTGGCCTGTCTGTCTTTGGTACTGGAAGATCTCCAGTTTTGAGGTGACCTCTTCCATCTGATTGAAAGAGATGGTCTAGCTCAGTTTGAGTGGCCTCTTTCAGTCCAGCTGCTGACTCTATAGTCAGCATCCTGGATTCTGGAGGATGCTATTTCTTTATGTTCTGGAGGATGCTATTTCTTTATGCCTCCACGTGAATCCAGTAATTTATTTTTGCCAGTAAAGTTGGCCTGTCTGTCTTTGGTACTGGAAGGTCTCCAGTTTTGAGGTGACCTCTTCCGTCTGATTGAAAGAGATGGTCTAGCTCAGTTTGAGTGGCCTCTTTCAGTCCAGCTGCTGACTCTATTGGCAGCATCCTGGATTCTGGAGGATGCTATTTCTTTATGTTCTGCTGCGCTCCACACTGCAAAGTCATCTGCATGGAGGGTGTTCAAGACGAACCTTGGTACTGTTGTACTGATGTCATTAATGTAGACCAAAAACAGCATCAGACACAACATCTCCCTGAGGTACACCTTCCCCGAGTTTGACAAGAGTGCTGAATGTGCAGACGATAGAAGCTTCAGCAGCAGCCCCTGTTAAGCATGCCTTAAATAAAAAGAATTACAATTAAATCGATGGGTCACATTGAAATTAATGAAATGATCACAAATGTTTATGCTCAATATACATATTTTGTTAAGAAAACTGGCAACAAAAATATTTAATCAGAGGAGCAATTGTTATGATCATTTTTCGTTCCTTTGCGTACAAATAAAATGGGGGTAGGGCAGCAGATTCAGCCACTGTGGCCCCTAAATGCATCACAACATCATAAAATCAGGTTGGGAGTAACTGTGGTACTCTATCCTAAACAATAAAACCTAAAAAAGACCTATCAGTTGTATACAAAATTTCTGAGGGCATCAGAAACAATGTACGTTTCCCAATTCAGCAATTTTAAATGGTAAAAAGCTATCATTCACCATGAACATACCGTAAAGGATGCCGACTTTCCTTATTTTCTTGCACTTTATGCTCACATTATTGAAACTCAATAGGTAAAGAGAGGTCAAAATAAAATGGGATAACTTAAGCAATTTTTTCTAATTAATTTTGTGTATTTTTACAACTTGGGGGTAGGGATACAAAATCAACCACTGTGGCACTCACAGTGATCACAGCATCACCTAGTCAAGTTTATAATAATTGTGACATCCTGTTTTAATGATGTAAACCTACAAATGGACTGTCAGTGCTATAGAAAATGTCTGAAGGCATCTGACACATTATTTTTGTCTTTTTTTTTTTTTGCGATTTCGCAGAAATGGTCGTTTACTGGGTGCACAAATACCTTCACTGTGAGCCAGAGATTCAATAATTTTTCATTCTGTTTTTTGCAGAGGATGCAGAAGGTGTGCCTTGACATAATATTACCTGATTTGGGCTTCTGGAATGAATTCTGATTTATTTAGAGGAAAATGTTTCTCAACCTCATTATAGCACCTGCGAAGAGCGTGAATGGGGGTACCCTTGCGCCATCGGCTATATCTCTGGTGTGTTCCTAAGGATTTTCGGGGAACATGGCTTAAACATCTCAGGACATACTAAGGAACACTTTGAAACCCATCTTATTGAGTACTGGGGGGGGGTTGGGGGGGTGCACGGTAGACCTTCCTAGCTTATGGACTACCAGGTTTGTTTGTCTTACCTTGCCATTTTTTCCTCCCGACGCCTGGAATATAGAGTGATAAGGTGAAATGTAATTCACAAAATAGCAAAAAATACTGATAGTAAGTGCCTCTATTTGTTCATGCATGTTTTGTAGTGTGCGTGTGTGTGTGTGTGTGTACGTGCGTGAATGCGCGTGTGTGTGTGTTTAATGTGTGTGCGCGTGCGTGCATGTTTTTGTTGGTAAAAATGGCAGGTGCACTCTTGCCTTTAAAGGATTTAATATTCAACCTCGGAAAATATAAAAGACTAAATCAAATATTAAGTAATAAGTGTGTAAATCACCGGAAGACGATGTACTTTCACTTTTCAATGTCCTTTTATCTTCGCTGTGAAAAAGTCTTCGCTTCTTACATTGTGTTAACCCCGTCACTGCCAGCTGAGGTGCTTATGTTTCTAAATCTGTCTTCATTTAAAGCCCAAGCACTCCAAGCTGTTCAAGGACATACATTCTAAGTGGTGTTAGAAAGAGTTACAGATCCTCATGAACCACCGCAACAGCATGGGCTCGTGAGGATCTCTGCCTCTTGCAGCTAGATCGTGTTCTCTTTTAACTCGGCAGTTCCAGAGTTAAGCCCCAGATGAAACTTGTTAAATATTCTCTCTTTCCTTCTTTCTTTTCTTTCTTTCTTTATCTATGGATGTTCGGCTTGGTCAGCAAGTGTAAACAGCAAATGAACACATTACAATCATGACAGTACGTGCCTCTATGTGTTCGTGTATGTTGTGTGTATGTGCGTGCTTTTGTTTTTGAGCATAACACTCTGGCTTGTAAAGGGGTTAATATTCAAACACGAAGAATATAAAAGACTAAACGTTATTTGTTAAGCGTGTAAATCACCCGAACGCGATGTGCAGTTGACTTTTCAACTGATTTTATCTTTGCTGTGAAACAGTCTTCGCTACTTACATTGTGTTAGCCCGGTCACTGCCATCTGACGTGCTTATGTTTCTAAATCTGTGTTCATGTAAAGCCAGAGCGCCCCAGCTGTCCCGAGAATATAGACTTAAAGTTGTCTTAACAAGAGGCATAGATCCTCATGAGTCTCCGTATTAGGGGGGGGGGGCGGGGTGATGAGGGGGGGGAGTTCATAAGGATCTCTGCCCCCTGCAGCTGGATCGTGTTCTCTTTTTCTCGGCAGTTCCGGGGTTAAACCCCAGATAAAACTTAATGTTTGTTTGTTTGTTTGTTTGTTTGTGTGTTTGTTTGTTTGTTTGTGTGTTTGTTTGTTTGTTTGTTTATTTGTTTTGGGGGAGATCTAGTTTTCTGCCGCTGTCTTCTTTTGCCTGACCAGTCCACTTTTCATCTGCCCTTTTTCTTAGCAGTGAAACAGTCTCCGCTGATTGCATGGTATTAACCCGGTCACTGCCAGCTGACGCACATTATGTTGTTGACATCTTTTTTTAAAATTCAGAGCCAAAGATAAACCTGTGTTAGCGTGAGGCATACAGACTCATAAGCCCCCGCTGGTGCCTCTTGCAGCTGGTTCGTAATCTTTTTCTCGACGGTTACGGGGTTAATCCTCAGATAAAACTTAATAAATGTACTTTGTTTATTATTTGTTTGTTGTGGCGGGGGGGGGGGGGGGTGGGAAGGTTGTTTTTTTAGCTGTTGTCACAATAATTCTAAATAAACCAGGTTTGTTTGTCTTACCTTGCCATTGTTTCCTCCCAACGCCTGGAATATAGAGTGATAAGGTGAAATGTAATTCACAAAATAGCAAAAAATACTGATAGTAAGTGCCTCTATTTGTTCATGCATGTTTTGTAGTGTGCGTGTGTGTGTGTGTGTACGTGCGTGAATGCGCGTGTGTGTGTGTTTAATGTGTGTGCGCGTGCGTGCATGTTTTTGTTGGTAAAAATGGCAGGTGCACTCTTGCCTTTAAAGGATTTAATATTCAACCTCGGAAAATATAAAAGACTAAATCAAATAATTATTAAGTAATAAGTGTGTAAATCACCGGAAGACGATGTACTTTCACTTTTCAATGTCCTTTTATCTTCGCTGTGAAAAAGTCTTCGCTTCTTACATTGTGTTAACCCCGTCACTGCCAGCTGAGGTGCTTATGTTTCTAAATCTGTCTTCATTTAAAGCCCAAGCACTCCAAGCTGTTCAAGGACATACATTCTAAGTGGTGTTAGAAAGAGTTACAGATCCTCATGAACCACCGCAACAGCATGGGCTCGTGAGGATCTCTGCCTCTTGCAGCTAGATCGTGTTCTCTTTTAACTCGGCAGTTCCAGAGTTAAGCCCCAGATAAAACTGTCTGTTTGTCTGTTTGTTTGTGTGTTTGTGTGTTTGTGTATTTGTTTGTTTGTTTGTTTGTTTGTTTGTTTGTTTGTTTGTTTGTTTGTTTGTTTGTTTGTTTGTTTTGTGGGGAGTTCTTGTTTTTTGCTGCTCCCTTCTTTTGTCTGACCAGTCCACTTTTCAACTGCCCTTTTTCTTCGCAGTGATACAGTCTTAATAATAAAAATAATTACGGTATTTATAATGCGCTTATCTTATAATAATTCGCTGCTTGCATAGTGTTAACCCCGTCACTGTCAGCTGATGCAGATTATGTTTTTGAAATATTTTTCTTTTAATTCAGAGCCAAAGAGGAACTACTGACTCAGCAATATCGATATAAACCTGTGTTAGCGTGAGGCATACAGACTCCTAAGCCCCCCGCTGTTGCCTCTTGCAGCTGGTTCGTAATCTTTTTCTCGAAGGTTACGGGGTTAATCCTCAGATAAAACTTAATAAATGTACTTTGTTTATTTCTTTGTTTGTTAAGACGGCGAGGGGGAGGAGGGGGTGTAGGAGGGGAGGTCTTTTTTATAGCTGTTTTCACAATAATTCGAAATAAACGAGGTTTGTCTGACTTACCTTTCCAGTAATTCATCCCACCACTTGTCCCTGGAATATAGAGTGATAAGGTGAAATGTAAGTCACAAAATACCAAAAATACTGATAGTAAATGTGTTCATGCATGTTTTGAAGTGTGTGTGTGTGCGCGCGCGTGCGTGTTTTTGTTGGTAAAAATGGCAGGTGCACTCTGTCCTGTTAAGATAAAAAATACTCATCCTCGTAAAATATAAAAGACTAAATTATATATTAAGTAATAAGTGTGTAAATCACCCGAAAACGGTGTAATTTCACTTTTCAATGTCCTTTTATCTTTGCTGTGAAACAGTCTTCGCTACTTACATTGTATATACATTCTAAGTGGTGTTAGCAAGAGTTATAAATCATCATAAACCCCCGCAATAGCATGGGCTCATGAGGATCTCTGCCTCTTGCAGCTAAATCGTGTTCTCTTTTAACTCGGCAGTTCCAGAGTTAAACCCCATATAAAACTTAATAAATATTCTCTTTTCTTCTTCTTTTCTTTGTTTCTTTATTTAGGGCTGTTCGGCTTGGTCAGCAAGTGTAAACAGCAAATTAACAGATCATGATAGTACTTGCCTCTATGTGTTCGTGTAGGTAGAGTTATAGATCCTCATAAACCCCCGCAATAGCATGGGCTCATGAGGATCTTTGCCTCTTGCAGCTAGATCGTGTTTTCTTTTGACTCGGCAGTTTCAGGGTTAAACCCCAGATGAAACTTAATAAATATTCTCTCTTTTCTTCTTTCTTTCTTTATTTAGAGATGTTCGGCTTGGTCAGCAAGTTTAAACAGCAAATGAACACATTACAATCATGATCGTACGTGTCTCTATGTGTTCGGGTATTTTGTGTGCATGTGTGCGTGCTTTTGTTTTTGAGCATAACACTCTGGCTTGTAAAGAAATTAATATTCAAACACGAAGAATATAAAGGACGAAACGTTATTTGTTACGCGAAAACGGTGTAATTTCACTTTTCAAAGTCCTTTTACCTTTGCTGTGAAACAGTCTTCGCTACTTACATTGTATATACATTCTAAGTGGTGTTAGCAAGAGTTATAGATCCTCATAAACCCCCGCAATAGCATGGGCTCATGAGGATCTCTGCCTCTTGCAGCTAAATCGTGTTCTCTTTTAACTCGGCAGTTCCAGAGTTAAACCCCAGATAAAACTTAAAACTGCTTTTGTTTTTGAGCATAACACTCTGGCTTGTAAAGAAATTAATATTCAAACACGAAGAATATAAAGGACGAAACGTTATTTGTTAAGCGTGTAAATCACCCGAACACGATGTGCTGTTCACTTTTCAACTGATTTTATCTTCGCTGTGAAACACTCTTCGCTACTTACATTGTTTTAACCCCGTCACTGCCAGCTGACGTGCTTATGTTTCTAAATCTGTGTTCATGTAAAGCCCAAGCGGTCCCGAAAATATAGACTTAAAATGGTCTTAGCATGAGCATAGATCCTCGTGAGCCTCCGTATTAGGGAGGGGGGGAGGGGGGTTCAAAACGATCTTGCCCCCTGCAGCTTGATCGTGTTCTCTTTTTCTCGGCAGTTCCGGGGTTGCCGCTGTCTTCTTTTGCCTGACCAGTCCACTTTTCAACTGTCCTTTTTCTTAGCAGTGAAACAGTCTCCGCTGATTGTCTGGTGTTAACCCCGTCACTGTCAGCTGATGCAGATTATGATGTTGAAATCTGTTTTTTAATTCAGAGCCAAAGAGGAACTACTGACTCAGCAATATGGATATAAACCTGTGTTAGCGTGAGGCATACAGACTCCTAAGCCCCCGCTGTTGCCTCTTGCAGTTGGTTCGTTATTGTTTTCTAGGCGGTTACGGGGTTAATCCTCAGATAAAACTTAATAAATGTACTTTGTTTGTTTATTTATTTGTTTGTTGAGGCGAGGGAGGGGGGAGGTGAAGGAGGGGAGGTCTTTTTCTGTTGTTGTTGTTGTAGCTGTTGACACAATAATTCTAAATAAACCAGGTATCTTTTTGTTATTAGTCCGTTCTTCCTCCTCACACTTGAGCCTGGAATATAGAGTGATAAGGTCAAATGTAAGTCACAAAATATAAACAAATACTGATAGTAAGTGCGTCTATGTGTTCATGCATGTTTTGTAGTGTGTGTGCGTGCGTGTTTTTGTTAGTAAAAAAGGCAGGTGCACTTTGCAATGTAAAGGAAATAATACTCAACCTCGGAAAATATAAAAGACTAAATTATATATTAAGTAATAAGTGTGTAAATCACCCGAAGACGATGTAATTTCACTTTTTAATGTGTCTTTTTATCTTCCCTGTGAAACAGTCTTCGCGTCTTAATAATAATAATAATAATTACGGTATTTATAATGAGCTTATCTTATAATAATTATAACTCTAAGCGCGCACTCACAACTCGCGCACGCATGCGCACGCTTTAGACAGTGACTCACGTACCACAAATAGTGAAATACATTACGACGGTCAGCTTGGGGTGGGGAGTGTGGTGATATAGTGCTAAAACTGTTGAAAGAGGTGAGTCTTGAGGGCGGACTGGAAGGAGGAGAGAGAGTGTTTCTGACGGAGAGAGAGTGGGAGAGTGTTCCAGGTGGATGGACCGTAGACGGAGAAGGAGCGGGGGCCGAAAGTGTTGGGTTTGGTGCGAGGGATGTGAAGGCGGAGAGGGTCGGAGGCAGAGCGGAGGGATCGGGAAGGTGTGTAGGGGTGGAGTAAGTTGGAGAGATAGGCAGGAGCACAGTTGTTCAGGGATTTGTAGCAGAGAGACAGCATTTTGTATTGGATGCGTTGGGGGATGGGGAGCCAGTGAATGAGTTTCAGCAGGGGAGTGATGTGGTCGGATTTTTTCTTTCTGAGGACGAGGCGGGCAGCGTTGTTCTGGACGCTTTGGAGAGTGAAAATGGTGGAGTGAGGGAGGCCGGAAAGGAGAGATTTGCAGTAGTCGATGCGAGATAAGATGAGAGAGACAGCAAGTTTGGTGGCAGCTTCGGTGGTGAGGTATTTTCTGATCTGACTGATGCGGCGGAGGTGGAAATAGCATGCCTGGGCCGTGGCGGAGACGAAGCTGGTCATGGACAGAGAGGAATCGATGATAACGCCGAGGTTCTTGGCCGAGTCAGAGAGGGAGATGGGGGTGCTATCGAGTTGAAGGTGGAGAGAGGGAGGGAGCTAGGAGAGTTTCTGGCGAGTGCCTACCAGCATGGCTTCCGTTTTTTCGTCGTTCAGTTTAAGCTTGTTTGCTGTCATCCAGTTTTTCACGTCTTCGTAGCAATCAGCCGTGCGAGTCAGTAGTGACTGAGTGTTGTCGAGTTTGTCTTTGTCTAGCAGTTGTGAGTCGTCAGCGTAGAGGTGGTGGTGTATGCGGTGAGACTGGATGATGTTGGACAGAGGAGAGGTGTAGAGTGTGAAAAGGACCGGGCCCAGGACGGACCCTTGTGGAACTCCGAAGGAGAGCGTGACTGGGTTGGAAGAGACGCCGTTGATGGTGACGGACTGCTGTCTGTCGGAGAGGTAGGAGAGAAACCAGGAGTGAGCAGAGTCAGTGATGCCGAAGGAGTGGTGGAGTCGGTGGAGGAGGATAGAGTGGTCTATAGTGTCAAAGGCGGCAGAGAGATCGAGTAGTGTAAGAAGGGAGATGTTGCCAGAGTCGGTGGAGAGAAGCAGATCGTTTAAGATATGTAGAAGGGCTGTTTCAGTGCTGTGATGTTTGCGATAGGCAGACTGGAATGGACTGAGGAGGTTGTTGTCGGTGAGGTGGAGGTTGAGCTGGTTGAGAACAACCTTCTCAAGAAGCTTGGACAGGAAAGAGAGATTGGATACTGGGCGATAGTTCTTGAGTTCGATTGGGTCGAGGTTGTGTTTTTTGAGGAGAGGACGGACGATGGCGGACTTGAAGATATCGGGGACGGAGCCGTTTTCTAGAGATGCGTTGATGATGTCGGTAATGAAGGGCAGAAGTTTTGGAAGGCCGTCACGGTAGAGAGAAGCTGGGAGGGGGTCTAGATCGCAGGTTTTGAAGGGCATGGACTTTATGGTCTTGAGGACTTCATCCTGAGAGACGGGGCGGAAGGACGAGAGGGGAGTGCCGGAAAAGGTGGGGTCGGGAGGGCAAGGCGGAGAAGGCAGAGTGTCGAGTGCGTTGCGCAGAGTTTGGATTTTGGCCGAAAAATAGGTAGAAAAAGCGGACGGGAGTTTTTCTTTGTTGTGTGTGTTGGGAAGTGGAGAGTCTTTAGAAGTGCCTAGGAGTGTGTTCATGGTGGCGTAGAGGGTTCTTACATTGTGTTAACCCCATCACTTCCACCTGACGTGCTTATGTTTCTAAATCTGTCTTCATTTAAAGCCAAAGCAAGCCAGCTGTTCCAAGGATATACATTCTAAGTGGTGATAGCAAGTTATCTTGGCTTGACTTCGCGAACGAAGATTCTATAGGGCTTGCCCACGTCGTCTGCAAGCATTTTCGTGGCTGCGGAGGCCAATTCGGGACAGGCAGGTTCGACCGCAGTGGCTGCAGGGGAAGGTCTGGTCAGGATTCTGAGTTACGACAACTCTGTTTTTTCTCCTGAGCCGCTTGTCCTTAAGGTTAGCTCTACGAGAGTCCTCAAAGGAGACGGCTGCCTTGTAAATGGTGGAGCGCCAGGTGTCATGGTCCGCAGCAAGCGAAGACCACTGGCGGTGGTCGATTTGGCAGGCACTAAGTGACTTCTTGAGTCCGTCTTTGTATCTCTTCTTTGGTGCCCCCCTGTCTCGGTGTCCAGTGGCGAGCTCGCCGAACAGAGATATCTTGGGTAGGCGATGATCCTCCATCCTGGAGACGTGCCCCGCCCAGCGAAGCTGTGTCCGCAGCAGCAAAGCCTCGATGCTCACAGTTTCTGCCTGTTCAAGGACCTCGACGTTGGTGACATAGTCACTCCAGTGAATGCTGAGGATGGTACGCAGGCAGCGCTGGTGGAAGCGCTCGAGGATTCGCAGTTGGCTGCGGTAGAGGGCCCAGGACTCGGAGCCGTACAGCAGGGTGGTGAGGATGACAGCTCTGTACACGCTGATCTTGGTGCCTTTTTCAGCTGTTGATTGTGCCACACCCGTTTGAATAGTCGCCCGAAAGCACTGTTCGCTTTTGCCAGCCTGTTGTCCAGCTCCTTGTCCAGCTTGGCGTCTGACGTGATGATGCAGCCAAGGTAGGTAAACTGGTGTACTGACTTCAGTTCGGACTCGCCGATGGTGATGTGGGGAGGGCAATGCTCTTCCTTGGGTGCCGGCTGATGAAGGACCTCTGTCTTTTTCAGACTGACCTCAAGTCCAAAGAGCTGGGCAGCATCTGCGAAGCAGGACGTGATGCGCTGCAAGGCTCTCTCTGTGTGTGCAATGAGGTCAGCGTCATCAGCAAAGAGCAGCTAACGAATAAGTCGGTCTAGGGTTTTGGTGTGGGCCTGCAGTCGTCTGAGGTTGAACAGGCTGCCATCGAGACGATACCTGATGTACACTGCATCGTCATCGTCGAGGTCCACTGTGGCCTGCTTTAACATCATGCTAAAGAAGATGATGAAGAGGATCGGTGCCAGCACGCAGCCCTGCTTCACGCCGTTGAGAATGGGGAATGGTTCTGAGAGGTCACTGTTTAGTCTGACCTGGCCTTGCTGGTCCTCGTGTGGCTGGACGATCATGCTGAGGAACTTTGGGGGACAGCCTAGTCGCTGCAGGATCTGCCACATGCCTTGCCTGCTCACAGTATCGAACGCTTTTGTTAGGTCGACAAACGTTACGTACAGCCCTTTGTTCTGCTCGCGGCACTTCTCCTGAAGCTGTCTCAGCACAAAGACCATGTCGGTGGTACTCCTGTTGGCTCTGAAGCCACACTGGCCCTCTGGGAGGTGGTCTTCAGCGATGGCAGGTACCAGCCGATTCAGGAGCAGCCTTGCAAGAATGTTCCCGGCAATGGATAGCAGGGTACTTCCACGATAGTTGGAGCAGGCGGACTTCTCTCCTTTGTTCTTGTACAGGGTGATGATGACTGCATCACCGAGATCCTTTGGTATTGTTCCTTTCTCCCAGCAGCAGAGAAAGAGGTCGTGGAGCTTGTTGTGCAGTGCTGGGCCTCCATGTTTCCAGATCTCTGGCGGGATTCCGTCAATGCCTGCTGCTTTGCCACTCTTGAGCTGGTGAATGGCTGTGAGGGTCTCTACGGCGGTAGGTGGTGCGTCCAATTCAACCTTTAGTGGGAGGTGTGGGATTTGGAGGATGACTGTTTCCTGAACAGTGCGCTCAGCGCCAAAGAGGTCCTGAAAGTACTCCGACCAGCGGTTCAAGATGGATGTATTATCTGTGAGGAGCACCTGTCCATCAGCGCTTCGCAGGGGACTTTGTACCAGGTGCCTAGGGCCATACACTGCTTTCAGTGCTTCATAGAAGCCCCTGTAGTCACCGTTGTCAGCGCAAAGCTGGGTCCTCTGTGCAAGTCTGGACCACCACTCGTTCTGGAGCTCTCTAAGCTTGAGCTGGAGACTGCTGCAGATGAGGCGGAATGCAGACTTCTTCGCAGGGCAGGAAGGTGGGCTAGGTGGGCCTGGTGGGCAGCTCGTTTTTTTTTTTTTTGCTAGAAGTTCCTGGATCTCTACGTCGTTTTCGTCAAACCAGTCTTTGTTCCTCTTTCTAGCAAAGCCCAAGACTTCCACAGAAGATTTTACAATAGCAGTTTTCAGTTGTTCCCAGAGTGTTTCAGGGGAGGAGTCTGCTGGATTAACTGTGTCTTTGAGCATGCGCTGTAAATCGGCCTGAAGGGCAGCTTTCTTGTCGTCACGCTGAAGGCTGGCAACATTAAGCTTTTTCTTGGGGGGGGGGGGGGGGAGGGCCTTTCTTGGGTTTCAGCTTGAGTCGGAGCCTGAATTTGCAGCGGACAAGGCGGTGGTCAGTGTGGCACTCTGCGCTGGGCATCACTCTGGTGAGGACGTCACTGCGGTCCCTTTGACGCACTAGGACATAGTCGATAAGGTGCCAGTGCTTGGAGCGAGGATGCATCCAGGTGGTCTTTCGACTGTCCTTTTGCTGGAAAGTAGTGTTGGTGATGACAAGTTGCTGCTCTGCACAGAACTCCAACAGTAGGCGGCCATTGTCATTGCAGTTTCCAACGCCATGCTTGCCGAGGACTCCTTTCCAGGCTTCAGAGTCCTGGCCCACTCGGGCGTTGAAGTCGCCAAGGATGATGACTTTGTCGTCTGCAGAGGTGCTCTGCAGGATGCTGCGCAGGTCAAAGTAGAACTTGTCTTTTTCTGCAGGCTCTGCCAGGAGGGTTGGGGAGTACACACTGAGAAGAGTAACGTATTGCTGGTGTCTCAGTGGGAGGCGCATGGACATGATGCGGTCGGAGTGACCCGTTGGTAGATTTTCCAACTTAGTCGCAATGGAGGTCTTGACCATGAAGCCCACGCCTGAGAGCCGTCTTTCTGATGCAGGCCTCCCTGACCAGTAGAGGGTGTAGCCAGCGCCAAGTTCTTGGAGGCTGCCTTCCTCCGGGAGGCGTACTTCGCTGAGCGCAGCGATGTCGATGTTTAACCTCCGCAATTCATGGGCAATGAGGGCGAGAGACGTTCAGGGCGTCCGCTGTCTGCCGTGTCGAGCATGGTTCGGATGTTCCAGCATGCTACGTTGAGTCCGGTCGTGGTCGTCATGAGAGTGGATCCGTTGTTTTTTCTTGTTTTCTGACCGCAGGAGAAGATGCCCGTTGACCGCGGCTAGCCATCTGGGGTTATGAGGGGATGAGCTTTGGTTAGGCCACCTTTTCTAGGCCCAACTCCGTGTGGAGCAAGCAGTGCTGTCCCTAGAGAAGGCTGCTTGGTCGTTCAGGGTGTGCCGAGTGACGTTGTCATCCCCAGGTCAACATCAGGCGACCAATATCCTGAACCGCCTGCATGCAGGTTTGAGACTGCGGCTTCCAGTGACATCTTTCACCTGCCGTTTTGCCCCTTGCCCATCGCTACAGGACTTGGAAAGGTCGGTGTCATGGTCCGTGGGCGTTGCCTAAAGCCTGCGCGGTGGAGCTTTTTGGTGGAGTGCAGTGTGCGCAGTACTGGCCCCACCCTTTAAACCCTTGGTTCGTCTGCCATGGCCTAGCAAGCTGGAACGGTGGCATCGAGGTCCTCGGGTCGTAGGTTTTATATCAGACTGTCCTTGTCCTAGTCTCTGGCTCAAAAGCCTATCCCGGAGACACGGGGGCTTTGATGTCAGGGTTTTCCTCCCTTAGCCTTTCCGCAGCCAAGCGACCAGGCCTGCAAGGCAGCAGGTGACTCGTGGAAGGCGGGGTCGTCTATGTCCCGTGCAGATGTATGCAAACCAAGGGGAATCACAGCGCTGGACAGACAACAGTTAGATCCCCTGCCCCCGCCTATCAGGCACCCAATCGCCAGCCCGCAGAGAAATACGCAGGTATAGATGTGTACATCTGCCCACTGCCCACAGCAAAAGTTATAGATCCTCATGAACCCCTGCTATAACATGGGCTCATGAGGATCTGTGCCTCTTGCACCTGGATCGTGTTCTCTTTTAACTCGGCAGTTCCAGAGTTTAACCCCAGATGAAACTTAATAAATATTCTCTCTTTCCTTCTTTCTTTTCTTTCTTTCTTTATCTAGGGATGTTCGGCTTGGTCACCAAGTGTAAACAGCAAATGAACACAATACAATCATGACAGTACGTGCCTCCATGTGTTCCTGTATGTTGTGTGTATGTGTGCGTGCTTTTGTTTTTGAGCATAACACCCTGGCCAAACACGAAGACTAAACGTTATTTGTTAAGCGTGTAAATCACCCGAACTCATAGATCCTCATGAGCCTGCGTATTTTCATGAGGATCTCTGCCCCCTGCAGCTGGATCGTGTTCTTTTTTTCTCGGCAGTTCCGGGGTTAAACCCCAGATAAAACTTAATGTTTGTTTGTTTGTTTGTTTGTTTTGGGGGAGTTCTTGTTTTCTGCCGCTGCCTTCCTTTGTCTGACCAGTCCACTTTTCAACTGCCCTTTTTTTGGGATCGAAACAGTCTTCGCTGCTTGCATGGTGTTAACCCCTTTACTGTTAGCTGATGCAGATTATGTTTCTAAAATCTTTTTTTAATTCAGAGCCAAAGAGGAACTACTGACCCAGCAATATGGATATAAACCTGTGTTAGCGTGAGGCATACAGACTCATGAACCCCCGCTGTTGACTCTTGCAGCTGGTTCGTACTCTTTATCTCGACGGTTACGGGATTAATCCTCAATAAAACTTAATAAATGTACTTTGTTTATTATTTGTTTGTTGCGGCGGGGGGGGGGGGGGAGGGGGGGAGGAGGGGAAGACTTTTTTTTATAGCTTTTGTCACAATAATTCTAAATAAACCAGGTTTGTTTGTCTTACCTTGCTTCTTCTTGCGGCTCACACTTGAGCCTGGAATATAGAGTGATAAGGTGAAATGTAAGTCACAAAATAACAAAAATACTGATAGTAAGTGCGTCTATTTGTTCATGCATGTTTTGTACTGTGCGTGCGTGTGTGTGTGTTTGCGTGCGTGCGTGTGTGTGTACGTGCGTTCATGCGCGTGTGTGTGTTTGTTTAATGCGTGTGCGCGTAAAAATGGCAGGTGCACTCTGGCCTTTAAAGGAGTTAATATTCAGCCTCGGAGAATATAAAAGACTAAATTAAATATTAAGTAATAAGCGTGTAAACCACCCGAAGACGATGTAATTTCAAATTTTTAATGTCCTTTTATCTACCCTGTGAAACAGACTTCGCTACTTACATTGTGCTAATCCCGTCACTGCAAGCTGACGTGCTCATGTTTGGTTTTCTTTTGGGGTTGTTTTTTTGTGTGTGTACGTCTCATTTATTTTTGGACAAGAGCAACAGAGCAGATTACACATACGTACATAATTATGTACATGTATTATAGTGAGACTTGATAGTTTGTCGGCGACTGGTTTGTTTGACTTTACAAAGGTACGTGTATGACGGAGAGACAGTAATGATTTTGTATTGCATTGCACCTTTGATCCAAATGCACATCAAAAGAGTACAAGAAGAAAATGCATGAATAATGTACAGCTAAAATCGGGAAATGGTCAGAGAAGAGATAAGGAACATGAAGCTCATTGTGAATGCATCTACAGTACCGGTGGTACCATGCCCAATGGAGTTAACCCAATAAACCACAAGACCACATTTCCAAATTTGGGAGGTGCTACTTAAGGACTATATACATCCTGCAGGAGATGGATCGGCCATGATAATTCAAGGGTAGTGACAGATGAGCTTGGCGTATTTAGGCGCCAAGTTTATCTGGCACTACCCTTGAATTATCATGGTCAATCCATCTCCTGCTGTTGGGCATTGGGGCTAAATGGGTTAACTATGTTGAAAGGCACCTCGCTGTCTCTAAACAATGTGACAACTAACAATAGACGTCCGGAAATCGGAAGTGCGTAAAAACTGCACCTTTTTAATATAAAAAATGGCGGATTAAAAAGCCCTGACAAAGATGCGACGAGGCATTTTTGTCAGTTCTTTTAATCTCATCATCATCATCATCAGTCCCTTGCCCGAACTGGGCGTTGGGGGGACTGAAAGGCAGCAGCAACAGACAGTGCTCTCCACTGAGTTCTATTTTGGGCGGTGGCAAGCAAGTCTGGCATCTCGAGTTCGGTCCATTCTTTTATGTTTGCGACCCAACTCTTTCTCTGACGACCTCGCCGACGACTTCCTTCGAGAGTGCCTTGGAGGATAGTCTTGGACAAGGTGTTGTGTCGGGTCACGTGGCCAAACCAAGCAAGCTTGCGCCGTTTCACGGTTGCCAGAAGGGGTTCATGTGGGCCCACCAGGGAAGTGACGATGCTCCGTACATATTTGTTGGACTTGTGCTCGCGGTACGAGATGCGGAGCAACTTCCTCAGGCACTTGTTCTCAAAGGCCTGGATTTTCTTTTCTGAGTCTGCAAGCAGTGTCCAAGTCTCACAGCCGTAGAGTAGAATAGACTCTACGAGGGACTTGTAAAGCCTGTACTTGATGGTGAAGCTGATGGAGTTACTTCGCCATATCCTGTCCAGCCTGGCCATTGCGGATGTTGCTGTACCTATCCTGATACGGATCTCTGCTATGCAACTACCGTCTTTGGACAGGGTGGCTCCCAAGTACTTGAAGCTATTGACCTCTTCTAGCTTCTGGCCGTTCATGTGAATGTTGCTGCTGCTGTCGCTTGTGGTGTTGATCATCACTTTGCTTTTATCCGTACTGATCTCCATGCCATAAAACCCTGCGCTACTTGAAAGTTTGTCTGTCAGGTTTTGGAGCTCACTATTGCTGCCTGCCATGAGGTCAATGTCGTCTGCGAATCGAAGATTGCACAGGGATCTGCCACCAATAGAGATTGAAGTATGGTGGTTGTGGAGGGTTTCCTGCATGATCTTCTCCAGGAATATGTTGAAAAGGACAGGAGAGAGCAGGCATCCTTGACGGACACCGATCGTCGTCCTGAAGAACTCGCCTGACTGATTGTTAAGTAGAACCGCGCTGCAGGCGTTCTTGTAAAGCGCTTCTATCATTTGGATCAGTCCCTCCTCTATGTTGAACGATCTCATGACTTGCCAGAGTCCGTCGTGCCAGACGCGATCAAATGCTTTCCTGAAATCAATGAAGTTGTGGTAGAGTTCGCGCTGATGCTGCAGATGTTTCTCGATCAGGACGCGGCAGTTGAAAATCTGCTCTACAGTGCTTCTTCCAACTCTGAAGCCAGCCTGTTCTTCTGCCAGCAGTTCCTCGGCGAAAGTTTTGAGGCGGTTGAGAATGATTCTAAGCATTACTTTTAATATAGCGTTTGCGTAAAAATGCACTTTTTGTAACGAACACTGATTTTCGACAATCTATATAATTTTAAAACTGTTACATGCTTACTAGACATGCTGATCTTTCAATCTGGACTTTATGGTTCTAAATGGGCACACATAAACTTTCTTGCTGAACCGCGGATTAACTTCACTTTGTGCATGCAGCCAACGGTGCTCGTGTTAACAGTACCAGTGGCTGCATGCACAAGGGGTTAGTTGGTATGTGCGGCAGCAAAATGTCCAGAAGTATTACAAACATGTACTATAATACCACTTCAATCAGAAGACGAGAAAAGCAAAAAGTAGAGCACCTACCAGGTACAGCCTTAACCCATCCAGCCCTGACACACTACAGCACTGTTGCCTTTTGCAGTTGCTTCGTTCTCTTTTTCTCGACGGTTCCGGGGTTAATCCTCAGGTTCAACTTAATAAATGTATTTTTGTTTGTTTATTTATTTGTTTGTTCAGGCGGGGGGTGGGGGATGTACGAGGGGAGGTCTTTTTTTTTTTTTAGCTGTTGTCACAATAATTCTAAATAAACCAGGATTTTTTGTCTTACCTCGCCTGTTCTGGTGTCCCAAAAAAGAAACTGGAATATAGAGAAAAACGGTGAAATGTAAGTCACAAAAAAGCAAAAATACTGATAATAAGTGCATCTATGTGTTCATGCATGTGGTGTGTCTGTGTGTGTCTGTGTGTGTGTGCATGCGTGCGTGTGTGTGTGTGTGGGGGGGGGGGGAACGAGTGCGTGCGTGGTTTTGTTGGTATAATTTGCAGGTGCACTCTCGCTTAAAAAGGAGTTGATATTCAACCTCAGAGAATATAAAAACCTAAATTAAATATTAAGTAATAACTGTGTAAATCACCGAAAGACGATGTAATTTCATTTTTCAATGTCCTTTTATCTTCGCTGTGAAACAGTCTTTGCTACTTACATTGTGTTAACCCCGCCACTGCCAGCTGAGGTGCTTTTGTTTCTAAATCTGTCTTCATTTAAAGCCAACGCGCTCCAGCTGTTGCAAAGATATACATTCTAAGTGGTGTTAACAAGAGTTATAGATCCTCATGAACCCCCGCAATAGCATGGGCACATGAGGATCTCTGCCTCTTCCAGCTGGATCGTGTTCGCTTTTAACTCGGCAGTTCCAGGGTTAAACCCCAGATAAAACTTAATAAATATTCTCTCTTTCCTTCTTTCTTTTCTTTCTTTCTTTATCTATAATGATGTTCGGCTTGGTCAGCAAGTGTAAACAGCAAATGAACACATTACAATCACGATGGTACGTGCCTCTATGTGTTCGTGTATCTTGTGTGTATGTGTGCGTGCTTTTGTTTTTGAGCATAACACTCTGGCTTGTAAAGGGGTTAATATTCAAACACGATGAATATAAAAGACAAAACGTTATTTGTTAATTGTGTAAATATCGATATAAACCTGTGTTAGCGTGAGGCATACAGACTCATAAGCCCCCCGCTGTTACCTCTTGCAGTTGGTTCGTAATCATTTCTCGACGGTTACGTGGTTAATCCTCAGATAACATTTATTTAATGTAGTTTGTTTGCTTGTTTGTTTGTTTGTTTGTTTGTTTGTTTGTTTGTTTGTTTGTTTGTTTGTTTGTTTGTTTGAGGGGAGTTCTTGTTTTCTGCCGCTGCCTTCTTTTGTCTGACCAGTCCACTTTTCAACTTCCCTTTTTCTTCGCAGTGAAACAGTCTTCGCTGCTTGCATGGTATTAACCCCTTTACTGTCAACTGACGCAAATTATGTTTTTGAAATATTTTTTTTAATTCAGAGTAAAGAGGAACTACTGACCCAAGAATATGGATATAAACCTGTGTTATCGTGAGGCATACAGACTCATCAGCCACCGGTGTTGCCTCTAGCAGCTGAATCGTACTCTTTTTCTCGACGGTTACTGGGTTAATCCTCAGATAAAACTTAATAAATGTAGTTTATTTATTTTTTTTGTTGTTGTTGAGGCGGGGGGGGTGTGGTGGGCGGAGGAGGGGAAGATTTTTTTTTTAGCTGTTGTCACAATAATTCTAAATAAACCAGGTTTGTTGTTCTTTCCTTTCCCGTTTTTCCTCTTACCTTGCCCGTATTTCCTCCTCCTCCCGGTTTCGCCTGGAATATAGAGCGATAAGGTGAAATGTAAGTCATAAATAGCTAAAATACTGATAGTAAATATGTGTTCATGCATGTTTTGTAGTGTGCGTGCGTGTGTGTGTGTTTGCGTGCGTGCGTGTGTGTGTACATGCGTGCATGCGCGTGTGTATGTGTTTAATGTGTGTGCGCGTGCGTGCGTGTTTTTGTTGGTAAAAATGGCAGGTGCACTCTGGCCTTTAAAGGAGTTAATTTTCAACCTTGGAGAATATAAAAGACTAAATTAAATATTAAGTAATAACTGTGTAAATCGGCTGGCACCGCAGGTGTCCGCAAGTCCCGGGCCTGGTTAATACCAGGATATTTATGACAGGAAGAGTGGAATGCGGCCCTGTCACGCAGTCCCTAACCACATGGACCACCATGGCATCATCATATCATCCTCATCATCATGCAAAAATGAAAAAAAAAACGCTATTCCAGGTGCCTCTGACCCCTCAAGTCTCCGTCTCATGGTGACCTCAGTCCGGCCTCTAGGAGCCCTAGGTGCGCGGTTGTCTTCAGCCAGACCCTGCTGCTGTGCGTGGAAGGACGTAGTGGTTGACTCGCCACCTCTGGGGGGAGCTCTCACTCGTCGACTCCGTGAATAGCAAAAAAAATGTCGTAAGTAGGAAGACCACCGAAGTGACTCGGCAGTAGTGCGGCGTTTCCTCCGGAGGGAGTCCCCTACTACCTGACATATATACAGCAGTGGGGCCGGGAGTCTGGCTGGAACAACTGGAAGGCCTGGGTGAGCACACTGGGGTGGATGGGGGTGAGCGGCGTGGGTGAAAGACCTCTGAGGTCGACAAAGGAAACTTGGAAGCAGCAAATAAAAAAAATAACTTTGTAAATCACCTTAAGACGATGTAATTTCACTTTTCAATGTCCTTTTATCTTCGCTGTGAAACAGTCTTCGCTACTTACATTGTGTTAACCCCGTCACTGCCAGCTGAGGTGCTTATGTTTCTAAATCTGTCTTCATTTAAAGCCAAAGCGCTCCAGCTGTTCCAAGAATATACATTCTAAGTGGTGTTAACAAGAGTTATAGATCCTCATGAACCCCCGCAATAGCATGGGCTCATGAGCATCTCTGCCTCTTCCAACTAGATCATGTTCTCTTTTAACTCGGCAGTTCCAGGGTTAAACCCAGAGATTAAACTTAATAAATATTCTCTCTTTCCTTCTTTCTTTTCTTTCTTTCTTTATCTCGGGATGTTCGGCTCGGTCAGCAAGTGTAAACAGCAAATTAACACATTACAATCATGATAGTACGTGCCTCTATGTGTTCGTGTATCTTGTGTGTATGTGTGCGTGCTTTTGTTTTTGAGCATAACACTCTGGCGTGTAAAGGGGTTAATATTCAAACACGAAGAATATAAAAGACTAAACGTTATTTGTTAAGCGTGTAAATAACCCGAACCTCATGAGCCTCCGTATTAGAGGGGTGGGTGGTGGGGTCATAAGGATCTCTGCCCCCTGCAGCTGGATCGTGTTCTCTTCTTCTCGGCAGTTCCGGGGTTAAACCCCAGATAAAACTTAATGTTTGTTTGTTTGTGTGTTTGTGTGCTTGTTTGTTTGTTTGTTGTTTGTTTGTTTGGTTTTTTTTTTTTTTTTTTTTTTTTGGGGGGGGGAGTTCTTGTTTTCTGCCGCTGCCTTCTTTTGTCTGACCAGTCCACTTTTCAACTGCCCTTTTTCTTCGCAGTGAAACAGTCTTCGCTGCTTGCATGGTATTAACCCCGTCACTGTCATCTGACGCAGATTATGTTTCTGACATCTTTTTTTTAATTGAAAGCCAAAGAGGAACTACTGACTCAGCAATATCGATATAAACCTGTGTCAGCGTGAGGCATACAGACTCCTAAGCCCCCGCTGTTGCCTCTTGCAGCTGGTTCGTAATCTTTTTCTCGACGTTTACGGGGTTAATCCTCAGATAAGACTTAATAGATATAGTTTGTTTATTTATTTGTTTGTTGAGACCGGGATGGGGGGAGGGAGGGGAAGACTTTTTTTTAGCTGTTGTCACAATAATTCTAAATAAACCAGGTTTGTTGTTCTTACCTTTCCCGTTGTTCCTCCTCCTCCTGCTTTCGCCTGGAATATAGAGTGATAAGGTGAAATGTAAGTCACAAAATACCACAAATACTGATAGTAAGTGTGTCTATGTGTTTATGCATGTTTTGTAGTGTGCGTGCGTGTGTGTGTGTGTGTGTTTGCGTGCGTGCGTGTGTGTGGACGTGCGTGCATGCGCGTGTGTGTGTGTTTAATGTGTGTGCGCGTGCGTGCGTGTTTTTGTTGATAAAAATGGCATGTGCACTCTGGCCTTTAAAGGAGTTAATGTTCAACCTCGGAGAATATAAAGGACTAAATTAAATATTAAGTAATAACTGTGTAAATCAACCGAAGACGATGTAATTTCACTTTTCAATGTCCTTTTATCTTCGCCGTGAAACAGTCTTCACTACTTACATTGTGTTAACCCCGTCACTGCCAGCTGAGGTGCTTATGTTTCTAAATCTGTCTTCAGCTGTTCCAAGGATATACATTCTAGGTGGTGTTAGCAAGAGTTATAGATCCTCATGAACCCCCGCAATAGCATGGACTCATGAGGATCTCTGCCTCTTGTAGCTAGATCGTGTTCTCTTTTAACTCGGCAGTTCCAGGGTTAAACCCCAGATAAAACTTAATAAATATTTTCTCTTTCCTTCTTTTTTTTTTTTTCTTTCTTTCTTTATCTAGGGATGTTCGGCTTGGTCAGCAAGTGTAAACAGCAAATGAACACATTACAATCATGATGGTACGTGCCTGTATGTGTTCGTGTATCTTGTGTGTATGTGTGCGTGCTTTTGTTTTTGAGCATAATACTCTGGCTAAACACGAAGACTAAACGTTATTTGTTAAGCGTGTAAATCACCCGAACTCATAGATCCTCATGAACCTCCGTATTAGGAGGTGGGGTGGGGGGAAGGTTCATGAGGATCTCTGCCCCCTGCAGCTGAATCGTGTTTTTTTTTTCTCGGCAATTCCGTGGTTAAACCCCAGATAAAACTTAATGTTTGTTTGTTTGTTTGTTTGTTTGTTTGTTTGTTTGTTTGTTGTTTGTTTGTTTGTTTGTTTTGGGGGAGTTCTTATTTTCTGCCGCTGCCTTCTTTTGTCTGACCAGTCCACTTTTCAACTGCCCTTTTTCTTCGCAGTGAAACAGTCTTCGCTGCTTGCATGGTATTAACCCCGTTACTGTCAACTGATGCAGATTATGTTTCTGAAATCGTTTATTATTTAATTCAGAGCCAAAGAGGAACTACTGATTCATCTTGGGAGATTTCAATTTCCATTTTGATTCACCTCACAGTGCCAACAGAGGCAAAGGACCTGATCGACCAGTATGACTTCCATCAGTGTGTCACAGTTCATACTCATAAATCTAGCCACATCTTGGACTGGTTCCTCCATCGTGAGACTGACGGACTACTACACTCCACGTCTGTGTCTTTGGACCTCACATCTGATCATTTCACGGTTGTGTGTGAGCTGAACGTTCCAAAGCCTGTGTGTCCTCCAGCCACGATTGTTCGCCGCAATATTCGCGGCATTGATCGTAATTCATTACAGACTGACATTACACAGACGCTGACCGACCATCCAGACATTGACGCCATCACCTACATCTGTGAACTTCGCCACCTCGTAAACAGCTATGTCCCTGCCACCATGCGTCAAATCCGCTTCGACAAGTCCGACCCGTGGTTTACTCCGGAAGTGACTTTAGCCAAGCAAGAACGTCGGTGTGCTGAGCGTGCCTGGCGTAAATCCGGACTCACTGTGCATAAACAGATTTATGACATGACAAAACTTGTTGTCAATCAGACTGTGCTGAAAGTGAAAACTGATTTTTACTGCTCCAAGATGCTTGAAAGTGACACTTGTAAAAAATTGTTTGCCCTTGCTGATAGCTTGCTTGGTAGATCTCGTGACTCGCCCCTTCCCACCCAACATCCCAGCTGCTCACTTAGCCAACGCCTTTTGTAGCTTTTTCACCGACAGGGTGACGTTCATTCGAGACAGCCTTGATGCTGTGCGGTGCGCCCATAGTGACACCCACCCTCCCCATATTGATCACCCGTTTGTCGAGTTCACTCCCGTCTCTGAACAGGCTGTTTTTGACATTCTTTATAAATGGCCGCCTAAAACGTGTGAGCTTGACCCCATGCCAACTTCACTGGTTTTTTAAAACATTGGAATTCTTCTGCCCACCATCACCAAACTCATAAATCAGTCCCTTGAGTCAGGCGTCTTTCCGTCAGAATTCAAATCAGCCGTTGTCAAACCTCTTTTGAAAAAGTCGAATCTTGACCCCAATCAGCTAAAGAACTATCGCCCCGTTTCAAACCTACCCTTTCTGTCCAAAGTTCTTGAGAGAGTTGTTCTGACACAGCTCACTAAATACCTACAGTGAAACAATCTTGTCCATCCGCTTCAGTTTGCTTACCGTGCCGGGCACAGCACTGAAACTGCTCTCCTCTGTGTCGTTAATGTTCTCCTAAGTGCCTCTGATGAAAACCAGATCTCATTTCTTGTCCTGTTAGATCTATCAGCTGCGTTTGACACCATTGACCACTTCACCTTGCTCCAACGTCTAGAAAACTACTTTGATATTTCTGATAAACTCTCACCTGGTTTCACTCTTATCTATCTTCCCGTCAGATCAACGTCTCTGTCAAGAACGTTCTTTCTGAAGCTGCTGCGATAGAGTTTCAAGTCCCCCAGCGCTCTGTCCTGGGTCCCATTTTATTTACACTGTACACTCAGCCTCTGTCCCATGTTATCGCCTCGCATTGAACCGATCATCACATGTATGCAGACGATACATAACTTCGGAAATCTTCACCTCCAAACAGCTCCAGTCAGGCTATTTCAGATGCTCAGAACTGTATCTCAGATGTTAAGTCCTGGATGTGTGAAAATAAACTTCAGTTAAACGATGGCGAGACAGAAACTCTTCTTGTTGGTGCCTCTCGACTGCTGTCCTATTCTCCTGACTCTATGCGCATTTGTGACGCAACTATTCCATTTTCTGATTCAGTTCGCAATCTGGGTGTTTTTCTTGATAAAGATCTTCAAATAAAGGAGCATGTAAATCATGTCTGCAAACTTGCTTTTCTAGAATTAAGACGCATCAGTTCTATCCGTCATTACCTCACTACGAAGCTACCACCAAACTGGTCGTCTCTTTAGTCTTGTTCCGCATTGATTACTGCAATGCCCTCTTAGCTGGCCTCCCTCAGTTTCTCATTCAAAATTGCAGCGAGTTCAGAATTGTGCTGCACGTCTCATCGTCCGCGCCTCTCAGCATCAGCCCATCACTCCTGTTCTGAGACAACTTCATTGGCTGCCAGTCAAACAACGAATCTCGTACAAAATCGCCTGTCTGTGCTACAAAGCTATTAACTACTCTACCCCTGCCTATCTCGCTGATCTTCTTCAACTATACACTCCCTCCCGCTCCCTCCGTTCAAGTAGTGACATGCGCCTTCTCAGAGTCCTGCTCTTCAAATACAAAAACAGAGGTGACCGTTGTTTTGCGCACGCTGGACCTGTTGTCTGGAACTCTTTACCTATAGACATTAGACATTCTTCCTCATTCACTGCCTTTACATCTGCCCTAAAGACCCACCTGTTCGATACTCCAATGTACCTAAATTCTTTGTCATGATGTACCTATGTGTGTGTGTGTGTGTGTGTGTGTGTGTGTGTGTGTGTGTGTGTGTGTGTGTGTGTGTGTGTGTGTGTGTTTGTGCGTATTGCAGAATCCGTTGTTTCTCTGGTTTTAAGACCCCCTTCCCTCCCACTCTTTATTTGTAAAGAGCTTAGAGATTATTCAAGGATACGCGCTATATAAGTAGCCATTATTATTATTATAAATATCGATATAAACCTGTGTTAGCGTGAGGCATACAGACTCCTAAGCCCCCGCTGTTGCCTCTTGCAGTTGGTTCGTAATCTTTTTCTCAACGGTTACGGGGTTAATCCTCAGATAAAACTTAATAAATGTAGTTTGTTTATTTGTTTGTTTGTTGAGGCGGGGGGGGGAGGGGAGGGGAGGAGGGGAAGACTCTTTTTTTTTTTTTTTTTAGCTGTTGTCACAATAATTCTAAATAAACCAGGTTTGTTTGTCTTTCCTTGCCCATTCTTCTTCCTCACACTTGATCCTGGAATATAGAGTGATAAGGTGAAATATAAGTCACAAAATAGCAAAAATAGTGATAGTAAGTGCGTCTATGTGTTCATGCATGTTTTGTAGTGTGCGTGCGTGTGTTTGTGTTTGCGTGCGTGCGTGCGTGTGTGTGTGTACGTGCGTGCATGCGCGCGTGTGTGTGTTTAATGCGTGTGCGCGTAAAAATGGCAGGTGCACTCTGATAACCTCGGATAATATAAAAGACTAAATTAAATATTAAGTAATAAGCGTGTAAACCACCCGAAGACGATGTAATTTCAAATTTTTAATGTCCTTTTATCTACCCTGTGAAACAGACTTCGCTACTTACATTGTGCTAATCCCGTCACTGCAAGCTGACGTGCTCATGTTTGGTTTTCTTTTGGGGTTGTTGTTGTTTTTTTTTTGTGTGTGTGTACAAGTCTCATTTGTTTTTGGACAAGAGCAACAGAGCAGATTACACATACGTACATAATTATGTACATGTATTATAGTGAGACTTGATAGTTTGTCGGCGACTGGTTTGTTGGACTTTACAAAGGTACGTGTATGACGGAGAGACAGTAATGATTTTGTATTGCATTGCACCTTTGATCCAAATGCACATCAAAAGCGTACAAGAAGAAAATGCATGAATAATGTACAGCTAAAATCGGGAAATGGTCAGAGAAGAGATAAGGAACATGAAGCTCATTGTGAATGCATCTACAGTACCGGTGGTACCATGCCCAATGGAGTTAACCCAATAAACCACAAGACCACATTTCCAAATTTGGGAGGTGCTACTTAAGGACTATATACATCCTGCAGGAGATGGATCGGCCATGATAATTCAAGGGTAGTGACAGATGAGCTTGGCGTCTTTAGGCGCCAAGCTTATCTGACACTACCCTTGAATTATCATGGTCCATCCATCTCCTGCTGTTTGGCATTGGGGCTAAATGGGTTAACTATGTTGAAAGGCACCTGGTTGTCTCTAAACAATGTGACACTAACAATAGACGTCCGGAAATCGGAAGTGGGTCAAAGCTGCACCTTTTTAATAAAAAAAAAAAAAAAACGGTGGATTAAAAAGCCCAGATAAAGATGCGACGAGGCATTTTTGTCAGTTCTTTTAATCTAGCGTTTGCGTAAAAATGCACTTTTTTGTAACGAACACTGATTTTCGACAATCTATATAATTTTAAAACTGTTACATGCTTACTAGACATGCTGATCTTTCAATCTGGACTTTATGGTTCTAAATGGGCACACATAAACTTTTCTGCTGAACCGCGGATTAACTTCACCGTGTGCATGCAGCCAACGGTGCTCGTGTTAACAGTACCAGTGGCTGCATGCACAAGGGGTTAGTTGGTATGTGCGGCAGCAAAATATCCAGAAGTATTACAAACATGTACTATAATACCACTTCAATCAGAAGACGAGAAAAGCAAAATGTAGAGCACCTACCAGGTACAGCCTTAACCCATCCAGCCCTGACACACTACAGCACTGTTGCCTTTTGCAGTTGCTTCGTTCTCTTTTTCTCGACGGTTCCGGGGTTAATCCTCAGACAAAAATTATTAAATATAGTTTGTTTGTTTATTTGTTTGTTCAGGCGGTGCGCGGGGGGGGGGGGGGGGGGAGAGGGGGATGTAGGAGAGGAGGTCTTTTTTTTTTTTTTTTTAGCTGTTGTCACAATAATTTTAAATAAACCAGGTTTCTTTGTCTTACCTCGGCTGTTCTGTTGTCCCAAAACGGAACCTGGAATATAGAATGATATGGTGAAATGTAAGTCACAAAATAGCAAAAATACTGAATGTGCATCTATGTGATCATGCATGTTTTGTGTGTGTGTCTTTGCTCGCGTGCGTGTGTGCGCGCGTGCACCCGTGTGTGTATTTGTGTAAGTGTGCGTGTGCGTGTTTTTGTTGGTTAAAATGGCAGGTGCACTCTGCTTGCCAAAAAGTTAATATTCAACTTCGGAGAATATAAAAGACAAAACAAATAATATGTAATAATCGTGTAAATCACCCGCAGACGATGTAATTTCCTGTTCAATGTCTTTTAATTTTCCCTGTGAAACAGTCTTCGCTGCTTACATTTTGTTAACCCCGCCACTGACAGCTGAGGTGCTTATGTTTCTGAATCTGTCTTCATTTAAAGCCAAAGCGCTCCAGCTGTTCCAAGGATATTCGTTTTTCAGCTGTTGTTTACTTTTGTCTCACCAGTTCTAAAAAAAAAAAAAAAGATTTTTTTTCTCTTACCTCCAGGGGTTGGCCATCTCTAGGCCGAACCTGGAATATAGAGTGACAAGGTGAAATGTTAGAGTGACATGGTGAAATATAAGTCACAAAATAGCAAAAATACTGATAATAAGTGCATCAATGTGTTCATGCACGTGTTGTGTGTGTGTGTGTGTGTGTGTGTGTGTGTGTGTGTGTGTGTGTGTTTGTGTGTGTGTGTGTTTGTGTATGTGTTTGTGTGTGTGTGTGTGCATGAGTGCGTGTGTGTGTGTGTGTGTGTGTGTGCGAGCGAGTGTGTGCGTGTTTTTGTTGGTATAATTTGCAGGTGCACTCTGCATTGTAAAGGAGTTAATACTCAACCACGGAGAATATAAAAGACTAAATTAAATATTAAGTAATAACTGTGTAAATCACCGGAAGACGATGTAATTTCACTTTTCAATGTCCTTTTATCTTCGCTGTGAAACAGTCTTCGCTACTTACATTGTGTTAACCCCGTCACTGCCAGCTGTTCCAAGGATATACATTCTAAGTGGTGTTAGCAAGAGTTATAGATAATCCTGGATTCCCGCAATAGCATGGGCTCATAAGGATATCTGCCTCTTGCAGCTAGATCCTGTTCTCTTTTAACTCGGCAGTTCCAGAGTTAAACCCTAGATAAAACTTAATAAATATTTTCTCTTTCCTTCTTTCCTTTCTTTTCTTCTTTATTAAGGAAAGTTCATCTTGGTCAGCAAGTGTAAACAGCAAATCAACACATTACAATCATGATAGTACGTGCCTGTATGTGTTCGTGTATGTTGTGTGTATGTGTGCGTGCTTTTGTTTCAAGCATAACACTCTGGCTTGTAAAGGGATTAATATTCAAAAAAGAATAATATAAAAGACTAAACGTTATTTGTTATGCGTGTAAATCACCCGAACTCATAGATCCTCATGAACCTCCGTCTTAGGGGGCAGGTTCATGAGGATCTCTGCCCTCCTACAGCTGGATCGTGTTCTCTTTTTCGCGGAAGTTCCGGGGTTAAACCCAAGATAAAACTTAATGTTTTAAGTTTGTATGTATGTTTGTATGTATATTTGTATGTATGTTTGTATGTTTGTTTAAATGTATGGGTTTTTTATGTATGATTGTTTGTATGTATTTTTGTTTGTATGTATGTTTGTATGTATTTATATGTATGTATGTATGTTTGTTTGTTTGTTGTTTGTTTGTATGTGTGTATGTTTGTATGTTTGTATGTTTGTATGTTTGTTGTATGTTTACATGTTTGTATGTTTGTTGTATGTTTATTTGTATGTGTGTATATTTGTTTGTTTGCTTGTGTGCTTGTTTGTATGTTTGTACATTTGTTTTTATGTTTGTACAATTGTTTGTATGCTTGTACGTTTGTTTGTATGTTTGTACATTTGTTTTGTGCGTATGTATGTGTGTGTGTGTGTGTCTGTGTGTGTCTGTCTGTATGTGTGTATGTGTGTGTGTGTGTGTGTGTGTGTGTATGTATGTATGTATGTATGTATGTATGTATGTATGTATGATGTATGATGTATGTATGTATGTATGTATGTATGTATGTATGTATGTATGATGTATGTATGTATGTATGTATGTATCTCTGTATGTATGTATGTATATATGTATGTATATGTATGTATATGTATGTATATGTATGTATATGTATGTATATGTATGTATATGTATGTATGTGGCTTCAGAGCCAACAGGAGTACCACCGACATGGTCTTTGTGCTGAGACAGCTTCAGGAGAAGTGCCGCGAGCAGAACAAAGGGCTGTACGTAACGTTTGTCGACCTAACAAAAGCGTTTGACACTGTGAGCAGGCAAGGCATGTGGCATATCCTGGAGCGACTAGCCTGTCCCCCAAAGTTCCTCAACATGATCGTCCAGCTCCACGAGGACCAGCAAGGCCAGGTCAGACTAAACAGTGACCTCTCAGAACCATTCCCCATTCGCAACGGCGTGAAGCAAGGCTGCGTGCTGGCACCGACCCTCTTCACCATCTTCTTCAGCATGATGTTGAAGCAGGCCACAGTGGACCTCGACGATGACGACGCAGTGTACATCAGGTATCGTCTCGATGGCAGCCTGTTCAACCTCAGACGACTGCAGGCCCACACGAAAACCCTAGACCAACTGATTCGTGAGCTGCTCTTTGCTGATGACGCTGCCCTCGTTGCACACACAGAGAGAGCCTTGCAGCGCATTACGTCCTGCTTCGCAGATGCCGCCCATCTCTTTGGACTTGAGGTCAGTCTGAAAAAGACAGAGGTCCTTCATCAGCCGGCACCCCAGGAAGAGCATCGCCCTCCCCACATCACCATCGGCGAGTCCTAACTGAAGTCTGTACACCAGTTTACCTACCTTGGCTGCATCATCACGTCAGACGCCAAGCTGGACAAGGAGCTGGACAACAGGCTGGCAAAAGCGAACAGTGCTTTCGGGCGACTATTCAAGCGGGTGTGGCACAATCAACAGCTGAAAAAAGGCACCAAGATCAGCGTGTACAGAGCTATCGTCCTCACCACCCTGCTGTACGGTTCCGAGTCCTGGGCCCTCTACCGCAGCCAACTACGACTCCTTGAACGCTTTCACCAGCGCTGCCTGCGTACCATCCTCAGCATTCACTGGAGTGACTATATCACCAACGTCGAGGTCCTTGAACAGGCTGAAACTGTGAGCATCGAGGCTTTGCTGCTGAGGCTACAGCTTCGCTGGGCGGGGCACGTCTCTAGGATGGAGGATCATCGCCTACCCAAGATCACTGTTCGGCGAGCTCGTCACTGGACACCGAGACAGAGGGACACCAAAGAAGAGATACAAAGACGGTCTCAAGAAGTCACTTAGTGCCTGCCAAATCGACCACCGCCAGTGGTCTTCGCTTGCTGCGGACCGTGACACCTGGCGCTCCACCATTCACAAGGCAACCGTCTCCTTTGAGGACTCTCGCAGAGCTAACGTTAAGGACAAGCGGCTCAGAAGAAAAAACAGAGTTATCGTAACTCAGATCCCTGACCAGACCTTCCCCTGCAGCCACTGCGGTCGAACCTGCCTGTCCCGGATTGGCCTCCGCAGCCACGAAAATGCCTGCAGACGACGTGGGCAAGCCCTATAGAATCTTCGTTCGCGAAGTCAGGCCAAGAGATGTATGTATGCATGTATGTATTTATGTATGTATGTGTGTATGTATGTATGCTGCTGGGAGAAAGGAACACTACCAAAGGATCTCCGATATGCAGTCATCATCACCCTATACAAGAACAAAGGAAGAGAGAAATCTGCCTGCTCTAATTATCGTGGAATTACCCTGCTGTCCATTGCCGGGAAAATTCTCGCAAGGCTGCTCCTGAATCGGCTGGTACCTGCCATCGCTGAAGACCACCTCCCAGAGGGCCAGTGTGGCTTCAGAGCCAACAGGAGTACCACCGACATGGTCTTAGTGCTGAGACAGCTTCAAGAGAAGTGCCGCGAGCAGAACAAAGGGCTGTACGTAACGTTTGTCCCCCAAAGTTCCTAAGCATGATCGTCCAGCTCCACGAGGACCAGCAAGGCCAGGTTAGACTCAACAGTAACCTCTCAGAACCATTCCCCATTATCAACGGCGTGAAACAGGGCTGCGTGCTGGCACCAACCCTCTTCACCATCTTCTTTAGCATGATGTTGAAGCAGGCCACAGTAGACCTCGACGATGACGATGCAGTGTACATCAGGTATCGTCTCGATGGCAGCCTGTTCAACCTCAGATGACTGCAGGTCCACACGAAAACCCTAGACCAACTGATTCGTGAGCTGCTCTTTGCTGATGACGCTGCCCTTGTTGCACACACAGAGAGAGCCTTGCAGCGCATCACATCCTGCTTTGCAGATGCTGCCCAGCTCTTTGGACTCGAGGTCAGTCTGAAAAAGACAGAGGTACTTCAGACTTCGCTACTTACATTGTGCTAATCCCGTCACTGCAAGCTGACGTGCTCATGTTTGGTTTTCTTTTGGGGTTGTTGTTGTTTTTTTTTGTGTGTGTGTGTACAAGTCTCATTTGTTTTTGGACAAGAGCAACAGAGCAGATTACACATACGTACATAATTATGTACATGTATTATAGTGAGACTTGATAGTTTGTCGGCGACTGGTTTGTTGGACTTTACAAAGGTACGTGTATGACGGAGAGACAGTAATGATTTTGTATTGCATTGCACCTTTGATCCAAATGCACATCAAAAGCGTACAAGAAGAAAATGTTTGGTTTTCTTTTGGGGTTGTTGTTGTTTTTTTTTTTTTGTGTGTGTGTACAAGTCTCATTTGTTTTGGACAAGAGCAACAGAGCAGATTACACAAAAGTACATAATTATGTACATGTATTGTACTGGGACTTGATAGTCTGTCGGCGACTGGTATGTTGGACTTTACAAAGGTACGTGTATGACAGAGAAACAGTAATGAAAATGAACATTTTGTGTATTGCATTGCACCTTTGATCCAAATGCACATCAAAAGCGTACAAGAAGAAAATGCATGAATAATGTACAGCTAAAATCGGAAAATGGCCAGAGAAGAGATAAGGAACATGAAGCTCATTGTGCATGCATCTACAGTACCGGTGGTACCCTGCCCAATGGAGTTAACCCAATTATTCACAAGACAACATTTCCAAATTTGGGAGGTGCTACTTAAGGACTATATACCTCCTGCAGGAGATGGATCGACTATGATAATTCAAGGGTAGTGACTGATGAGCTTAGTGCCTTTTTCTTCTACCTTTCATGTGATGTTTCTTAGCCATTCTGCTAAGTCAAAGTTCCAGTACTTAATACATGTAGGAAATAGTTATGTAGATGCAAGGCCGGTTTAATACCACACGTGAACGTAGTCGTCGAACACAGGGAGATCGTAAAGTAGATTATAACAAGAAATAGTAAACATTATGTTTCGATAGACTGCATTTCCAGCAGCCCCATGGAAATGAAATAAGCTTAACTGTTACAAAAAATTGTGAATAACTGAGGTTTTGGTCTTCCCTGAGCTAAACGGCCGGAAACAAATGATTAATTTTCAAGTATTTAGGAGGGTGCCGGTGTAGGTAAACACCTTCTGTAACAAAAATGTATTAAAACTTGTTTCCTAAGAAATTATTGTGGCAGAACGTCGTTCACGGGCGTAACAAATGCTCTAAACCATTGATTTGGCGTCGTGCTTTAGCATGGAGCACACATGATGCGTGGCAATTAGGACGGGGAACGAGTTTGTGAATGACAAAGAAGTTGAATGAACCGAAAACAAAACAAAACCCTGTCATAAAACTGATGCAACGCTTTAGGGTCACCAGCCTTTGTATCCACTCCCTCCACTCCTTTTTTGACAAGTGTACTGACATACTGTATAACAAGCGAGTAACCTTCATGGATTTGCGTTGTATGTACTCTCCTCAAAAGTCCTTGCACTGAAGTAGAGGAGATACAATCCGGCTACCTGCGTTTGTTACGACAGAAAAAAAAAAAAAAAAAAAAAAAAAAAACATGCTCATTATTGCTGGTACGATTTCTCGAAATTTCTTTCTATACACACAAACGATGGGATAACAAACAGCAGTAATGATGCAAAGCGAATCTCTGCACTAGTTAAAAATTCTTTAAATGTCCACTGGTATTTTTTTTCGGGGGTGAGGGGGGCAGGCTGGGGGTGTATTTGCACGTTTTCGGTGAGAATGAATTATGTAGGCACTCTTTGCCGACTCTCTTTTCGTACGTTTTTAAGTATACATTAGTGACCCAATCACAATTTAATTTCTAGGAGACAGGTATCTGAACTGAAAAAGTGTGTGTGCGTGTGTGTGTGTGTGTGTGTGTGTGTGTGTGTGTGTGTGTGTGTGTGTGTGCGTGCGTGCGTGCGTGCGTGCGTGCGTGCGTGCGTGCGTGTGTGTGTGTGTGTGTGTGTGTGTGTGTGTATGTGTGTGCCGTGTGTGTGTGTGTGTGTGTGTGTGTGTGTGTGTGTGTGTGTGTGTGTGTGTGTGTGTGTGTGTGTGTGTGTGTGTGTGTGTGTATGTGCAAATGGGTGACTGTCTTTACCATCCTTATGGACAATGGGTGTGTGTAAAATTCTGGGGGACCAAGTCAGACACCCATTTTTTCTGAGGGTTGTTTCTGCATTGTCATGCTTTAAGAAGTTATAAAAGATTTTTTAAAAATCAGTTTTTCCCACTTTGAGGTTATTACACACACTTTTGTGCTTAAAATACACTGTGGTAGTGTGTTTGAACTTGCCCAGCAGAGTGTGTGTGTTTGCACAAACCGGTAAAATGGGCGAGTATGTGTGACATCACCCTTCTCAGCTATAAATAACTTAATACCTGATCGGTGGTTGACTGCGTCGGTGAGCCGAAGTGAAACGGAGAGATACGAAAGGTAGTGGGGCGGGGAGTGGGGGCGGGTGGGGGTGGGGGGGGGGGTGGGGTATTGTATTTGTGTGAGGGAGGAAATTGTTTATGTTGCTGCAAAATGAAGTTTGTTATTTGAGGGCGTGGTTGTTTTGTTTAAAAAAAAAAAAAAAAAAAGTGTGTTATGCTTCCGGGGTGATGTTGTCGGAGGTGATGTCTAGTGATAAATTTGAGACTTGGCATATGTATTCTCGTGCGCCGGTTGCTATGAAGTGAAGTGATTGTATGAGTGCGCATTGTAAGAGAGGACATAATTATAGACTTTGGGTGAGGCTGCTGTTGTGTTTTGTCCTGCCCGACCTTTTGGTTCAACCTGTTGCTTTACTTTGTAGGTTTGTCGATGTTATCAATGCCGCATCTCCTTTTGGATTGTATGCACAAATTGATTGAATGGAAATGACGTCACAGAGTCAACATCGTTACATGCGTCGTCTGCTGCAGTCAGTCGTTTAGTGCAGTTAAAAGAGTGCAGGCTTGGATGGGCCATTTTCGGATGTAATAGTAAAGTATTATTTGTGTGAATGCTGTCCGTTTGAAGGAAGGTTGATTGATTGTACATTGCTTAACGTCCCGACAGCAACAATACTTTCTCAGGACGTGCCTGCACTGCTAGTGACATAAACTAAACAGAATATTGAATGTATGTCGCCAGCCGGTCCAATACGTTAAATAAAACCTACGACATGGGGCCTAAATAAAGCTAAGATCATTCAAAACAGTGTCGGCTGTCTAATCTACGTACAGCTATGAAATTTGGCAGAGTAGTAGCAGAAATGTGGTACTTTAGTGTGATAACAATTATTTAAACCTACTTAATGAATAAGATGCCCAAAAAATTAAATATTTGAAAATATGCTTTTATCATATAGCGAAAAATGCCTGGCAGTGTCAAACTCACCAGTGCACAACAAAAAGAGACTGAGCCACAATTCTTTTACAGCAGACTATATGTATGCAGGACTATAGTATGAACCTCTATGTTTATTCTTGTGTCAATAGTTTGTCAGTTATGTCATTTGCAAATTTACGTAAAACTTTTCGTAAAAATACAGTACACACTCCCACATAAATTTGTTCAGAGTCAGTTTAGTCCAATAATCCTGCTTCATGCCAAAGCAGCAGCCCCCAGCAGCATTTGTGCAAAATTTGAAGAAAATCCATCCACAAATGTGGACATTAGCTGGAATAAAGTGTGCATATTTAGTGTATTTCAGCAAACATTTGGCATTTTGAACATTTTGACAGTGACCCTCCCCTCTTTGGATGTTAATAACTAAAAAACTACTGCAGTCTAAGCAAGAATATTATTATCAATTGAAATTAGAATGATTTCTAAATAAAATTATATATCAAAATTCATGTATCCCCAAAAATGATTTTTTATGCATAGTCTGGGTGACTCTGCCGCCTTAAAACAGTTTTGATAAAAACTTTTGCCCGACACGCTTCTAAAAACAATATTTTCTTAGTTTTAAACCTTGTACCGCGCCATAAACGCCGCGATTGCTTTTCAGTCTTAGCTGTCCTATAGTGTGGAATTTGGGACTTGGCCAACTGGATCCATCTGGTGCACTCCAAATGAGTATTTGTGAGTGGTTCGATGTGCAACTCAGTGCGCGCCTCTGAAATGACCTACTGATTCCACTGATAATGGAAATCTTTCATTCATAAGAGCGCATTGAGCAGCTCTATAAACCAAAAGTGATGACCCCCCTCCTCCCCCCCACCTCTCCCCCGCCCCCCCCCCCCCAACCCCTCACAACCCCACCCAAACAATCATAATAATAAAATCAACCAAAGGTATCTTTAGTGAGGTATTTTCACTGTAATGCCAGTTTTGTGTGAGAGGCACCCACTTTTTGGGTAGAAACCCATTTTTTTCTCCATCCTGTGGCTCTGTTTCTAGCAAATGTCTATTTTATTTTAAGTTGTAGAGCTTAGTTATAAGGTGAGTTCTAAACATTCGCATCAACTCCAGAGCCCTAGAATAAATAGAAAATGGGAACCCATTTTCACATAAAATGGTAGGTAACCCACTCTGAGGGTTTTGTGTCCATGTGTGTGTGTGTGTATGTGTGTGTGTGTGTGTGTGTGTGTGTGTGTGTGTGTGTGTGTGTGTGTGTGTGTGTGTGTGTGTGTGTGTGTGTGTGTGTGTTATGAGAGATGGCAGAAAATCTTACAATCCGGATTATATTGAAATGCACAAACGTAGCATACAATTGAAAAATAAATCGCCCGACGGCGAGAGGAAAAACTGACTGGCTTCTCCCAGTAGCTCTCTCCTTATCTAAACAATGGCGTGCCTGTCCCGGCCCCGGTCCCAGTCCAGAGCGATTGTGATGACAGCAATTACAAGATGAGGATTTCAGTCACGCCAAAGTCTACCGTATTGTTTGCAGCTCACATGCGTTTTTCTTTTCGGAACATTCAGAGTTGTTCATATCTTTAAGCTTATCCTCCTGATCCATTTCCCTCCTCTCTAAGCCAACCTCTGGTCAACGCACACGCCGGTACACACAAATAAAGACGGACACACGGCGCTTCCCGCCCCTAGTACAGTTAGTCTCCAAACTCGAGTTTGCACTGCCGTGAACCTAAAGGGAGCATGAGCATCGCGCTATTCTACGGCTATTCTACGCCGCAGTGCCGGGACGGTCGTCGAATCGCACGTGTTGACAGCCATGGGTGTTTTGTTTTGGGCTCGGTGGTCGCGATTTCATCCCGGCTGCATAAACATAGCAGCATAGAGGCAACATTAGCCACCAAGATGCATATAGTACATGTAGCTTCTCACAAGCCCCCGCACTCTGCGCGGAACTCATGAAGATCTATGCCTCTTGGGGAGTTTTGTCTTTGGTTATGAGCGAACATTGCTAGGCAGTGAACGCCATCCGTCTGATGTAAAAACAAGTATATATTTATCATCGTGAAAGTATGCGGTAACGGTGGAATGAATGTTTCTTGATAGGTTCATTTGTCTCTGTGCACATCAGACGGAACAGAGAACCTTGTGCCATACCATCTGACGGCAGTTCCGATGAAAGCGGCCTTCAAGGCTGGCTAAAGCCTTGTACTGTCCCCAGCCCTCAACCAAATAATAGTCCTATCCAAGCCCAGTTTAGTATATATTTTTAATTTGTAACCTTGCTTTTAAATTTCTGCCCGTATAATAATGTACCTCAGCAGATCCAAGTATATTCCGTAGTGAACCCGAATCTGTCTTTAATAATAATAATAATAATGAGTATTTATATAGCGCTTAATCTTACTCAAAAGCTCTAAGCGCTTTACAATCTGTACACAAAAATAAAAATACAATGACATATGCACATAACAAACAAAGCACAATGCCCGAACACACCACTTTTACAATAAACTAAATAACAATACATACATAATAATTTATATTCTAATTAATATTCAGTCTAAACAAGGAGGATTGCAGAACTACAACTAAGGCATCAAACACTGGCAGTTATTCAAAGTAAAGCTTGAAGAGGTGAGTTTTCAACGACCTCTTGAAGTCAGAGACAGACTCACTGTTTCTGACCTCAAGAGGAAGTGTATTCCATAACACTGGGGCTTGATAAACAAAAGTGCGCTGACCAAATGATTTAGTTTGGACAGAAGGTACACACAACTTCCGTTTATCAGAAGAGGAGCGGAGCTCACGAGAGGGTGTATACACATGCAGCAAAGAGGACAAGTATTCTGGGCTGGTGCCTGAAAGGCAGTTAAAACAGATTGACATAACTTTGTATTGAATACGTGAGGACACAGGTAGCCAGTGAAGGGACTTCAAGATGGGTGTGACATGCTCAGTCTTACGGACTCTCACAACAAGCCGGGCTGCATTGTTCTGAATTTTTTGGAGGCGATCAATGAGATACTGAGGGCAGCCACAAAGCAAAGAGTTACAATAATCTAGCTTGGACAGCACAAATGCACAAACTAGTGTTTTAGTGGCTTCCACGGTCAGCAGGTGACGAACTGAACTAATACGAAGAAGTTCCAGATAAGCGGATCTACACACTGCACTGACATGCTGTGACATAGATAACTCGCTGTCAAGTGTAACACCCAGGTTTCCCACACTCGCAGAGAAGCCAATGAGTGTTCCATCCACAGACAATGATGACGGTAAAGGCAGGGACGAAGATAATCTTGGATTAGCTACCAACATTGCTTCAGTTTTGCCATCATTTAACATCAGTTTGTTGGTGGTCATCCATGATTTGACATGGTCAATGCACTGGCTTATACTTTGGACGGCATTCACAGCTTGCTCGACAGTATCACTTTTGTACATCTGCGTATCATCTGCAAATGCATGATGGGAAATGGAGCGACTACAAATCAGGTCGGACAGGGGCTGAACATACAGTAAGAACAATACAGGTCCTAGGACCGAGCCCTGGGGTACACCAAACCAAAGAGGTGATGGCTCAGAACGACAGCCGTCGACAGAAACAATCTGGGATCGTTCAGTCAGGTATGAACTAAACCATGCCAAGACTGTGCCTTCAATGCCAAATACAGATTGAAGACGGCACAGCAAAATTTCATGGTCAATAGTGTCGAACGCACTGGACAGGTCCAGCAAAGCAAGGACTGTGATCTTACGCTCGTCCAAAGCACAAAGCAGGTCATTGAATATCTTCAGCAAAGCTGTTTCAGTGCTACGATGGGGACGATATGCAGACTGGAATACACTGAACAGACTATTAGAGTTGACATGCTTTAAAGTTTGAACAAGGACAATTTTCTCAAGAATCTTTGATAGAAATGTAAGATTGGAAACTGGGCGATAGTTTTTCAGTACATTTGGGTCTAAAGATGGTTTCTTCAATAGGGGCTTTACAAGTGCAGTCTTGAAGCTTTCAGGAAAAATACCAGTGGAGAGAGAGTTGTTGATAACTTGTGTAATGGCAGGCAACACTTCATCCAGGCACTCGTACAACAAGGGAGTGGGTATGGGGTCTAACTCACAAGTTTTGGGGGCAGTGTTTGTGATCACTTTTCTGACCTCATCCTCTAGCACAGGTTCGAAGGCTGAGAGAGGTTCTCCACTAAAGCGTTTTTCGGTGAACAAAACTGAAGTGGGCATGAGATCCAGAGAATCACGAATTTCGCGGACCTTATCAACGAAGTAATCTGCAAAAAGCTGAGGCAGCTGGCACGGGGGAAATGTAGTGGGAAGAGGTGATGGAGTCTTCTTCACCATAAGCTTATTGGTCACATTATACAATTCTTTGTTTGTTGTGCACTCACTGATCTTCCTGTTGTAAAACGAAGATTTTGCTCCATGAACAATCTCATTTACATGCTTCTTAGAACATGTGTATATCTGCTTGTGAACAGTCAACCTAGTTGAGCACCACATTCTCTCAGCTTGGCGCCGCATCTGCTTAGCCGAACGCAGCTCTTTGCTCACAAACCTATACCACGGGCTGATTCTATGAGCTGACTTTTTACGCTTTGAAGATAGTGCATGATTGTCTAAGACAGTGCGTAAACATGAATCAAACTCCTCGGCACTAGGACTAGGATGGTGAGACAGTGACTGAACGAGGTCAGCCTTAAAGGCTAGTCTGTCAATGGCACGAACATTGCGCACTATGGTAAGCATAGGCACTGGGGGTGGGACTATGGCCCTCAAATGACTGATCACACAGTAATGGTCTGAACATATTGCATCAGAAACCTGTGCTGAGCACAAGATATCATCGTCACATCTATGAAGGATCCAGTCAATAGTATGCCCTTGTCTATGAGTTGGTTTGTCGACAACTTGTGAAAGACTGAACATGTGTAAAATGTCCATGAGTGCAGAGGTGGTGTGGTGCTTCTGATTGTCAAAATGGATGTTAAAGTCACCAAGGACTATCAGACTGCCAGCAAGAGAATTACAGTGATCGAGAAGATCATGAAATTGATCAACAAACATTGAATCAGTTAATTTGTTCTTGCGGTTTGGCGGAGGTCTGTAGAGGCACAGAAAATGAACAGTTTTCTGAGTTAAAGCTAGAGTAAATTGTACAAGCTCAAAAGACTCATGGGAGAAACTAAAAGACGTTGAGAATGATGCAAAAGGCTGCAGTGCTTCATGGAGGACGACTGCAATACCACCCCCACGAGAATCGCGGGGGAAGGATTTCACAGAGTATCCAGATGGGGCAAGATCAGCACATTTGGCCTCATCACCTGAGGCACGAAGCCAGGTCTCTGTTAAGAACAAAATGTCAACATGATGGTCGGTAACAAACTCGCACACTTCAGAGCGCTTCTTGGCACAACCAACTGAGCGCACGTTAAACAGTGCCAAGCACAGCTGACCTGGTACTTTGGTAGTGTCTTGAAGATGAACCTGAATAAGGTTAGATACATTTAACAGAACGATATAGGGCGTGAAAGTGTGTTCATTTATATGGTCATTGATGTACAGTTACTGAAAAACAAAAGAAACGGCAGAAATTCACTGCAAACCACAATAAGCGCATCTCCCTTCACCCTCCCCCACTCAGCCTGGAAATTAAAATTGTGTGAACTGAAAAAGCAAAACTTAGGCACAGATTCTCATGGGTCACGATCCTGTAACTTGCATGACGGACTTCAGTCTGAGGATCTATGCCTTTTCTCATCAGTAGAAAGGTCCACTATCACACTGAATTAGATACACTCACTGATACACACCTTCTGTCAGTCTGGAATAAACATAGATCATCATGGCGCCCGCAGATGCGAAAACTAATGAGAATCATGCCTCTTGCCTGGCTCTACCATTACGCTGGTCCTTACATACAAGAAGCTACGCGAGCTGATTCACTGACTGCCTTCCATAGTGTAATTTTGCATTCTTGATGTGAGGCTGTGGATGTCAGAAAACAAGCTCAAACTGAATGAAGGAAAAACGGAAGCCATGCTCATTGCATCACCCAGAATGTCTTCTTCTACCGCTTTGCCTCAGCATATCATGATTGAGAACACGACCGTCAGCTTCTCTCAGTCAGTGAAGAACCTGGGTGTTGCAATTGAGCAGGACTTGTCCATGGATAAACAGGTGATAAACATTTGCAGGGCAGCCTATTTGGAGATGCGTCGTATTAGCTCTATTAGACAGTTCCTTACCTCAGAGGCTACAAAAACTCTGGTTTGTTCATTTGTTCTGTCTCGCATTGACTATGCCAACTCACTCGTATCTGGATGCCCGCAGTATCTATTTGATCGGCTCCAGAGAGTCCAAAATTCAGCCGCACGTCTGGTCATGAAAGCGAAAAGGTCAGACCATGTGTCCCCCATCCTGCACGCTCTCCACTGGTTGCCAGTGAAGGAGAGAGTCAAGCACAAAGTCTTGTCCATTTGTCATGTTTCTCTTTCTGGCACTGGACCCACTTATCTCTCAGAGCTCCTTCACTGTTATATCCCTTCGAGGCAATTGCGCAGTTTGTCTGACAATAAAATGCTTCGTATTCCTACAGTAAGGACTAAAGGATTTGGGCAGAGATCTTTTTCTTACCAGGGTCCATCAGCCTGGAATGATCTTCCTAAATCATTGAGACACAGTGAGTCTAGTGCCAGTTTTAAACACAGTCTTAAACCCCATCTTTTCCCACTTTGATTATCAGTGTTCATGTATTTAGTCATAATTCTGTTCTTTTGTGTAATTGTACATGTGGCTTTGTCACTTTTTGTGTAATATTTGTATGTTTTGTTGATATGTACGGCGCCTAGAGCATCTTACCATGTATTGGCGCCTTATAAATCTTCCTTATTATTATTATTAATAGACGCGTTGACAGCAATTATAAACAAACCGCTCGGCTGAAGAACTAAGGGGACAGAAACAGAATAGATAGAGCTCACATTTTTCCATCGAATGAAAATGATTAGGCTTTTTGGAGAACTGTGTCAGTATGTATTTTAAATTTGTAACCTGGCTTTTAAATTTCTGAGTTTTCAGAATTATATGTGCCTCAGCAGATTCAAGTATATTCCGTATGAACCCGACTGTCTTTACCAGAACAAAAGAGGGGGGGGGGGGGGAAAGTGTGTTCATTTATAATATGGTCATTGATGTACGGTTACTGAAAAACAAAAGAAACGGCTGAAACTCAATTCAAACCACAATAGCGCATCTCCCTCCCTTTCCCCCACTCAGCCTGGAAATTAAAAGTGTGTGAACTGAAAAAGCAAAACTTAGGCACAGATTCTCATGGGTCACGTTCCTGTAACTTGCGTGGCGGACGCTTGAGGATCTATGCCTTTTCTCATCTGTAGAAAGGACCACTATCACACTGTCCGAGATACACTCAATGATAAACACCTCCTGTCTGGAATAAACATAGATCCTCATGGCGCCCGCAGATACGAAAGCTCATGAGAATCCTGACTCTTGCCTGCCTCTATCATTATGCTGGTTTTTACATATAAGAAGCTGCGCGAGCTGATTCAGTGACTGCCTTCCATAGTGTATTAGACGCGATGACAGCAATTATAAACAAACCTCTCGGCTGAAAAAAGGGGACCGAAACGAGAAGAGCGCGCGCTCACATTCCATCGAATCAAAATGATTAGGCTTTTCGGAGTCTGAGTTAGAACTGTAGTAGGCCTACGCTCTCTGGGTTCGTGTACTAGTAGCTTCAAGGCATAGCATCGCTAGTCTCACGACGCCCGTGTACACAGTGACCGTGAAACTGATGTTTCACGTCACTCATCCGAAAGGCACAAAGCCTCTTCCAGGGCTGAGTGTTTTGTTCCACACAACCTCTTCCAGCGATGACTGTTTGATGGGACTATATAGTGGCTCCAAAACTTGCAAAAATGAATTAATTATTATTCAAAAGTTGAAGAGGTACAACGCTGAATTACGAACTCATTTAATATCTCCAAGTACCTAGTAAGAATAACAAAAATTACGGACTCAAACGCGGATCAAACCTTCTTTTTTTTTTTTTCTTTTTTTTTTTTTCTTTTTTTTTGTTTTGTGAAACGGCTATTTTCTCATCAACGTATAAACCATTTTTTTTTTTAATGCTTTGGGAGAATTCACGTAGGGAACATATCTTAATGTTTCAATCCTGTCCTTCCACAAATGCGGGCTATAGTCGCTGTCTCACACACACACACACACACACACACACACACACACACACACACACACACGCGCGCGCGCGCGCGCGCGCGCGCGCAGCGCAAATGTACGTTCTCTAGCAAGGTTTGCGTAGCTAGACGTGACGTCATTTTTTTCGTGTTACTTCTCGACCAGTACGGTAGACAACAAGCACCACGCCACCATCTCTCAGTGCGCCACCACCTTCCAGCACCTCGGGATGATTCTATGACTGTCTATATGAGAGCCATAACCCACAAAGCCCGTTGTATATGCGAGGTGTCCTCGATGACAAGGGTCTATACCTGTTGTCCATTACCTGATTCTGATGTTGAAATAATTATCTCCGATTGAAAACGCCTTGCAGATTTGCCAATGCGACAGTGAGCTCTATAATGGGCACAGTGCATACGCGTCATTGGTTTGAAAAACGTCATTTGGCATGTTGTAAGTCTAATTCTTACCTAATTTTATATAATTACGTGATATGAATTTCACTTTGTTTTCTAGACTTGAGGGAAAATATGATAAAACTAGAGTTTCATGGTACAATTTCAGTCTTGCTATAATTTGTGTGACGTGAGGGCGACTAAATTTACCTAGATGCATGATATTCAATTGTACACGCGCATTATTTTCGTCCATGTGTGTGTCACCTTTTAACCCATTCCGTCCTGACGCACTACAGCAGGAGATATATCGACCATGATAATTTAAGGGTAGTGCCAGATTAGCTTGGCGCCTGTCAGTGTCAAGCTAATCTGGCACTACCCTGGAATTATCATGGTCGATCCATCTCCTGCAACAGGTGTATAGTCGTTAGATGACGTCTCCAAAATTTGGGAGATACGTGCGTTGGGCTGAATAAGTTATTTATTCATCCATTTATTTATTTATTTGTTCATTGAATAATACGGTCTCCATTCGGTCAGACGTGTTTGTGGAAAAAAATAAAGACAATGTGTCGCATCGGAATGGGTGCTTTATAATATATATATATGTGTGTGTGTGTGTGTGTGTGTGTGTGTGTGTGTGTGTGTGTGTGTGTGTGTGTGTGTGTGTGTGTGTGTGTGTGCGTGCGTCCGTGCGTCCGTGCGTCTGTGTGTGTGCGTGTGTGTGTGTGTGTGTGTGTGCGTGCGTGCGTGCGTGTGTGTGCGTGCGTGCGTGCGTGTGTGTGCGTGTGTGTGTGTGCGTGCGTGCGTGCGTGCGTGTGTGTGTGTGTGTGCGTGTGTGTGTGTGAGACACAGAGAGAGAGAGAAAGAGAGGTAAAATTCACACACACACACACACACACACACACACACACACACACACACACACACACATACACACACACACGTGTATAAATGCACAGTAACATTTTTTGCATTATGCCTTATCAACGTTGTTTGTAGGGGAAGTAATTTTTGCATGGTTTCTACGTTAATTTTGACATGCCCAGGTTTTCAGTTTTGCTCCGACATCAAGTGTGTCGCACGAACAACAACAAATTGTCCCTTTTAATCGAGCACATGCTCACATTACGCGATGACCGTAGTTTCAGTATCACACTACTGGGGACGGTTACAGAGGATTAGATAAGGTACATCGTTTACTGCTGTTTAATTTTCTTATCGTTAAAGAGATGCATGCAGCTGGTGTTTTTAGGCGACATCAAAGATAATGTATATCCATTATCTTTGGCGACATCTAAGTGAGTCACTGTCATAAATTAAATGTAACCCGTCACTCAAAAGTGCCACTAAATGATACATGTATTTGTTCTTCGTATTGTACGGGAAAGCTCATTTTGCTAAGATACTTGCACAAAATGTCGTGCTCCGAGGCTCAACGACCTGTGTATTCGCTGGCAGGCATGCGGAAATAGCCAAATGTTAAATATTGACTAGACAGACCGGTAGTTTGCTTTGGCAACATTGACGATGCGTTTAAGCCGTTGTGTAGGCCCCCACTGGGGCGCTCGGACCACAACGTCATACACTTGTTGCCAAAGTACAGACAAAAAATAAAGACGTCCAAGACTGTAACAAAAACCACTCAGCTGTGGACACCGGACAGCATGGAGGAGCTCAGTGGGTGCTTTGAGGCGACAGATTGGGATATGTTTACTCATAACTGTGATGATCCTAATGAACTTGTTGAGACAGTCACATCTTACGTAAGATTTTGTGAGCACACTGTAATTAAAACCAAGACAGTGAAGGTGTTTCCCAACAATAAGCCATGGCGGGTCAGCAAGGAGCTAAAGGTGTATTTGAACCAGAAGAAACTTGCTTTCTTACAGGGTAACACTGATGAATTTCGGGAAAAGGAGAGGGATTTTAGAAGGGCTGCTAGGACTGCCAGACTGAACTATAAAAGCAAGATCGAAACAAAATTTACTTCTGGCAACGCCAGAGATGCATGGAATGGTCTGAACGGCATGATGGGTAGGCAGCAAAAGAAACAAGCCAGGCTCTGCACTGGGAATCCAGTTGAGATGGCTAATGATCTAAATCGTTTTTACTCACGGTTCGATGGCAGAAACCTTAGTGATAACTGTGATGAATTGTGCCAGTCCATTGTGCCGGAACCTTTGTCAATTACTGAAGAGGAGGTAGTGAACATCTTTTCTAAGCTGAATGCACACAAAGCACCTGGACCAGATGGGTTAGGTGGAAAAGTATTGAAAACCTGTGCAGGTCAATTGGGGAAGATCTTCACTGCTATCTTTCAGTTCCTGCTTGATCTTCATACTGTCCCTACTGCTTGGAAATCATCAATCATTGTTCCGATTAGCAAAACAACCAACGCTCATGAATTCAACGATTTCCGCCCAGTTGCATTGAATTCTATTCTGTCAAAATGTATGGAAAAAGTGGTGCGGAGGCATCTGTTAAATGATGTTGCCGAACTCCTGGATCCATTCCAATTTGCTTACAAAAATCATAGGGGTGTGGAGGATGCATGCCTTACTCTGTACAATCTTGTATTTGAACATCTGGAAAAATCAAAAGCACATGTGAGAATTCTTTTTATTGACTTTTCTAATGCTTTTAATACTGTTGAACCACTGATGCTTTTGCAGCGTATGATGGACTTTAATGTGAACACAAACATTATTCTGTGGGTGCGAGTCTTTTTGAAGGACAGGCCACAACGTGTAAATGTACACGGCAGTCTGTCTGACCAAATGGTGTTAAATTCAGGCTACCCTCAAGGTTGTATCCTCTCTCCGACATTGTTTTCTATATACACAGACCATATGCGTTGTCACACTGCCACTTCTCGTCTCTTAAAGTTCTCAGACGACATGGTCCTTGTACGCCTGCTCCAAAAAGAAGACAGTCTGGCTGAGTACTTTGCACAGACAGCAGTATTAGAGTCATGGTGCAAAGATAGTTTTCTGGAAATGAATGTACAGATAACCAAGGAACTCGTCGTTAATGACAGGAAAGTTGCTGACATTTTTGTACATGTCTCAATTAATAATCAACCTGTAGAGGTGGTCACTGAATTTAAATACCTTTTCACAGTCGTGGACAGTGGGCTGTCCTTTAGTGGAAACACCGATCTGATTGTGAAAAAAGCAAACCAACGTCTGTACCTTCTTAGAAAACTGAGAAGTTTTGATGTCAGTTCCAAGGTTTTTGAATCCGTTAATAGAAGCCTGATTGAAAGCATACTGACTTTTAACATCACTGCTTGGTATGGCAACCTCAGTATGAAAAACAGGGGCAGACTGTCACGTATTGTCAGAACAGCTGAGAAGAACATTGGCCTAGGACAGTACCCAGTAGATGATATGTAACATAGAGCTGTCCGAAGGATAGCTGCTAGCATTGTCAATGACCCTCGTCACCCACTATCTGATCAGTTTCAAATGCTACCATCAGGCAGACGTTTCAACATGCCACTTGCCAAAAAGAATGTTTTTAAGAAGTCCTTTCTTCCAACTGCTGTCTCGATTTTGAACTCTCGTTTATAACGCCGCGATAAGTATGATCTACTTAACATTACCTCCCATCTTGTGACAGATTGCTTGTGATAGATTGCTGAAATGATAATTTTTCATGGAATGTTCTTGTAGCGTTTATTAGTGTCTTATATTGTTGTTTTATGACGAGCCGAAAGGCAAATTTCTGTCGTGCTTTGACTCGAACAGACAATAAAGTTGTATTGTATTGTATTGTATTGTATTGTATTGTATTGTATTGTATTGTATTGTATTGTATTGTAGTTCTTACAGGTCAGGCAGCTACCGACCTGTTAACATTTTACCGGCAAAAAAAGTGTTTACAGGCCCGTTAGCTAACGGCTCGGTAGCGTTTTATCGGCCGGTAAACTGCAGTGAAATCGTAAATACCGGCCCACGTAGTTTGGGTGCAACTGTCTGGTATTGGACTAAATCAGAAGTAGGTCACAAATCGAGCGGCCGTTCCGCAGGCCTTAAGGGGGGAGGGCCGAAAAGGGGAGGGGGGGGGGGACGAAGCGACCTTGAAGACTCCTTCCCTTCACCCTCCACCCACCCCCCATCTGCCCCCAACATTTCTTTGTGTGTCAGACAGCCCGGGATGAAGGAGGGGGGGGGGGGGCTTATTAACGGCGCCGCTGGTGATAGGAATCAATAAATACCAGCTCAATGCACACAGATCCCTTAACTAGACGTCTAATGCCCCATGTGTACAGCTCAGATCATGGGTACCTTGGGTTCATTGAGTAAAGCAAAATATATTTCTGCATAACAAATCAACCTAACAAAGATTTGCCAGTGCAAAAATGTACACAAAAGATGTAAGAAGCAAACTGAAGCAAATATTTTTTAAAAAAATCACTGAGTTGTTTAATGTTTTTGTGAGCGCCTAAATTCAGAAAACGCGCAAAAACTTGCAACCATTTTGTTACATGGCCACATGTCTCTGCGGTTTTCTATGAACAACTGTCTTTCCTGATTCACAATATATATGTTGTTTGGTGCTTTTAATCTACAGACCATAGCCTCTTTTGTATATTTGTACCTCCATTTAGGCATGTACTTACAATGCAATAGTGACGTAATTAATGTTTTCTTCTGCTCATAACGCGTCGTGTCATGGGACGACAGGTTGAAGTCTCATCAACAAAGCACTAATCCACACAACGTGCTGTGTACTGACAGAAGAGGATATTTCCTAGATAATTATTGTGTTTTTGTAAATACACATGTTTGGTTATGGTTGACCTACAGACATTTTTTTTTCCGCCAAACGAGTTTCGCGTACCGTGCGTGATGTGCGGAAGACTGATCTTTTCCGATTTCAATTGTTTACGTGTGACGGTCTAAATGCGCCACAGGGGATCCAACAAACACACACAACTTGACGTCAGCAGGTAATGTGCGAAAAGTCACGTGATAGGCAAAAATGACCACGAGGTTTGTTGTGAGAGCGTGCGTTATGAGCGGAAGAAATCGCAGTGCGACCAAGGATTTTTTCAAATTTCGTCTCTTCTGTTGGCAGACATTTCTTTCCACAATAAAATGACATTTCTGAGCTTTTCGATAGCCGTGGCAGACATTTCTTTCCACAACACGAAAGGCAAAGCCATTATGGCTCACGGATATGACCGATCCACACATGTCTGACAATAAGTACAGTGATGGCTTCTGCACTAACAAAATCCATGTTTTCTCAAAATTTAATCAGTTTTCACACATTTGTAAAACTCCAGTGACCCTTGACCTTTGCGATGAGTCGACTAACTTAGGATACATAGGAAGGTTTTATCATCAAATGCGCCATATAAATACAATGTATTATTATTTATTATTATTATCAGCTGCCTTTGAGCCAAATCTGACTGAAAAGTTTGCAAATTTGATAATAACTACAATTACTGGCATTTTATACACATTTGTCCACCTCTTGTGACCCTTGACCTTTTCCAAGGGGTCATCCAAATTAGTATGCATTGATAGGTCTTACCATCAGGTATCTCTGTAGCACGTTTGGTCTTGAAGTTGTGTATAGTAATTGTAGCAAGTTTGGTCTTGAAGTTGTGAATAGTAATTGAGAAAAAAAAAACATTTCTTGTCAAAATATGGCTATTTTTTTACCTTTTTCCTGAGCTTTTTTTACCCTTGACCTTTCCGATGGGTCATCCAAATTAATATGCATAGATAGGTCTTACCATTAGGTATCTCTGTAGTAAGTTTGGGTTTGGAGTTGTGAATCATAATTGAGAAAGAAAAAAAAACATTTGTTGTCAAAATATAGCTTTTTTTGTTTTTACCTTTTTCCTGAGCTCTTGTGAACCTTGGCCTTTCCGAGGGTGTTATCCAAATTAGTATGCATAGATAGGTCTTACCATCAGGTATCTCTGTAGCAAGTTTGGATTTGAAATTGTGTATAGTATTTGAGAAAAGAAAAAAAAACATCCTTTGTCATAATATGGCGGTTTTGGACCTATTTCTTGAGCTCTTGTGACCCTTGACCTTTCCGAGGGATCACCCAAATTAGTATGCATAGAACGGTCTTATCACCAGGTATCTTTGTACCAAATTTTGGATTGAAGTTGGGAATAGTATTTGAGAAAAAAAACATCTTTTGTACAAATATCGCTATTTATTACCTATTTCCTGAGCTCTTGTGACCCTTGACCTTTCCGAAGGATCAACCAAATTAGTGTGTGTATAAAGGTCTTACCATCAGGTATCTTTGTACCAAGTTTGGGTTTAAAGTTGTGAATAGTATTTGAGAAATAATAAATTATGTCCAGAAATAGCTATTTTTGATATATTTCCTAATCCCCTGTGACCTTGACCTTTGTGAGAGGTCACTGAAATTGGTATGCTTAGAAAGGTCTTTCCACTAAGTATCCTTCGGCCATGTTTGAAGACTGTAGCTTGAATTGTCTCCGAGAAAACGCCAACGTTAAAGTTTATCACGGACGACGGCGGACGGACGGACGACGGACGGCTGACGGACGACAGACGACGAACGGAAGACCACTGGCCCAGAACATAGACTCACGTTTGCTTCGCACGTGTCCCAATAAAATGACAGATATGAACTTTGATCTGAGTTGTCTCATTATTCTGTTTCTCGTGTCTTGGTTATGCGCAGAAAGATGGTACACCTTTTAACACTTGTTGTGTGCTTCATCCCTCAGACGACCATAAAATAATAACTGTTAAAGTATTATTATAAGCCTTGCAAGTATCATGTATGCATTACATTTTATTGCCCCTGATGATTGTGATTACTTTGTAAACTTCAACACTACCATATTCTGCGCTTAACGGTGTCCCTACATTTTGTTTAATGTTTTAAAACCACCTTTTTCGCTCATATGTCTAGCCTTTTTAATAACAGGTAGAAACAGTATTTCTGATTATGAAACCTTAGTGGTTTTGGGCCTGTACATCAAATTCTGTGATCTTGATATACCACCCAAGGACACCAAGTTATGCGCAGAAGATACCCAACACCAGTTCTCATTCACCTCATTAAAGTCTTTTTTTAAGTTCTTGATCCGTAAAGCAAATTTTCAGAAAGTACAGACACTAAATTGTATATTTATATCTTCAAAATGTCTGTCAGTCAATTTTGATTTTGGCATGGTTGTGTAACACAGCTGGCACCCATGATCTGAGCTGTACACTTGTACAACTCCAACATGAGATCAATTAGCAACCAGTATAAAGGACGTTTAATAAAATAAAATAAAAAAATTTAAAAATACCTGTTGCAAGATCAAAACCCTGCCATCTGCAACCGGTATAGTTTATTTTACGAAATGCACCAGAAAGGGTTTTGCTCTGTCCATTTAAGCCTCTTTTCCATCAGACGTTGTGCCAGAAGTTGGACACAAAACTGCCCAAAGATGTCGAAATTTAAAATCGAATTTCAGGGGAAGAAAATGTAGTCGCATTTGTAGATAGTGAGTTTCACATAATACAGCAAGCGGTTTCAATGGGCGGGAACTGAGAAGATTAGAATTACAAGAGTTGCTTCCCGTAGATTGCTAGACACGATTTTCTGCTCTTTGAGGAGGGGGGGGGGAGAGGGTAAGGGTGCATGTGCGCATGTGTGACCAATACTAGACTGCCCGTCACAACCGAAATTACTACTACCTTCAATGTTTCAAAGACTGCCATACCGGTGGCGTAGGAACGGGGTGGGATGGGGACGGGGACGGGGGGCAATGGGTAGTGAGTGATGTTGGGGAGCGGGGGGGGGGGGGGGGGGAAAGGTGGGGAGTAAAGTGTCCCTTGGCCACCCCAACATTTTTGGAGAAGAAGTTTTGGAGAAAAAAAACTTTCCTGATGAATTTTTAAACAGTTTTTTTTTTCTTCTTCTTCTTCTTTTTATATTCAGCCCGCCGCACGTATTTCCAAAATTTTGGAAGCGTCTTCTAACGACCTGTTGCAGGAAATGGATCGACCATGATAATTCAAGGGTAGTGTCAGATTATCTTGGCGCCGACAGGCTCCAAGCTAATCTGGCACTACCCTTCAATTTTCATGGTCGACCCATCTCCTGCTGTAGTGCGTCAGGGCTGAATAGGTTAAATAGCTTTGGGGGAAAAAAATCATAAGATTTCCGAGTTGTGGATGTCTCATCCTGACCCGACCGACCATGATAATTCAAGGGTAGTTCCAGATTAGCTTGGCGCCGACACTGAGGTGCCAAGCTAATCTGGCACTACCCTTGAATTATCATGGTCGACCCATCTCCTGCAACAGGTGCATAGTCGTTAGATGACGCCTCGAAAATTTGGGAAATACGTGCGTCGGGCTGAATGAGTTAATATGTAAAAATTAATGGCCGGTTAAAAGACTGACAAAGTGATATAGACCCGAATCCGCGTCTAGCTGTGTCACGTCAACCATTACATGCTACATATGATATACTGATTATTAATCAACCTGAAGATTGTAATGGTCACTTACCTTTTAAAAAAAAAATGGATGTTATGTTCATATTCCAGTGGCTTTGTTATGCGGCCTACAAACAAGAAAGATGGCGTCAGTCCTGTTGCAGGCGGTCTATTCATTTTTCTATTTGATAGAATGGGGAAACGCCGAATCTAGTAATGACATGACTCGAAAAAGGCGTACGCAAAATAACTAAATATAGTCAACTGCGCTAATAATAAGGTGGCATATAACAAAAGTCTGATATAACAACTCTTTTAACTCATTCTACCCCAACACCGAAACCCCCAAATTTTGCCGTCGTCCTCTGAAGACTGCACTCTTGAGTGCAGGACACAGACTGATCGACCATGATAGTTCAAGGGTGATGCCAGAATAGCTTGGCGCCCATGGGCGCCAAGCTATTCTGGCATCACCCTTGAACTATCATGGTAGATCCTTATCTTGCTGTGTATGTGTCTGGGGTAGAATGAGTTAAAGATGTCCCGGCCAAATTTGTTCCTCAGTTGTCTTTGCAAAATTAAGCCGCATATAACAAGGTCGGATATAATTTTTTTAAAAACGGCTTCTGACGCTGACGCTATAAGCAGCGAAGTAAAACGGAAAATGTTCCTGTTTCACAACTTGTGCGTGCTTCATTTACGGGCCGTGGCTGCTATTTCGTGCGGTTTTTTTGTTTTGTTTTGTTTTTGTTTTTGTTTTTGTTTTTCTTGTAGAATGTTACGATCTCGGAAGTTATCAGTTCAAGGCCACGTGTGCCGCCGTTTCTGCGTTTACAGGTACTGGTTATTTTTAGGGCGGATCAGTTACCTTCAGAACGTTTTGTTTTGGACCGGTTCAACCTGACACAAATGGCCTCCCCGACGCTAGACCTTGCTTTCAGTGGCCGAAAAATCAAACAACGGAGGTGGGGGTGGAGGGGGATGGGGGGGGGGGCAAACATAGCCAAAAGGGACTTTGTTACAGCATTTCAAAGAATTTGGGATCGGGGGGGGGGGGGGGGGGGACGGGGAGGCAGAACCCGAGCTAGGACCCCCCACCATCCGCCCCCCCCCCCCCCCCCCCCCGTCACCGCCTTCACCCCAGAACCGCCCCTGATTCTGGTCATGGTGTTTTACATAGGTCGTCTATGAGCAGCGGCATCAACTTTGGTTTGCGAATTGTGCACAGTTAAATCTGTCTTTTGTCAGTGCTTGTTTCCCCGTCTCTTTTTTCTTGTACACTTGCAGAATAACTTATGCAGAAACCGCTATGGCCCGGTATAGCAGGGCTCAGGCGGAGACTGACACATTTGGAGCGGAGTTTAACATGGTTTTGGTCAGTCGTTTAACCGGCCATTACAGTATTAACTCATTCAGCCCGGCGCACGTATTTCCCAAATTTTGGAGGCGTCATCTAACGACTATAGTGTTGCAGGAGATGGATCGACCATGATAATTGAAGGGCAGTGCCAGATTAGCTTGGCGCCGACAGGCGCCAAGCTAATCTGGCACTACTAACCTTGAATTATCATGGTCGACCCATCTCCTGTTGTAGTGCGTCAGGGCTGAATGGGTTAATATGTCGTGAATGTCAGACTGAGTGGGACAAAGAATAAGCTAATAAACTTCATGAACTTCTTTCCGGGCTACGGTGTCTGACAGTTAGTCATCGCTGCGGCGGCCGTCGAGAGAACATTGTCTTTGCTCGCCTTCACACTGGCCATACCTACGCAACACACGCCTTTCTTAATTGAAAAGGGAGGGACTGCCCTTGTGCTTTGCCTGCGACGAGCCGTTATGGTTTAAGGACTTGTGAATTTCATGTATGTCTTCTTCTTTGTGGTTGCCTTTATATCCGCAGACCAGTAGCCGAGATGAAATTGGCCGTGCGTCGGTGAAGTTCCGGCCTCCATGCAGTCATACAACTTTTCCTGAAAAATGTGGTGGGTGGCGTCTAGATCTCTCTCCTCACCTGCTGGAACAAGGGGCAGTCTCGGCGGATATGGCCAGCGGTTTGCTCATTTTGGCAGCACTGGCAGGCAGGAGATGACACAATCCGCAGCTTGCGGCTCAAATGAAAGTTAAGCCTGTTGTGTCATGTTCTAAGCCTAAAGAATGTGACCTGGTCTTTCCGGTTCAGCAGGTGAAAGTCGTCCCTCTGGTTCCTGGGCATCATTAAGGTCTGGCTCCTGGGCATCATTAAGGTCTTCATAGTGGTATTCTGCTCTTGAGAAGTGACTTGGTTCTCCTTCTCGTCTCCAATTCTAAGCGCACCTAGCTTTGCCGCGAGCTGGTCTGCAGTTTCGTTTCCAGGCACACCGCAATTGGAGGGTCTCCACTGAAGGACCTCACGGCGTGTGTTGCCGACCTGGCTGAGGAGGTCCTGCAGCTCGTCAAGAAGCTTGCTGTTTGTTCAGCACCTGCAAAGCGGACAGGGCATCTGTCAGGAAGATCACCTGTAGACACTGGCTGGTTGAGGTGGTGATAAGGGAGGCTGCTCTTGTCCAGGCCTTCACCTTAGTTGCATAGTTTGAGCAGTGTTTTCCTGTGGATAGGCAGACATCTTCTGGCGGTCTGTCTGGGAGTGTTGCGTACACTCCAGCTCCTCCTTTCATGGCTGCATTTATTGCCGAGCCGTCAGCGTAGACATGGATCCATGATTCCTCAGGATACCGTTCTTGGATCATGACCAGGGTCAGGGATCATTTTACTGTGTCTAACTGGTCGTCTCTGAGAAGGAGCTGTGGCACTGATGTTCTTATCTGGAAGTTGGGTTGTGTGGATTCCCAGGGTTCTTGTTTCTTATAATGGTCTGATTGATATAAGGCGAAAATAGTACACAGCAGACATTTTTTTCCCGAGACGTTCCCCGGGCATTCTTAAACTTTCGAAAAGAAGCTAATTTATTTACCAAAATATAAGTATCTGAAATATGTACATATCACTGTTTCTCATAGCTTTATTAAAGTGTGCAGACATGTACTTTAAGTCTCGACTTGTGCGACAAAGAAATATTTTTCATATATATTTACATATCCTGTTTTAAAGTGAAAGCACAGAGACGCACCGTAATTTCAAATCCTTGATAAAGCTTTATGACTGACATCTTAAAGTGCCCTAGGGTCCCAACCTTTTAATAGACACAATGCCTACTCCGTCCAAGCTCTCCTGATACCTTTTAAATCATTCTGCTCCAGGACTGAAATCTGCAAATTTTGAAGTTGCCCCCTGAAGGCTGTATTACACTTCTGCAAACAGATCGAGCGTGATAGTTCAAAGGTTGTGCCAGAATAGCTTGGCGCCTATGGGCGCCAAGCTATTCTGGCACAACCTTTGAACTATCACGCTCGATCCATGTTTTGCCGTGGCGTGTCGTAGTTGAATGAGTTAAAGAAGGTAAGTATACATGCGTATTTTTATGTTTTGTGAAAATAGCCTCTCTTGTCTCCATCCTTAAACCATGTGCACGTTTAAAGGGTTACAAACAGCCACAGATTTGGAAAGGTCAGCCATCTTTGCCCCCAACGGTCAAACTGAGACTGACTTGAGCTCGCGGGTTTTGATTATACACCGTCGCAAAAAGAATGAAGCCCCACGCCTTAGCAATCTGTCACGGTCATTGGCACCGAGAACAAAAACCCATGCAGGGGATCAAAGAACATTTTCTTCAGTACTTTTATCATCATTCTGGAAATGATTTCCGCACCCGTAATTGAACAGCCAAGCGCTGCGTCTGTTTTCAGACAGCCTGTTCTAAAATTAATGACTGTAGTAGGCATCCTTAATTTGTGGACAGGCTCACAATATTCACTATATTTATCTTGAAACGGTGCTGGAACAACATATTCTATTGTAATTCGTTAAGCTGCATCGCCGTTTCATGAAATAATTGTAAAATCAGTATATGGATACACGCCCGTGCTAGCTTTTCCATAAATAATTTAATAGCGAGCCAATTTAGTCAGTCCCCTAAGCTACCATGAACGCCAGAATAATGGAAAGGAACTCCACGCTTCCTTTGCAAAAGTATATATATCGTTATGCGGTGACGCAATGATAACAAAGTAATCGAAAACGTCAATAAACAATGTTATGGTGCGTTCTATCAAAAACAATCCGGAAGGGAAAAATCTGTCCCATATGCTCGACAAAAGATGACACTTCGTTTGGAGTAACACAATGACATCCAGACGTGTCCAGTCTGTGAGTACCTCTGCAGATTGTGAATGTACGTTCTTGCAAAGAAAGTGTAGAGTTCCTTCAAAATAACTTCGCGTCCCTGATGGCTTACGCAGTCTAAACTGGCTCGCTATTACATTCTTTATTTTTAAATAGAAAAAACTATAATCATTTCGTGAAAAGGCAATGTGAATTAACCAATTACAGTAGAATAAAACATCCCAGTAACCTTTCTTAAGATACATATAATAAATGATTTGGGCCTGCCCACAAAATTAGAAATTCCTGCAGTCATTTAGAACAGGCTATCTGAAAACGCAGAGCTCGGCTGTTTAATTGTAAGTGCAGAAAGCATTACCAGAACGATGGCATAACCAAAAGAAAATGTCCTTTGGGCCCCTGCATGGATTTGTTTGTTTGTTTGTTTGTTTGTTTGTTTGTTTGTTTGTTTGTTTGTTTGTTTGTTTGTTTGTTTGTTTGTTTGTTTTTGCTCTCAGTGCTAATGATGGTAAAGGATTTTGAAGAACAAATGTTATGGCATGAGGCTACACTTTGTGTGACGGTGTATAATCAAAACCGGCCCAGGAGCGCAGGTCAGTCTGTTTGGCTGTTCGGTGCAAAAATGGCTGGCCTCTCCAAATCCGTGGCTGTTGCTAACCCTTCAAACACGCACTAGGTTTTAAGGATGCAAACAAGAGAGACTATTTTGTCGAAACACAAAATTCGAATGCATTATTACGTACTTTAAACGGTATTATGCGTCTCACCTTAAGGCCACCCTTTTAGTCTGGCTGGCCATACTTTTCTTCTTCTCGCATTGAGATGACCTTAGTTCTCTCAGTGTACTGTATGGAGGCAAACGAAACGTAACGTATAAAAGTCACACAATTTCAGTCTGGTTGGCCGGACAACAGTAACTCCCGAAACCAGTATGATGTACCCGCGAACACTAGATCGTCCTATTAACACATTCAGTCCCGACACACCACAGCAAGACATGGATCGAGCATGATAGTTCAAAGGTGATGCTAGAATAGCTTGGCGCCCTTGAACTCTATCATGCTCGATTTGTCTCTAGAATTGTAATACAGTACTTTAGAGGACAACTTCAAAATTTGGGGATTTCGGTTCTGGGGCAGAATGTGTTAAAGTCATCTGCTCAAGATTTTAGCATACAATTTTTTTCTTTATAAACGTTCTTCCTATGTTTGATTCATAGCCACCGAGTGGTAATTGTAAATCGAACAGTTGCAGAAGTGTCAGCCGCGAAGTCTTTCTAGATATAAATACTCCACGTATGTGTCTATGAAACCTTTCACAGCTGGAACCCGAGCACCCGAAATCTAATGACTTGAGTAGTGTGCGCCATACTTGCAAATAATGTAAACAGTGCACATTGATTTAGTTCTTTGGTCCGTCGGTTTGCTTTCTTTATGCATGTGTCTGGAAAAAATCCAGAAGTTGAGCTGGGGGGAAAAAAAAGTTGACTGGAGTGGTGCAGCAAGTTTTTGTTTTGTTGTGGGGGGGGGGAGGGGGGGGGGTTGCGTGAAGGGCTGATCCGTTCACTTGCCATGTGCATTGTATTCGATCCCCAACTGAGTGCACCGCGAGGTTCTTATTGGATCACAAAGTGCCCCCCGCGGTATGCTAATGAAGATATTATACCTGTATTTTCCATGTAAAACGGGCCTTGAAAGGTTCCAGATATCGATGGTATTCGCTTGCTGAGTCTCGTAAAGGACATTTTGGCGCGAAATTACGTGTTGATGCGGTTGCCTCCTTCTTTTCTTTCCCATTCAGTTGATGTGAATGTCGAACGAGTTGCTTAAAAGGAAATGCTCATGGCCGCCTTGAGAATAAAATGTCGGGTCACGTATTCCGGAAAACTGAAACAGCGTGGTTTTTTGTGTTTGTGTGTTTTATTGCTTGTTCTGATCGTGTCGTACAGAAGCTTGTTAAATGCAATATTGTACAGGCACGGCAGTTATATTTGGTGCTGGTCTGTGATTTTGTACCTTACGACTTCAGCCGTTAGGTCCAAAATCACAGACCAGCGCACTTTTGTTTGGTCAGCTGAATGCAAGGTTGCCAAACTTCACTGTCTTTGCTACACGAGACGAAGAACTAAAGCAGTCAGGAAACTCATCAACAGGACTCCTGCCGTCGGTCCGATTCGAGTAGCGAGCCCAGCTTGACGGTGTGTGGTGGCCAACGGGACCAGGCGTTGCTAACGTTGATTGTACTCAGTTGCACTGAGATGCTTCTGGCCCAGTTGCACTGAGGTCCTGTGGGTCCAGTTGCAGGCTGTAGTACTGGAATAGTTGCGGATGCCTCTGACCCGGTTGCACGTTCCTTGGGCTCAGTGGCGGACTCGCTTTCCTAGGGCTTGCAGCCAAACGTAATGTTATCAAAGCCTGTGTCAGCGCAATGAGCGCATCTGAATTGCCCAGTTGCAGGTCCTGTGGGTCCAGTTGCAGGCTGTACTGGCATACTTACGGATGCCTCTGACCCGGTTGCACGTTCTTTGGGCTCAGTGGCGGACTCGCTTTCCTAGGGCTTGCAGCCAAACGTAATGTTATCAACGCCTGTATCAGCGCAATGAGCGCATCTGAATTGGGGGCGTTTCCATATAGCGACGTGACAGCCAGGCAAAGCAGTGGTGACAGCAAAACGAACCGAGTCCATGTGTACGACGCGACACCAGCGCGATTGCGGTGCCACAGACGACAGCGGCGCGACAATATTTGATCACTCCATTGAGGGGTTCAAATGTGATTCCGCTGTGAAGAGAGGATGCAACAGCAAACTGCAACAATTCTAAACAACTTAAATAGGAGCGCGATGCCGTCTGTCGCGCCACTAAATGGAAAGCGGTTTTTCGTCTGCTGCTCGGTTATTTTTTTACCGTGTTACCTACTGCGCCGCTGTCTAGCTATATGGAAACGCGGCTAACACGCCCTGCGCCCCAGTACTGAGGGCGTCCACGAACAAACCGACGTGGCTCTAGTTGGCAGTGCACGGTTTGCGCCGGCCAAATCAAGCCGACGTCGGGCCGAGGATCTTTTGCACCGGTCAACTGAAAGTCAAAGCGTTAACCGTGCTTTTTCATTTTACATGCATTCATTGTTTAACACATTCTACCCCAGCACCGAAATCCCCAAATGTTTTAGTTGCCCTCTGAAGGACTGTATTAAAATTCTAGAGACAGATCGAGCATGATAGTTCAAGGGTGGTGCCAGAATAGCTTGGCGCCTATGGGCGCCAAGCTATTCTGGCACCACCCTTGAACTACCATGCTCGATCCATGTCTTGCTGTGGTGTGTCGGGGCTGAATGAATTAAATCTTTAATGTTTAAATCGTTCTTCATTGTCGACGACGGTGTAGTTATGTTATTCGTCAACTATGGTTTCAGAAAGATTTCATCAGTGAAATCTTGTGGCGAAATGAATGATGTGCCGATCGATTGGTGGGGTTTGTTATTAAATTTTAAAGTTTTTCTTTTCTTTTCTTGATAGACTCCAAAGGGAAGCCGTTGCAAATCAACGGACGGTTACGTTTACGCCAAACCACTCCCAACAAAGAACGAGAGCGAAGTCACGGCGGACAACCAGCATGTACCATAAGCATAGACAGCTTCACTCTGAACATCTCCAAAAAGCATAGATCCTCATCAGTCCAGAGGGCTCATGAGGATCTGTGCCTCTTAGAGATGTTCGGAATGTTGTTGTTCGGAGCGTTGTCTATACTGGTTGCTAGAAAATGGTTATCGGCCGTGATTTCGCTCACGTTCGTTGTTTGGAGTCGTTCGGCGTAAACGTAACCTCACTTGTATTAAAAAGAGGCGACTCGGTTCAAATCAAATTCAAAATACTTTATTGTGTCAGTCTAGCCGACAAATTTTCTTTCGTTGGGATCACATGCGCGCGTACGGATTTAGCCACATTATAACAATGGTGGGGAAAAAAAAAAAAAAAAAAAAAAAACATGACCACAGTGTACATTGTTAGTGGTATAGGAGTGAGTCTGTCACTTGCAAGATGCCACTGCGACATCTGAGGTGCAAGTTCCTCGACGGCGTCAACAAGAAGAGAGAGAGATAAGCTAGTTAACACACTCTTCATTTAGGAGACGGATGACAGAGGGTACAAAGCTGCCCTTGTAGCGTTTGGCCGACTTTTAACAAGAGGAGCCTTGAACCTACGGCCAGACGGGAGCTTTTGAAGGTGCTTAGAAAGGCAGTGGGAAGTGTCTGCTGCCAGCCTCAGGCCCTTGCGTATCATTCTCGTCCTGTAGAGGCCGTCAAGGCTCTCCAACCTGCCCCCAACGATTTTCTCACTAAGCCTGATTATCTTATTCAGCTTCCTAAAGTTCTTCTCGCCCAGGGAGCCGAACCATGAGACAAAGGAGAATGTAAGAAGGCTTTCTATAAAGCAGAGGTAGAACTGCCTGAGGATTTTGGGGCTCACGTCAAAGGAGCGGAGTTTGCGCAGCATATACAGTCTCCCTTGGGCTTTCTTAAAGACGAGGTCTGTGTTGTCGGTGAAGGATAGCCGTGAATCAATCAAGGTCCCTAAGGGTTCTAGCGCCTTTATTGCAGTATAGATAGGAAAAAGCATCAGTAGGGGAAAGAATAGTGCATTACAGACAAGTTCTTTCCCTTACGAGTGTTATTTTCTTCCCACGTACCCTTGCACTGTGATGCTTATTTCTCTCTTCACGGGTGATATTTTCTACTTACCGTTTGTCTTATACACTATAGCTCAGTCATTCGAGATGTGTCGTATCCGGATACGCGGCATAGAAAACGGCACGTCTCGAACATGTTTGATACCATGACAGAACAATGTCCAGACATAACGCTGATTACAGAGCTGATAGCTCAAACAAAACCACATATAGCAAAGTAACCATATAATATCAGCGCTGTCCACTCTTTTATTTATTTCTGGTTTCTATGTAAATATAATTACATAGCAGTGCTTTTCCATGCACTCTCTGTATTATATAACAGTTGTGCAGCTAAAAGGCTAGTGTGCAACTTGATAAGTACTGGAACTGTCAATGAGTTGCACACTCCAGAAATTGCATCCAGTCCTTGACATCTTTGTGGAAAACGACTTAAAAGACGCCGAACACACTGTGAATTTGTACTCGGGAAAACTGGACTCTCAATGACCCCAACCCTCCATTTTCCGAAGAGAAAATACTCTTTACTGGGCATGTCCAAATCATGTAGATGCCGCGGCGGCTCCGGTTTATATTTTGCGGGAGATGAAGGTTTGGGTTCATTAAAAGTTCAGTTTCCTTCTAGCATATTCGGCGTGCAGTTTCACTCATTCAAGGCGAGCCGTATTAGGATACGAGGCATCATGCACGTACACGAACACGGCGCGCCTCGAAGGTGTTAATTGAAGTCTTTGGTGTCACAGTCTATTCTTCTTTTTTTTTCCCAGCAAACTAGCCTCAGCTGTAACTCAGTCTACGGAAACATCCCATTTCAAAGTCCTTCCCAAGTGAGCAATAGCCATCGAGCCAACGTCGTCTGCAGTGCGGCCGACGTCGGCCCGAGGTCCGTTTGCTCGCCGGGTAGGCTTCTATTGTTCTAAGACATTTCTTCTGACTCGGCGGCGTTTCCGTAGAACTACGAAACCTTCTGCTTCGCCAGGTACTCTTTGACTTTGGGATGGTCTGCCACTTTCTGGCACATCGCACGAATTAGAGGAAACTTTTCGTCTGCGTCTGTCAACTTAAACATCGGGCCCTTCAATGAGTTAGTCAAGAGGTCGTAAACAGCGAAGTCGGCCACAGTAAACTGAAAAAAGAAAAAGTCAGTCAATGAAAAAAAATCAGGCAGTAAAAAGAAAGTTAATTTTAAAAGTGGGTAAGAAAGAAAAGTTAATTTTAAAAATGGGTAAGTTGAACTGATAAACGTATTGTCAGTAAAATATATATATATATATATATATATATATATATATATATATATATATATATATATATATATATATATATATATATATATATATATCAGTCTGTGAAAAGATGTGTCGGTGAATAAACAAAAATCGTTAAGTAAAAACTAAAATTTCAGTCATTGAAATAAAGAATGTTGCCAGTGAAACAACGACTCAAATGTTGTCATTTCAAAAAGGTGCGCGTGCACAAACACACACACACGCGCGCACGTGCGTGTGCGCACAAAGAGTTGTGAAGGAATTCAGTTAATGAACACGCACACACACACACACACACACACACACACACACACACACACACACACACACACACACACACACACACACACACACACTTGTACGTCCTTGTGTGTGCATTTTTTCCATTGACTTTAAAGTTTCTTTTCTTAAATACTTTAAAATATTTTTACACACGCACGCACACACACATAACACACGGCACACACATCACATACACACACACACACAACACACACACGCACAACACGCACGCATGCACACACACACACACACACACACACACACACACACACACACACACACACACACACACACACACCTGTTTCCCAACAAAGTATCCTGTGCCGCTTTCCTCCAGCAGCTTCTCAAAGAAACCAAAAAATTTCGGCGCATCTTCGCTCTTCAGTTTCTCAACAATCTCCGCCTGAAAATACAATTTAAAAATTAATATTCTGATGAATTAACACATTCACAGATCAGACATCTCCGTTCGAGATGAATGGGCCATGATAGTTCAAGGGCAGTGCCAGATTAGCTTGGCGCCCGAGAGGGCGCCAAGCTAATCTGGCACTGCCCTTGAACTATCATGGCCCAAGCTGATCAGGTGATACCCATGATCTGTCTAGTCCTTGGCTAATCTGGTAGTACCCTTGCACTATAAGTAGTGAAAGCCTTTACAGCTGTATACTTACTTTTCACCCGTTCAGTTCCATCTGACGCAGACAGTAAGTTTCTTCAGTCTTCGTTAACCCATTTGGCCCCGAGTCCCTACAGCAGGAGATAGCTTGACCATGATAATTCAAGGGTAGTGCCAGATTAGCTCGGCACCTGAAGGCGCCTAGCTAATCTGGCACTACCCTTGAATTGTCATGGTCAGTCCATCTCCTGCAACTGGTACATAGTCGTTAGGCAACATCTCCAAAACTTGAGAAATGGGACCCTGGGCTAATTTAACACCCAAAAAAAAACAACCCGTCCCAGGAGCATGGAGTCAAAGAGATGTAAGCAAGGCTTGCGGGGGCTCATGAGGATCTATACCTCTTGCAGATGGGTGGTATTCGATTCTTCTCGGCACTTGACGGGTTAACTCATTCGAGACGTGCCGCCTCCGGGCACGCAGCACGTCCCGAATGAGCTAACGCCGAACTGTGGGACATTAGGGAGAGCGAGTTAGTACTTATGGTATTAGGGAGAGTTAGTGATTAGGGTTTACCGCCAAGCAGGCGACTAAGGCCATCTCACGGTGCTCACAGTTGGTGGGTGGGTGGGTGGGTGGGTAGGTGGGTGGGTGGGTGGGTGGGTGGGTGGGTGAGTGAGTGAGTGAGTGAGTGAGTGAGTGAGTGAGTGAGTGAGTGAGTGAGTGAGTGAGTGAGTGAGTGAGTGAGTGAGTGAGTGAGTGAGTGAAACAGTTATGTTTTAATACAGATGGAATTGGAATTTTTCAAATATTCTGTTTTATACATCATTAATGCAAACTCATTCTGTTGGGCTCATACAGATCATAGATTTTATTCCGATGTGCGCGCTACGATTAACTCATGTATGGTTCAGTCTTCAGATGGCTCCGTCATTGTACAGTTGTGATGACAATTTGTTCAACTGTTCTATATTAACATATCATTATTGTAATGTTATTTCGGTCAGTGTGGCACACAGTGGATCATGATTTGAAACTACCTACTCATATTACAGTTTATTACGTAGAGCAAGTCTCATCTCCAGTGATTCCACCCACCCCGGCAATGAGCTTTTCCAAATTTCACCACAGGTTCATCAATACCAGGACCAGCAGATTCCGCAACAGTTTTTTTTCCTCTGGCTGTTCGCGCTCCCTCTGATCAACCGGACTGATTGGAGAGTGCGCGAGTGGCGAGTGAGAACGAATGTGTCCAGTCAGCTTTTAACTGAATCATAAGTGTCTGTCTGTCTGTCTGTCTGTCTGTCTGTCTGTCTGTCTGTCTGTCTGTCTGTCTGTCTGTCTGTCTGTCTCTCTCTCTCTCTCTCTCTCTCTCTCTCTCTCTCTCTCTCTCTCTCTCTCTCTCTCTCTCTCTCTCTCTCTCTCTCTCTCTCTCTCTCTCTCTCTCTCTCTCTCTCTCTCTCTCTCTCTCTCTCTCTCTCTCTCTCTCTGTGTGTCGTGTGTGTGATTTTAGTCTTGATAACTGACACCAAGACACATTCCATTGTTTTTATTGTTTCTGTACATGGAAACATATGGCAATAAACTATCTTATTATATTATTATTATTATTATTATTATTATTATTACTGATTTTCAACCGGATCAATCTTTAAATGACTATGTTTACATTGATTTATCCTAAAACAGTAACAGTAGACAGCAATGTTTGGTGAGTTTTGATATTTAGATATTATAAACGGGAAAAAATCAGCACTATTTCTTTGTTTTAATTTTAAAAAAGAGGCACATTCTCAAATGGACTACTCTCAAAATAGTTTAATCTCCAAACCACATTAATCGACATGGAAACAATTGCAAACTGAGGCGGCAATTTGTCTTCACCTACTAAGTTGTTAAATGGTTCAAATGGGCTGTAACTTCTGTTTGATCAGTTTTACAATCTTCATAAAACCGGATTCGTGAAGTCATATAGTAGAACCAAAAAACCACAAACGGAACTTATTCACCGCGCATGCCCACTGGAAATCATGTTCTAGGCACTTTTTGAGGTTCTTCCGCAAACGATATCAATGTTCTAAGCATGTCTTACAACAATCCTAGACAACGGGCAGTGGAGATCCTGTAGTACGTGTACATACTCAAAGGATTGTGAAAGAAAGAGTAAAAGGATATAAAAGTCTTAGTTGAGCCAAGACAGCCTTGAAGCACGGTCATACCCTTCCAGTTGCCGGGTGGAAAGCAGACAGAACGATCGATAGACATTTTCTCATAAGATCAAACGCAGTCCGCAGCCTGAAACCAGTCGAGCTCAGCCAACACTGCAAAGCTAGTCGCTCTTCGTATCAGTCGAGCGCACAGAGCAAAGCCTTTTCAGACTAATCAAGCACAAACTCTGCCAAACTGACTCAGCTCAGAAGCAAAATGGCAAGCATCAAACTGTACTACTTCAACCACGGCATTGCGGGACGGGGTGAGTGTCTTCGTTTGCTGCTCGCTGCAAGTTTTAAGGACTGGGAGTAGTGTATGCACATGTTTGTCAGTGCCCATAAAAAGCAGGTAGATGTCAGTTTTATTTTCAGGACAGTAGTGTGTGCCGGCGTGTCACTTAGTGTGTGCTTTCGTTGCGCGTTTGTTACAAGTACATCAGTGTTGGGCTGATTTTTTTTTTTTTTTTAATGCAAACTAGTCTTCGCATGTTAGTCTGTGTAACTGTTTCTTCCATCTGCAAGAGGCATAGATTCTCATGAGGCCCTGCCGCCCGGCAGGGGCTCATGAGAATTTATGCCTCGTGTTAACAATGTGGCTTTATTTACATACCTGGTTGAAATTGACACCGTCGCCGTTACGAATTCCTAAATTTAATGAGTTGTAAAGTCAGTCAGGCCGTCTCGCATGAATCTTGTGCACCACAGCTGCTTCAGTGCCGACAGTACCCGGCCTACAATAAGTACAGCTATATAGGTCATTATTTACAGACGGATCGACAGTCGATCATGGCCGGGCAGTGCGGCCGTGTCACTGTGGTCCCGCAAAAGCGGTCGCAAAATCAGTTGTGCACTGGCTGAAACTCGACTGTAAAATCGACTGCAATATATCATGCAAATGCCGCAAGAAAAAAGGTCAGTCGGCTTCTTTGTTGCATTTGCATGATACGCTGCAGTCGATTTGGACTGTTCAGTCAAATCGACTGAAATGGATGATTCCACTCACAGAATTGCGGCTCAGTGATTAGTCACCCGGCACTCACCAAAGTGCAGCCAGGCAAAGTAGATTGCCGAGTACCGAAGCTCTATAATCTTGGATCATTGGCGCCATACGAGCGTAGTGCGGGCGTTGATATGCGAATCAGCCTGCACCTCTCGCGCACACATTACACTACTTACTGTGTTTGAAGCCAGAGAGAGAGAGAGAGAGGAGAGGTTAGTTTTATGGACAATCTTCTGTACGAATACAGACCAATATTGTAGGTGCAGTACTGATTAAGCATAATTTTCAGCATGCTGATTGTTCAAGGGGTGCTTCATACTTGCAGAGTAAGAATCTAACACATTGTACTGAACATAACTTTATGAAAATGTTAAATAAGAAAATTAAAAGTATGTTAGACATCGCATGTAGTCGCGCGCGCGAGCACACACACACATACTACGGCGCGCGTACGCACGCACGCACACACACACACACACAGATCAGTGGACCCACCCTGACCACAACCCAGTGTGCAAAGACCATCGGGCCGACGTCGGTCCGATGGCCTTTTGCGCAATGCCCCGAACCAGCGGACAGCTGAACAGCGGCTGGGTGGCGGACAAGTACCGTTACGTCTGCAATGTGGTCGGCAAATGCAACCTCAGATCTTTACATAGTGTGAAGGGCAATTGCAGTGGATGTATGAAAGGTATAAATTCTAAGTCACCAAGGGCAGGTCAAGGAGGAGGGGGCTTGCGGAACCACCGCCCTAAAAACTTCCGATTTCCCTTATAGAGTTTGGACACCCTTCCCCTGGAGAGTGGAAACTGCCTTGAGGGTGTGGTCCCTCTCATATTTTGATTTCTCAGTCAGTGGAAGAAAGGTCTGTCACGTCCTCGACCCTCGTCGTTTCGATATATTTTTTAATGGAAAGCAAGGTAAGCCCTTGGGCGTCTTAAGTGTCAGATTGAGTGTCCCAAACATAACTTGAGCATCCCAGGACCCCCCCCCCCCCCCACCCCCCCTTCGGGTGTCCTGATTATGAGTTACAAATGTCACTATCCTTTGATCAGTTCCAAAAGAAAAATCGGAAATTTAAGGGCATTTTTCCATGTATAAACACAGAGGAAAGTTTGCTCGTCCCCAGACGATAATCGATAGCCTGACCAGTACTCCTCTTCAAAGTCCCCTCTTTCAGAGCTGTATTGCACAATCCACTTGCAGGCAGTGCCTCAAAAGTACCCCATCAAACAACGTTCAAATGTGTTTGGATTTTGACCGGACTGTCTCAGAGTCAGTTTCACTCGTCTAAAAATTTAGAAATTTATTATCTACGCGAGTCCACCGTTTACAAGCTCAGCTCGCATCACGTTTTCAATGCATGACTGAAGATATCCGCACCATACTGTGCACGAATAAAGAGCGAAGGCTAAACTTTGTTTTGATACTAATTTTATTATCTGGCTCGAGGACTTTACAAATGGCAGCCTTAGTATCATTACTTTTGATCATACCTCGTGCGAGCGACATCGTCTACTTAACTCATTCTACCCCAGACACGCCACAGCAAGATGAAGATCGACCATGATAGTTCAAGGGTGATGCCAGAATAGCTTGGCGCCTATGGGCGCCAAGCTATTCTGACATCACCCTTGAACTATCATGGTCGATCTGTGTCCTGCACTGCAAAGCAATCTTCAGAGGACGACGGTAAAATTTGGGGATTTCGGTGTTGGGGTAGAATGAGTTAACGTTATCTCACACACTATGGCTCATTCGAGATGTGACATATCCGGATACGCGGCATGAAGCCGCGTATCCAAAAACGGGACGTCTCAAACACGTTTACAAGACAGACAAAATAATGCAAAACAAAACCATACACACCAAAGTAACTATAATAATACCAGTGCTGTTTTCTCACTTGAGGAAAAAAAAAACACGTTATTTTCTAAGATGTTTACTTCCGTTGTACATGTAAATCCAATTACATAACAGTACTTTTCAAAATGTTTCACACTCTGCCTTAAACAGTTCAACAGGCAAAAGGCAAGTGTGCAGCTTGATCAGTACTGGAACTGTCGCCAAGTCGCACACTCCAATAATTACATCCAGTCTCTCACAATCACATTTCTGTGGGAAAAATAAACACATTAAAACGCGCCGAACCCGCTATAAATTTGGACTCGGGAAAACTGGACTCTCAATGACCCCAAAACTCCATTTTCCGACAGGAAAATACTGTTCACTGGGCATGTCTAAATTATTTAGATGCCGCGGCGGATCCTGTTTATATTTTGCTGGAAAGAAAGGTTTGGGTTCATTAAAGGTTCAGTTTCCTTCTAGGTAAAAATTTCTGAGCATATTCGATGCAGTTTAACTCATTCGAGACGAGCCGTTTTAGGATACGCGGCTTCATGCGCGTATACGAATATGGCGCGAGCGCCTCGGTGTTAATTGGTGTATATTCTTCTATTATTTTTAATGTTTATTTTTCAGCAAACGAGCCTCAACTGTAACTTATCTACAAAAGCATCCCATTTCAAAGTCCTACCCAAGTAAGCAATGGCCATCGAGTCCGAGGGCCGTTTGCTCGCCGGGTAGGCTTCTACTCTTCTAAGACGGTTTTTTCCGACTCGGCGGCGTTTCCGTAGAACTAGGATGCCTTCTGCTTCGCCAGGTACTCTTTGACTTTGGGATGGTCTGCCACTTTCTGGCACATCGCACGAATTAGAGGAAACTTTTCGTCAGCGTCTGTCAGCTTAAACATCGGGCCCTTCACTGAGTTAGTCACGAGGTCGTAAACATAGAAGTCGGCCAGAGTAAGCTGAAAAAAGAAAAAGTCAGTCAGTGAACTAAAAATCAGGCAGTAAAAAGAAAAGTTAATTTTAAAAAATCGGTAAGTTGAATAAACGTATTCATTCAGTGAAAAAAAAAATTAAATCAGTCCCACCTGTGAAAATGTCTGTCAGTGAATAAACCAAAATCGGTAAGTAAAAACTAAACTTTTAGTCATTGAAATAAAGAATGCAGCCAGAGAAACAAAGAAATGTTGTCATTTAAAAAAGCTGCGCATGCACACACACACACACACACACCACACACACACACACACACACACACACACACCACACACACACACACACACGAGCGTGAGCGCACAAAGAGTTGTGAAGGAATTCAGTTAATAAACACACACACTCTTGTGCGTCCTTGTGTGTGCATTTTTTCCACTGACTGTAAAGTTCCTTTTCTTAAATACTTTAAAATATTTTTACACACGCACGCACGCACACAGGCACGCACGCACACAAACACACACACACACACACCTGTTTCCCAACAAAGTACCCTGTGCCACTTTCCTCCAGCAGCTTCTCGAAGAAACCAAAAAATTTCGGCGCATCTTCGTTCTTCAGTTTCTCAACAATCTCCGCCTGAAAATACAATTTAAAAATTGATATTCTGATGAATTAACACATCCACAGCTCAGACATCTCCGTTCGAGATGAATGGGCCATGATAGTTCAAGGGCAGTGCCAGATTAGCTTGGCGCCCGAAAGGGCGCCAAGCTAATCTGGCACTGCTCTTGAACTATCAAGGCCCAAGATGATCGGGCGATACCCTTAAACTGTGTAGTCCTTGGCTAATCTGGCAGTACCCTTGCACTGCCAAGGCCGTGCCACCTCCCGTAGCTGGCACGTAGTAAACAGAAAGTCTGCATAAGTCGTGAAAGCCTTTACAGATCTATACTTAATTTTCGCCCGTTTATGTGCCATCTGACGCAGACAGTAAGTTTCTTCAGTCTTCGTTAACCCATTTAGCCCCAGTCCCTACAGCAGGAGATGGATTGACCATGATAATTGAAAGGTAGTGGCCGGGCGGTCGGTGGCGCAGTGGTTAAGGCGCTTGCCACCAATGCCAAAGGTGCGAGGTGCGAGGTTCGATACCGGGTTCCGGCGTCGGACGTTTCTCCTCTGGTAAGTGTCACCGTTAATTCGGGCGGACCGTCGGGGGTTCTTTCTTATTATTATTATTATTATTATCTTCTTTGAACAGTTAGGGTGGTAGTGGGCCGTCAAAGCTGACGTAGTTACCTTCTTTGCCTCGTCTTTCTCGTAGTACAGCTTGACCATGCAGGCGATGAGGTCCTGGCAGAGTTGAACAACCTCGTCAATCCTCAGGGACTCCAGGTTGGTCTTGCCTCCAAACCCTGTAGGACAAAATACGGTCAAACCTGCATAAGGCCAACACACAAGGGACAGTTGGCCACTTCTATTTGGTCATGTTAATAGAAATAAGACCGTGTGACCAACAAAAAGAGGGCGGTCTCTGTAGACAAACGGTCGCCTTATACAGGTGTTCGTCTAGACAGGTTTGATCGTATTAAAACGGGTGTGTGCTGCTCCCTTAAGAAATTAACCCTTTCATTGCCAGTCGACACGGACTGCGTTTTTGAAATGTTTCTTAGTTGGACACCAAAAAGCCCCAGCCCACAAAAGGAACATTGATACAAATTGGTCTCAGCAAGAGGCATAGATCCTCATGAGCCCCCGCAGTCGCGGGGGCTCATGGGGATCTATGCCTCTTGCGGTTGAATCGCGTTCAATTTTTTTTTCGCGGCAGTGAAGGGTCTGTATGTCTGTTTTTAAACACAGCTTTAAATAATTCAGCCCGGCGCACGTATTTCCCAAATTTTAGAGGCGTCATCTAACGACTAAGCACCTGTTGCAGACAGGCGCCAAGCTAATCTGGCACTACCCTTGAATTATCATGGTCGACCCATCTCCTGCTGTAGTGCGTCAGGGCTGAATGGGTCAAGGCGACAAGTTAATAGACTGTTTTCTATTTTTCCTTTCTTCTCCAATGGATAAAGTGAAAAAAAAAAAAAGACACATTCTGGAAACAAAGGTCTTCGGGCTGACGTCGGCCGCCGTTGACCTACGCACAGTCGTGCGCGGCGGGTCAACGGTGGCCGGTGTCGGCCCGAGGACCTTTATCTTAATGGGCACACTTACCGAACTCCCTGGCCAGAAAGGTGGCAATGGCCACACTCTGCCCGTACTTCTTGCCCTTGTACTCCAGGAACGGGGCCTGGCCGAATGGTGCCTCTGAAAAACATAATCAGGGCTGATCAGTCGAGCAAGCAATCAACCAGTCAAGCAAGCAGTCAGTCAACCAACCAACCAACCAACCAACCAACCAATAAATCAAATCAAATCAAGCAATCAATCAGTCAGTCCATCAATCGATCGAGAGAGCGATGGCGCGATCAGAAAATCAAACATCCATCCATCCATCCATCCACCAGCCCGCCCGGGAGCCAATCAGTTTAATCATCAAAACATTGAAAAATATCAGCTGATCAGTTCATCACAGACAACCAATTATTGTGTCATTCAGTTAACCCATATCATACTGAGGCTAAACGCTTCAAATTTGTACAGTGCCATATGCAAGCTACATTATAGTATTTACAGATAAGGATATAGACCCTGAGTGGCTTTAGTTCAAGGGTGGCGCCAGAATAGCTTGGCGCCTAGAGGCGCCAAGCTAATCTGGCGCTACCCTTGAATTATTTTAGTCAAACTTATTTCACACACCGGTGTATTCCAAATAATAATCGTTAATCAATCTGTTAAAAAAATGATCGACCGACTGGTGAGAAAATGATAAATGTCAGTCTTCGCGGCTGCATGCTTCAGTGCACAATCATCGTATATGAATTGTGTGCTGATCTGTGAGTTTCAAACCTACAGCCCTAGACTCGTAAGGTCCATCATTTCAGACCAACGCACAAACATGAAACGCCGACTTCAGAAAAAAAAAATCTATCAAATTAAAATTAAACTCAAAATTTAATAAACACGAGTAAAGTCGTTGAGTGAAGGTGTTTGGAAACGTAGTCGCCAAAACATTCACGTTGATTTTGTGTCAGTATTGGTCTGATATTAGGCCTTAGTCCAATAGAGATAAGACCATGTGTGCGCTGGTCTGTGATTTTGGACCTTACGGCTGGAAGCCGTAAGGTCCAAAATCACAGACCAGCACGCCCTTACTGACATTTAAAAACAGCCTGCACCGGCGACATTGATTTTTCTTCAGGCGATGCCAATGTCAACATGGCCTGTGTTGCCCGGCGGACCACACCTATATTTTTCTTGCAAGAAAACGTAGGGCAAAGTGTTATTTGTGGCTGGATCGTGTCTGGCCCCGGCCGCTTGCAAAAAAAAATGAGATGGGTCCCGGCTCTACCATACCATACATCACTGCCTCCTACGGTGTCATAAGCTATGTAAAAACGAGTTGGGGCTCATCTCTGCTAAATTATACTGAATCCCACGGCTGCCATAAGCTATGTGAATAAATTACATTAATTAGTGACAGCCTGTTTTCATACGTCAGAACAACAGATCACGCTTTTCTCGTCAGTGACGTCAAACAAAATGATGATGCAGGTAAAGATATATATATATATATATATATAAGCCAATAGATCAAAGCGGAAGTTAATCAACCGATACGCTTTTTCAGCGGAAAGCAATGCCTGCAAACCATTCTCCTCTTGCTGCATGCCCAGTAGTAACGCCCGTTAACCCCTTGACTGCCGAGAGAAGGTGAACGTGGTCCAGCTGCAAGAGACATAGATCATCATAAGCCCCCGATGTCGCGGGGGTTTATTGATCTATGCCTCTTGCTGAGACCAATTTGTACCGTCTTGTTCGTACGATGTTGTGGCGTTTGATCATCGGCGGAATGAACAGATTTCAGAAACAAAACATGCGTCCAGCGGCAGGGAAGGGGTTAAATGGGCGAACACAGGTTGTACATCTGACTGAATATGCAATACTATATATATATATATATATATATATATATATATATATATATATATATATATATATATATATATATATATATATATATATATATATATATATATATATATATATATAAAGAAACGCGAAATTCGAGTGTATATTGTATTTGTCTGAGAAATCCACGAAAATACAAGTTACACTATTTTTGATAGCCAGTGTACGAGCAACAACATGTAAGCATGCAGTCACCGTACTGTAGTAACCGTGTTACCCTCCCCGTGCACGAGGCACCCGTATTGGTTAGGACGCACGGCGTATGCTTTCCACGCACGTGCGTACACTGCGGAGTGATGATGGGTCATGAAATGTGTTCAGCAATGCAAGGCAATACAAAAAAAAAAAAAAATCAGCAGTGTTACGCCTTCTGTCACTTTTGCCGTTGCCCCATCAACCATGCCAAGACTTCGAACACATCACTCCCTTGCTCAAGCTCCTTCACTGGCTCCCCATCCCCCAACGCATCCAATACAAGATTCTGTCTCTCTGCTACAAATCCCTAACAACTACGCTCATACCTATCTCTCCAACTTACTTCACCCCTACACTCCTTCCCGCTCCCTCCGCTCCGCCTCCGACCCTCTCCGCCTCCTCATCCCCCGCACCAAACTCAGCACTTTCGGCCCCCGCTCCTTCTCCGTCTATGGTCCATCCACCCAGAACACCCTCCCACTCTCTCTCTCTCTCTCTCTCTCTCTCTCTCTCTCTCTCTCTCTCTCCGTCAGAAACACTCTTTCCTCCTTCCAGTCCGCCCTCAAAACTCACCTCTTTCAACAGTTCTAGCACTATATCACCACACTCCCCACCCCAAGCTGACCGTCGTAATGTATTTTCACTATTTGTGGTACGTGAGTCAGTGTCTAAAGCGTGCGCATGCGTGTGCGAGTTGTGAGTGCGCGCTTAGAGTTATAATTATTATAAGATAAGCACATTATAAATACCGTAATTATTATTATTATTACTTAGTGCTCCCCAACGAGAACGAGCTATTGGGCGTTTGGAAGCCGGAGAAGATCCACAAGCTGTGGCAGTGGCCTTTAGATATCACATTTCGACCATTTACAGGCTGCAGCAACGCTATCATGCGAACGGGTCTTCTGCTGACGCTCCCCGAAGCGGACAACCACGTGTGACAACTCCACGGCAAGACCGCCACATTTTCCGGGCTCATGTGCGAAATCGTTTTCAGCCGGCCGAGGAAACAGCAAGAGAAATTATCGGCAACCACCAGGCACCCATCAGTGGCCAGACAGTGCAACGTCGGCTAGAGGAGCATAATCTGCACAACCGCCGTCCAGCCCGTGGACCTGTTTTTACTGACCGTCATCGCCGTGCACGCCTAAAGTGGTCACAGGCTCATGTCGACTGGACCTGGCGACAGTGGCAGAACGTCCTGTTTACGGATGAGAGCCGCTACTGCATCAGCCATGCAGATGGGCGCATAAGAGTGTGGCGGAGAAGGGGTGAACGCTATGCTGATGGTTGTGTGCTGGAGAACAATGCCTGGGGCGGGCCAAGCATGATGATTTGAGGTGGGATTACCCTGAACCAGACAGTAGGACCTGTGTTCTTCCGTGGACTCGTACCAGGTCGCGGAAATGGCATCACAGCTCAGCGCTACATTGACCAAGTACTACACCCATATGTCCTGCCATTTTCTCAGGGACGCAGAAACTTCATCTTGCAGCAAAATAATGCGCGTACACACACTGCACGTATCACTCAGCACTTCTTGCAGCAGCACAACATCCCAGTCATGCCCTGGCCTGCCTTCAGCCCGGACCTCAATCCCATCGAACATCTCTGGGACCAACTGCCGCAAAGCCGGAGGACAACGCTGTACGCCCCAGACCAACGACAGCCGCAGAACTTGAAGCGGATACCATTGTCCAGGCCTGGAACAACATCCCCAGGGCAACTGTCAACCGCCTGATGCACTCTATGCGCCGACGCTGCCAAGCCGTCATAGTCAACGCCAATAGGGGTCACACGCCATATTGACTTTGTGATGTGTCATGCTTGCTCCAAATACCGAATAAACTTCCACCCTGATTACGCTGGTGTCCATGATTTCATTCCAAAAATGTCGATAACATCCGTTATATGGTTTGTCCGAAATCGACTTTCAAATGTTGGATTAAATGTGATTTGGAGGGGCTACTTCGCGTTTCTTTTGTTGATCAGTATTATATAGTCGCAACACAGGCCAAGGGCGGAACTCGCGCTCGGTCAAGTCGCGCTCGGTCTGCGAGCGGCCCTGCGGCACATATTCTCACCAGACCTCGCGGGCCTGCAGCTTCAGAGTTTCACGAAAGCCTGTGTCTGCTGCTGCCAGAAAGGCGTTGAATAAGTTATGGTAAGTAGTGTAATGTGTGTGCGCGAGAAGGGGCTGATTCGCATATCATACTCCGTCAACGCGCACTACGCTCGTCTGGTGCCAATGATTCAAGATTATAGAGCTTCAGTCGGTATTCAGCAATCTACTTTGCCTGGCTGCACTTTAGGCGAGTCCGGCAGGGCCGGACGAACTACTTATCACCGAGCCGCGATTCTGTGAGTGGAATGATAACCCATTTCGATTTGAACAGTCCAAATCGACTGCAATATAATCATGCAAATGCAAGAAAGGAGGCCGACTGGCTTTCTTAGTCTTGCATTTGCATGATATATTGCAGTCGATTTTACCGCAGCATTTCAGCCAGTGCACAACTGATTTTGCGACCGCTTTAGAACCACAGTCAACACGGCACTGCCCGGCCATGATCGGCGACCGTCAATCCGTCTGTATAATAATGACCTATATAGCTGTACTAAGCCGGGTACTGTCGGCATAAACAGCTGTATTGGTGCAGACGGAGATTTATGCGAGACGGACTGACTTTACATTAAATTTAGAATTCGTAACGATGCCGGAGTATTTCAACCAGGTATATAAAGCCACATTGTTAACAAGAGGCATAGATTCTCATGAGCCCCTGCCGGGCGGCAGGGGCTCATGAGAATATATGCCTCTTGCAGATGGAAGAAACAGTTATACGGACTAACATGCGAAGACTAGTTTGCATTATTTTTTTTTTAAATCAGCCCAACACTGATGTACTTGTCACAAACACGCAACGAAAGCACACACTAAGTGACACGCCGGCGCACACTACTGTCCTGAAAATAAAACTGACATCTTTATACCTTACCTGCATTTTACGGACACTGACAAACACATGCATACACGCATACACTACACACGCACGCACACACACCGAAACGCACTCAACGGCGCAGGAAAACTTTAGAAAAACAAAACAAACAAAAAACTACCACCTACCTGCTTTGTACTTGTTTGGCCAGTCATCTCCTGTGAACCTGATATCCTCCCAGTCCTTTCCGCTTGCAGCGAGCAGCAAACGAAGACACTCACCCCGTCCCGCACTGTTGAAGTAGTACAGTTTGATGCTTGCCATTTTGCTTCAGCTGAGTTTGGCTGAAAAGAGTTTGCTCTGTGCGCTCGACTGATACGAAAGCGTCTAGCTTTGCAGTGTTAGCTGAGCTCGACTGGTTTCAGGCTGCGGACTGCGTTGTCTTATCAAAAAATGAGTATCGACCGTTCTTGTCTGCTTTCCACCCGGCAACTGGAAGGGTATGACCGTGCTTCGTATCCAGAACAGGTCGGACGAAACTGCACGGAGCTGGTTGACAGACCAAAACAGAAGCTACTATTGCAGCCAGGCAATGAGCTAAAATAGTGTCGTCTGCTAAGCTGCTTGCTAATTATACGTGCGCAGCTGTCATTGAATGTAATAACTGTGTAAACGTGTGTACTGCTGTTCTCTGATTTTGGACCTTACGGCTTCCAGCCGTAGTCCAAAATCACAGAGCAACTATGCCGATGACAGTGCATTTTTTTTTTCGAGATAGAGAGTGCGTTGCGAGGAAAAACGGACCCTGCGTTTTTCACCAGCACAAAATTTAAGGCGTAAGTGAATCTGACCTAAATTGATCACCTCCTACACTTGAGGAACAGGCACTGGTGGAACTGTACAAGCATGCGGTGTACATTCTCATGAGCCCCTGCAGTTGTAGGACTATGTGAGAATCTTTGCCTCTTGCGGACAGCGGAGTGCTCAAATGCCGGGGTTGGTGAGTGTGGCAGCTTGCGTTGAGTTACGAGATCATGTACACTTGGAGACGGGACTTGTGCACTGACGTAAAGAATAAGCTTGTGAAAAGACAATAATTTATTCCGGTCCGGCAGTGCCAGCTGACGCAGACTGCAATATTCGTTAATTTAACCACTACCACCCCCCCCCCCCACCCACCCCCCCCCCCCACACACACACACACACATACCCCCCCCCCCAAAAAAAAAAAATAAATAAATAAATAAATAAATAAAATTAAAAAAAAACCCACAGCTGTCCAAGTACATGGATTCAAAAGTGGTGTCTGTAAGAGACATAGATCCTCATGAGGCCCCGTAACTGCGGGGGCTCGTGAGGATCTCTACCTCTTGCAGCTGGGTGGTGTTCACATCTCGGTACTCGGCGGCCGGAACGGGCTAAACATTAAAATGTGAATATCAACCATCTGCAAGAGGTATAGATCCTCATGAGCCCCCGCAACTACGGGGCTCATGACTGAGGATCTATACTTCATGCAGATGGATGTTTTTCACATTTTCTCGGCACTGAACGGGTTAAACACTAATGGAGAGAGCGTCTTCAGTCGGGGAGAGGGTGGGGGTGTAGGGGCTGGGGATAAGCGGAATGACAGAGCATTTTTTCTCGCTAATTATATTGGATCCAATGATCCAAGAATCGCTGAGTCATCCACATTGAGTCAGTGATGACACAGCGAAACGAGGTTTTTGAGACAGTACCGTGGCCGCGAGTGTAAGAAGCGCGCCGGCATGGGTTTACTCGCAGACGCATGCGCAAATGAACGTGAGCCGGGTGTGCCGGGCCACGGGCGCACTGACGCGGCACACATGATATGGGACGCACTGATCGGCATGTGATAATTATTGTACTGGCACAAACGAAAAGCACAAATTTGTGTGCACACACAGAGATTTCCGAGCGCATAATTTATCAGGATACAAATGCACATACCCCGGCACTGTGACAGGCGGTTCTTATCCCGGCGCTCTCTGGCATCAGTCTCTCAGGCTCTCTCACACACACACACACACACACACCGGCACACGCACACACACTATATGATAACACACGGCTGCAGACACTGACACCGGCACACACACACACACACACACACACACACACACACACACACACACACACACACACACACACTGCACGAAAGGATAGTGTACACTGCCGGATATCAAGACAAAAGACTCAACTAAAAGAAATCATTCCGACGGCACTGAGTTTACTAGTAATTCAAGATTTTATCATTGAATAGCGGAAGGCAAAACCGGCAGTTGTTGACAACAACATAACTGACATGCAAATCCCTGCACAGTAATGCTTCACAAATTCATACTAGCAATAGTTCTTGGTCACAGGCCAAGCGGTTAGATAGGCCTGTTATCAGAGGCGGATCGGGGGGAGGCGGGATTCCAACTTTTTGTGTGGGAACTTCAGCCTGACACAAAAGGCCTTCCCGACGCTAGACCTTCTTCCAGTGGCCTTAAAATCAAACAATGAAGGGGGGGGGGGTCGGGGGGGGGGTAGCGTGTGCGCGTGTGGGAACTCGCCCCAAAAATCTGTTAGGGAGGGGCAGAGGGGGTTAAACACCCCCAAAATGTGACTTTGTTATAGCAGTTTAAATAATTTTGGGCCGGTGGGGGGGGGGGGGAGGGAGTTCCGGAACCCCTAGGATCCTCCCCCCTCACCCCCCCCCCCCCCCCATATCCGCCTGGATATAGTGCTTAGTCAACAGGGTTCGAGTGAATTACCGAAACATTTTTCTCCGACTGTATTATTTGGTGGAGCCCGGAATGCGAGTTTACCGAGCACTATTCCGGCTCTTTTGTGTGCTAAAATGTGACTGAAACAGCCTTCAAGGTGGTAACAAAAATAAAAATTAATCACAACAAACAAACAAACATTCATAGCAAATCAAAAAAAAAAAAAAAAGCATTTAAAATGAACAAAATGTTGCAAACTAAAGTTTTCTCACAAAGTCAATTGTGATGTGCCCTCCCCAGTGCGCGGCAAAGGCCATCATCGGGCTGACGTCTCAGTATATCTGTCGCACGTCTCGTATGTGTTAAGACGCGACAGATATACCATACTGATAAATTTTACTTCGTTTTGTGTTGAAAACAGCTGGTTGCTCAGAGAGTTCTACTATATCACCTTCCTGCTGACATGGCATCGCAAAACCAAATCTTGCACATTTTGAGGTGTGAATCCAATGCGCTTGTAAAGGCAAATCGAGCCGACGCCAGACGCCGTTGGCCCGCGCACGGCCGTGCGCGGGCCAACGGCGTCTGGCGTCGGCTCGATACGGCACGTCTCAAATGTGTCAATTAGACTTTTTTTCTATTCTATATTGAACTGTTTTCCAGCAGACTCGTCTCAGATGTACATCTACGAACCCATCCCATTTTAGTGTCTCTATATTGAACTGTTTTCCAGCAGACTCGTCTCAGATGTACATCTACGAACCCATCCCATTTTAGTGTCTCTCCCAAGAAAGCAAAGGCCACTGGGCCGGCGTCGACTGTGGCTGACGTCGGTCCGAAGACCTTTTGCTTACCGGGTTGGTTTCTACTCTTCGAAGGCGTTTCTTCCAACCCGGCAGTGTTTCAATAGAACTACAATGCCTTCTGCTTCGCCAGGTACTCTTTGACTTTGCCGGGGATACTCTGCCACACTATCGCACGAATTAGAGGAAACTTTTCGTCAGGGTCTTTCAAACTTAAACATCGGGCCCTTCACTGAGTTAGTCACGAGGTCGTAAATAGCGAAGTCGGCCAGAGTAAGCTGAAGAAAAAAAATAGAGAAGAAAAATTCAGTCCGTGAAAAAATATTATGTCCGTGAAACAAAATAAAACAAAACTCAGTCAGTGAAATAAGAATATTCAGTCAGAAAAAGAAAAATAAATTATGTCGCTCAAACAACAGCAAAGTATCAGTCTAACACAAAACTTCAGACAATGAAAAAAGCCAATGAAACAAAAAAATGCAGTCCAGTGAAACAAAAGCACTTCAGACAGTGAAAAAAAACCAAAAAACACCCCGCAGTTTAACTCATTCTACCCCAGACACACCACAGCAAGATAAGGATCGACCATGAGCGCCTATGGTCGCCAAGCTATTCTGGCATCACCCTTGAACTATCATGATTGGTCTGTGTCCTGCACTAGAGTGCAGTCTTCAGAGGACACCGGCAAAATTTGGGGATTTCGGTGATGGGGTAGAATGTGTTAACCAGTGAAACAAAGATATTCAGTGACTGAAAAAAAATCACACAGACGCATTGATGCATCTGTGCGTGCGAGTGTGCTTGCATGCGTTTATCTGTCCGTTTAATTTGTTTCCATTGACTTAATTTCTTTCTTTCACGCCCTAACATTTTTTTTTTTTTACATACACACCTGTTTCCGAACGAAGTACCCTGTTCCGCTTTCCTGCAGAAACTTCTCGAAGAAACCGAAGCAATTAGGGGTATCTTCATTCTTCAGTTTCTCAAGAAGCTCGGCCTGAAAAACAAAATAAAAATTGATATTCAAGTGAATCAACACACAACCAGACCATCTCAGCTGGACATGAGTTAGACATAATAGTTCAAGGGTAGGGCCAGATTAGATTGGCGCCCTTCTGGGCGCCGAGCTAATCTGGCACTAGCCATGTGCTTTCAAGGCCGATGCGCCTGCCATAGCTGGTATACAGTAAACAAGAAGCATCCAAAAGAGTGGTCTTGGAAGGTTTTGTATGTTTTTTTGTTTTTTGGTGGGTTTTTTGTTGTTTGTTTGTTTGTTTGTTGTTGTGTTGTTGTTGTTGTTGTTGTTGTTGTTGTTGTTGTTGTTGTTGTTGTTGTGTGTGTGTGTGTGTGTGTGTGTGTGTGTGTGTGTGTGTGTGTGTGTGTGTGTGTGTGTGTGTGTGTGTGTGTGTGTTTTATTTTGTTTGTTTGTGTGTTGTTGTTTTGTTTTTGTTTGGACGGGGCGGTCCGTGGCGCAGTGGCTAAGGCGCCTGCCACCAACAGTGCTAAAGGTGCGAGGTTCGATACCGGGTTCCGGCGTCGGACTTTTCTCCTCATTAAGTGTCACCGTTAATTCGGGCGGACAGTCGGAGGGGATTTCTCCGGGTACTCCGGCTCTTCCTCCCCTTCCACTGTGCTACCGGTTTCAGGCCACTTTCTAAATTTCAAATACAAGCGATCAAAATTTCCGAAACCTCAGTAGCTGAGCTGACCCTTAGCACCACGTGAATGTCCTGTGTTTGTCGTGTATGTGTCACGTAAGCGTGCGTGTTGGGTTCAGTTCGCGGCGCTGTGAGCCGCGATTCGCAGAATTGGGTAAAGCGCCTATATAATAACCGGTATTATTATTATTGTTTTTGTTGTGGGGTTTTTTAAAGTGGGGTGAGGGGGGGGGGGGGGGAGAGAAGGGAGGCGAGGTATGAGAGGCGGGGGGCACTCTAAAACACCCCCACCACACCACCCCCACCTCTCGGCCCGCTTACACGCTGGGCTGTCAACCTTTTGGTCTAGTTGATGTGAATAGTTATTGTTTAACCCCATATAGCCCCAAGGTTTCTTTTCTAAATTTTGGAGGTGTTGCCTAACGACTATGTACCAGTCGCAGGAGATGGCTTGACCATGATAATTCAAGGGTAGTGCCAGATTAGCTTGGCGCCTGAAGGCGCCAAGCTAATCTGGCACTACCCTTGAATTATCATGGACAAGACATCTCCTGCTGTAGGGATCCGGAGCTAAAAGGGTCAGGTGGCGCTGAACGGTACTAGCTACCTTCTTTGCCTCGTCTTTCTCGTAGTACAGCTTGACCATGCAGGCGATGAGGTCCTGGCAGAGTTGAACAACCTCGTCAATCCTCAGGGACTCCGTGTTTGTCTTGTCTCCAACAACCCTGTAGGACACAATATTAAAAACAATGTGAGCTGGTAACTTATGCCTTACTGAAAAACCTACTACCGTGACCCCCCCCCCCCCCCCCCACACACACACACACACTTTGGTACCGGTTTCAGGCCACTCTCTGTAACTTCAGTAGCTGAACTGGCCCTTCGTCTGTCTTGTACTGTGTTTGTCGTAAATGGCGTATCCGCGTGTCTGTTACGTGAGTGTGCGTGTTGGGTTTCAGTTCGCGGCGCTTTGAGTCGATTCGCCCAAAATTGAGAAAAAGCGCCTATATAATAACGGTATTATATATTATTATTATTATTATTATAAACACTGCTTCTGCAACAGATGGTTACCAGATTGGCTATGGTTCATAGTCATGGAGAATCATGTATAGCACTGACACGTCGTCTGTATATCCAGTAAACTGACAATGACGCCGGTCCGTCCTATAAATACAACGCTGTTTGTACAAGCAACAGCCTCTAACAATAGACCGATCGACGCACTAACGGGGGCTGCTCAGAATAAACCAGCGTGACTATGGCATTAAGTTGCGCTTGCCATGTATCCAAACTGCCGTAGAAGATCGTATAGTAAAAGTGTCGATGACTGACAAGGCGAAACAAACACAAAGAATTTAATTTTGTCTTCAGACTTTGTGGTACATAGTTAAACCGTCCGCTGGTCAGTCTGTCAACGCGCGCGCAGGCGGTCCCGATGAGTCATTTGAATCAGTCCTAGCTGTCGGCGAGAAAGGATAGCGCCGTCTGCTCCACGGCTGTAGCCTAAGTACACCTTCGGGATTCGAACCTTTAAAGAAAAATAACGCACGTTCCGTATTTCTGTCTGTTTTGAAACAAGCTTTTACCCCGACACTCTAATAAGCGGTGTTGTTCTTGTCTTTTCCCCTCTGTTTCTGTGTGTCCGTCAGTTTGAACCAAGGTCAGTTGAGCAATTCTGCCTCAGCACCGAAATCCCCAAATTTTGAAGTTGCCCTCTGAAGACAGATCGAGCGTGATAGTTCAAGGGTGATGCCAGAATAGCTTGGCGCCTATGGGCGCCAAGCTATTCTGGCACCACCCTTGAACCATCATTGACGTTGGATCCGCCATGTCTTGCTGTGGTGTGTTGAGACTGAATGAGTTAACCCGACACTTTCGTTAATAAACTGAGCTGTACTTGTTCTCTCGTCTCTAGTTCGACAGAAAAACGAAACAAAAATGGACACATTCTAGAAACAAAAGGTCCTCTGGCCGACGTCGGCCGCCGGGGGCCCGCGCACTGTCGTGTGCGGGCCTACGGCGGCCGGTATCGACACGAGGACCTTTGCTGACTGGGCACACGTACCGAACTCCCTGGCCAGAAAAGTGGCAATGGCCACACTCTGCCCGTACTTCTTGCCGTTGTACTCCAGGAACGGGGCCTGGCCGAATGGTGCCTCTGAGAAACACAATTAATCAATCAATCCACAAATCTGTCAAAGTCAGCCAGCCATTCCGTCCTCTCATCCAACCATCAAAAGAAGAAATAAATGAATTAATTAAACGGTCACTCACACTCACTCAGTCAGTGAGTGGCTCCATCGGCAGTTCGATAACATAATTAACCCAGTAAAATACATTTCATCGATCAATTCACAATAACTAACCAATGCAGGATGACACCCCCCCCCCTCCTCCCTCCCGAGGCTGGAAAATATTACATGTCAGGTAAACTCCATCAGCCCCCACCTCCATCTATTACTACGTGACCGGTACACTCCCCCACCACCTCACCCCCTCCCCACACCTCCATCTGTCTGGTACGTTTCTGCCCCCCCCCCCGCCCCTGAAAAACACCTTCCTAGACCCACGCCACTGCTTTCAGTCCATAGCTCGCCGAGGACTTTGCAGCCCTATTATACTGTGCTTTTTGTCCGGCCAGCAAACATTCTATCTGTACCGAACGCCCCATCCTACACCCGGCCGACTTACAGTGAGAACTAGGTTCATGAGGTTGTCTATTTGAAACATGTGTAGTCATACAATCGCAACACCGGCAGGCTTCACTGCCGAGAAAAGTGAGCACCGCCCAGCTGCAAAAGACACAGATCCTCAGTCATGAGTCCCCGCGACTGCGGGGGCTCATGAGGTTCTATGCCTCTTGATGATATCACTATGTATCCATGTTTCTTGGAAGGTTGTGGCTTTTGGTTGTAAAATGAACAAAGATTTCAGAAACAAACCATGCACCTACAGTGGGTTAATGAGACCAGCTAAAGAGATCTCGGTCTGCGCGAGGCATTGATTGTCATGACACCAAGCGGCTTCCGGGATTCATCTAACTCTGTTGCTGTGTCCGTTGCTGGTGGATACAACTCAGCCTATTTTTTTTTTTTTTTTTTTTTTCACTAAAAGGTGACACACACACGGCTGACACGAGACACGCTCCAAATGCTATTTAGTTCATGCCGGGTTTTTCGCTTCTATTCATGCGGATCGGCTCAATCTGCAAGGTGTCCCGATTAATGGACGCAGTAGCTTGCGGGCCAACATCGACCGGCCGCAGTTGGCCAACACACTGCGCAGCTGTGCGCAGGCCATCTGCGGCCGACGTCGTTCCGATGACCTTTTGCTCTCTGGGCCGGTGAGAAGTTAAGCAACTTATGACAGCACAAGGCATAGACGCCTGATGAGCTCAGTGCGTGTTGGTGTTGATGTGAAGTCAGCCCCCTTACGCGCGCGCAGTGCACTACTCCATCTTCAAATACAGTGAGTAGTGCACTGCAGGCGCGCCATGGGGCTGACTTGGATATCAACACGCTCTGAGCTCGCCTGGCGCCTATGGTACAGGATCATAAAGCCTGATCATCAAACTATTTTGCTGGGTTGCAATTTAGTCGAGTGGCGAACAATCAATCATTGAGCTATTCAGACACCGAGTTCAGAATTAAAATGGTGACTTGCAAGCGAGTAAATTCACAGAACATACCAACTAAGAAAGAAACACGCTTAGAATAGCCAATTACAACACAATTTTTCTTTTTAGTTTCGAAACAGAAATACTGGTGACAAGCAAGTATACAGATCAGCAGCAGATTGTGTGTTTGTTGGTACAGTATACATGTCTATTTCGAAATATTTACATTATTAGTCTTCGCGATGTTGTCTTCTATTCACCGAGTTGAAAATATAATCTCCAACATGAATTTCGGTGACCAGTCCGTATAGTCGGCCTTTTTCCCGAATTCACACGATAGAACAGCCGATTCAGTTTACAGCATTGCAGTTCACAATTGTTTTCGCGGCCGCTCTTAAACCTCAGTGACACTACATTATCCCGCCATGACAGGCTCTCAATCAGTCTATAGTATAATGATAATTTGCTTTACTTAATTCGAAGCACTGCCCGGCATAAGCCACACTGAGAAGCAGTTTTATGAGGGCAGTCAGATTCATGTGAGACAGACTTTACATTTCAGTCAGTTTAGCATTTCAGTGCCGTTACGGCCGAGCTGTGACGACGGAGTACCAGCCTCATCCCGGGTATGTAATGAGGCCACACTGTAAACAAGGGGCATAGATTCGTATGGGCCCCTGCCTAGCGGCAGGGGCTCATGAGAATAAATGCCTCTTGCAGATGGTACAAACTGGCTTTAAGGACTGTGCGCGACTGACACGCGAAGGCCTGTTCCGGGGAGCAAGTGGGGGAGGTGGGGGGGAGGGAGGGAAGGCATGACACCCCGACATATTATCCACTGCAGTTGCCGCAAATTGTAGTATTGGCTTTCTCAGAGATAAGTTTCGGGGCCAAGAAACACCGAGCCATCTACAATCTACATAGGCGCGTGGTGATACCGGGAGAAACACGTATGGTCAGTATATGTGAACGACTCGAGGCGACTGCACCGTGCGCGAGAGAGCTTACTCGCAGACGAATGTACAACATAAACGTTCGCGCAACACGCGCACGTATGTCAACACACTGGCGCACACATTCTTGGTCGCACGGGAGATTTTGAGCGCATACACACGCGCGCTTAGCCTGGCACATACACAAGGTCAAAACACACACACAGTTCACACACGGTCAAAACCAAACACACACACACACACCGTCCAAACACACACACACACACACACACTAAAGGAGCACGCTTGCGTATCAAGACAAATAAACATACATTATTTATCATAATTCAAGATTTTATCACTGCATAGAATCGAAAAAGGTTGTGGCCAACCGACACAGGACTGGCAAATTTGCAAAACCCTCCATGTTTCATACACACTAGGGGTGCATGTAATATCTAGCTTAAAAGTGCCTGCTGAAGGTTTTCGGTACATGGTGTGAACAAGTGGAACACATTTGTTTATGCATCTTTCCATCTAAATGTTCTTATCTCTTTTTTGTATGTTGCACTGCTCTGACAAAAATTCCCCTCGAGGACAATAAAGTATCACTGTATTGCATGCTTTGTGGGTTAAAACTGTTCTCAATGTTTGTCCTGCATTAAAATGCATTTTTCTTTAAAAGGTATTTTTTCGAAAAATACTTACCGATGACATGACCTTATGGGAGATGTCTACTACTTACGCAATTCTAGCCTAAGAGCTCGATGTGTTACCACACAACCCGGGAGGCACTCGGGGAACCCCGAGGGGGCCGAGAGTTATCTCCCGATACTTCCCATCTGGGACAGAGTACCCATAGTCCTTCAGTCAGGATACTTAGCTTACCAGCGGCAAGCGGGGCAGGTGGGAGGGTCGTCCGAGTCATGTCATCGGTAAGTATTTTTCGAAAAAATACCTTTTAAAGAAAAATGCATTTGTTTCTTCAAAAACATTACCGATGACATGACCTTATGGGAGAATGGCGAAAAGGAGGAGGGTGCCGCGCTCTAGCACACCTGAGGCCCCAAGGGCCGTCCTCCCAACCGCAAACTCCCGACAACTCTAGGAAGGTATAAGCGACGGCGCTGAAGCGCCAGGAGGGAGGAGAGCCCCCCCCCCCCCGGGATGTCCCCCACCAGAGCGAGTAACCTCGCTAGGCTGACAGAACTCTGCGATCGAGAGCACCTGCGCGCCAGCCCTCCAATAGCCACGATGAGGGCAGCCCAGTTCCTGACGGCTGTGGCGTTCATGGCCCTGCACGTAGCTGATTGGTCGTAATTAGCCTCTAAGCTCCCTGAGGGAGGGATCCTGGACTTTGGATCGTATGACTGAGCGTAGACAGGAGGATCGACTGCCCTGTAGCTTCAGAGCTGCCGGGCACGGCCAAGAAGCGTGCGCGTCCGCCCGGACGGCTATGTCGTCGTAGGCATACGTGAGGCAAGCTCAGGCTATCCTGCCTAGTCTCCTGGGGATAAGTCTACCAGCTGGGGTCAGCAGGGTCGGTAGGGGAGAGGTGACGGACGCCGTCCAAGAGCACAATGCCTCGCCAACTTCATCGTAGAGGCGTCAAGTTGGGGAAGCGGGCCGTAGCGAGGCTTCGACCGCTGCCCATGCGCAGACTCCAGCGTTGAGGGTCTGTCGCAAACCGCCAAGGTGCCGGGGTAGGCGCTCCAGCAAGGCGGAACAGTGACCATCGCGGCTGCATGCGGACCTAGTAGAATGCGGGAAGCAGTAGCGGGGGGTCCGTGGCGAGCTGAGGGGAAGGAGGTTCAGGACCGGTGCCAGGGAAAGGGGTGACCAACAGGACGAGAGGAGGATCCTTCCCAGGCTAGGTCAGAGCGTTGGCATCTCGTCCAGGAGGGCTATATCCCACGAAGGCGCGGGGAAGCCAGAGATCCCACCTTGCGGCGAACAGGTCCACTAAGCCATCTCGCCGATCCTCCGAAGGTATCCTCGTGCATACCGAGTGAAGCAACTGGTTCCATCGGGGAAAAGGCTGGCGCAGACCTCCCACGAGCCGACCTCCTAGTCCGTGTCGGATCCAAGCCGTTCACGCTCTTGTCCTCGAGGTCCGGAGGCTAGGCTGGACCTCGAGAAGAACCACGGAAGTAGGGGGCGTAGCTATAGCAGCCGGGCTGCGAGACGACCGACGGAGAGTAGAGCCGACTTCTGAGCAGTGGCTAGGCCCTTCCACCGCGAGCACCGCCGCAGCCGTACCACCTGTCCAAACTCCGGCGTACCCCTGTGCGCCCAATGGGGATGTCGAATAGGTTAGGCACCCGGGAGACGGCGCTGCGCTTTGGTTCCACAGTGTCCATGGGTAGGTTGAGGACCCCCGGTGAATCCAACGGAAAACCGAACAGGAGCGGAGCCTACATCAGCGGTGACTCCTTCGCAGGTGAACCGAGGAACGTTGTGGAGGCCGAGTGCACGGGTAACTGGAGTCAAGGGTCGGCAGCTCCGGAAGAAGGCGCAGCCCAAGATCTGGAGGCGGAGCCGAAGACCACCTGCGCGGACCGCATCCCATCGCCATCTGGCACCAGCGTAAGCGCAACCAAGGTCCTAGCAGCCTCCTCCGGTCTGCTCCCCGAAGTGAAGTCCAGGAACTCCGAAGAACCTGGGTCAGCCGAGTCGTCAGCACAGGGGGTCCTTCCGCGGCCAGACGCCCTGCCAGGGGCCAGGAGCCGTCCACTGGAGAACGAAGAGCAGGGTAAGGAGCTCCCCGATCCCACGCAGTGTAGGTTGTTACGGACGAGAGAGGTCATCTAGTCCAAGAAGAGTCAAGAGCGGATCCGCAGCCGGTAGGGGCAGGCAAACTCCTGAGACCTCCCGAGAACCGGTCCCGCCGAGGGAAGCCAACAGCTGACCACTCCAAGGAGGGCGAAGCAAGAAGCTCCGGGAACCGAGAGAAGAAGCGCAGGGTAGTCGAAGCGCCTGTCACGAAGTGCGGCAGCCGCGGCCAACTCCGAGCTGTATCCGAGAGGGCACCAGTGGAGACAGAAGCCGAAGCGCTCGCAGACCTGTTTACCCCCCAGTGTGAAGTCAAAACCCTTCCAACTGACTAAGGGTAATTTGGATCTCACGCGTAAAAGGTCACAAGCTAGTGAGTAGTCAGATCTCCAAAGGTGTATATAGTGTATAACTGTGTAGAAAGTGTACATGTAAGTGTAACCCAAGCAAATATGTGTACTTTAACCCCCAAGTGTAGGTAAACAGGTCTGTGCTAGGCGAAGTAACGACAGCGTCCTCCCCGAGGATCCACCGGAGGGGGTCGAGCGTCCAGAAATGGAGCGACTGCAGCCAGGCGCCCTGGGACGGAGCACGAAGAAGGGGAAATGGCTGAGTGAGGGGAGAGGAATGGGATGAACGGCAGCCGGACGCGAAGGGGACCGACGAGCGAGACGGGACAGGATCCCTGGAGCGACGTGAAGAACGGCAACTCGTAAGCACGCCCGCAGTGGAGAGAGCGGAGTGTAGACGTAGAGTGCTCGAGGAGTGACTCCAACGATGGCGAACCGTAGCGGACGAGCATCCCATGGAGCGGTCCCTCCTTGCGTGTAGGAGTTCGAGAGAGGAGGTCCAATGTTGCCGAGAGGATCCCAAATCGTGCCGTGAAAGTGTACGCGTGCGTGAATGTCTCCGCGAACCGAGCTCTATGGCGAGGTGGGCTCGCTGCCGGCGAGGAGACTCCGCGTAGGAGCCAGCGGGCTTTCTAGGAGACGAGCGGGGATCGGCATTGGATCAAGGACGGAATGGCGCACGTCCCTCGGCACCGAGCTCCGTGCCGGTGCTGGTTTTCTGTCTGTCATAAGGTTTGTTCTTGGTGCGTTCCCTCCTAGGAACGACCGCATCGATCAACCCACTCCGTGTACTGGAACGTTGCAACCGGCGTGGTGATCTCTCCCCAAGATCGTCAAGGAATCGAGCGGTAAGAACGGAGACTGGAACCTCTGTCTAGCCGGCTGTCACCAACAGGACTCTGTAACCACTAGCAGCCGGCTCAGTGTGTCTCCCGACGAGCAGCGCTGTCCTGGTGGAGCCCCCTCCAGGGAGCGAGGGCGGTGCCAGCATACCCGCTCCGAGCGCGATAACCTGCGCCTCGTCATCGGCTGCCTGGACGGCTTCCAAGCTGACCTTGAGCGGTGTGTGGGTTCCGTACTGTGCGCCCAGCGGATTCCATTTGTGCCGAGACGATGCATGCGTGCGAGAATGTCTCCGCGAACCGAGCTCTATGGCGAGGTGGGCTCGCTGCCAGCGAGGAGACTCCGCGTAGGAGCCAGCAGGCTTTCTAGGAGACGAGCGGGGATCGGCATAGGATCAAGGACGGATAGCGCACGTCCCTCCGCACCGAGCTCCGTGTCGATGCGGGCTTCCTGTCTGCCACAATGTTTGGTCCTGGTGCGTTCCCTCCTGGGAACCACCGCATCGATCAACCCACTCTGCACACTATACTGACGCGTCCGGCATGGTGATCTCTCCGTCATCTCGTCGGAACTCGAGCGATCGTAGTACCGGGAACAGCAGCCGGTATTTCAGCAGGTCTGGAACCAGTCACAGGTGCCGGGCGAACTCGCCAAAGGAAGCCCCAAGTAGCGCCCAGCGCCGTTCCGGTCACGTGGAGCAGACGTCACACCAACGTTCGGAGGTACATCCGGCACATGGTAGACAGACCTTGTGCGAGTCCGACGGTCACTGGAATCCTCCATGTAGTGAGCAGGTCGTCCAGAGACCACTGCAACATATAAAAACCGAAGGCACGCGGGCGTGGGCCTGAGGGACCCTGCCCTGGTAAGGTTAACCTTCGCAACACATCATGCACAACAACTCAAGCATGTCATGACAAGTATAGGCCTGAAGCAAGCGGCAGGCACAGTAACCTTAGTCGGAGTGGTGCCCTCCGCTGAACACCGGCGCTGTACTATAGCGACGGGCCTCCAGGTGCAGCTTTGATCGTAGTTTTATGTTGCCTATACAGGCCATTAATCTCCTTTGGACCGTAATTTGTATTCACATGCACAAGCCTTAGGCAAGGAGGAATTTAACCAAAGAGCATATACTAAAGTGTTCAGGAGACATAGGGCTGTCTTAGCACTCTGTTTCCGTCAGGTAGGTTCGGGTTGGGATGAGGTCACTGGCGCCGGCCCTTAGCTGCCTAGGCGACGGGCTCCACCCGTCCGAAAGCAATGTCCATTTCGTAGCTCTGTTCCTGTAACTTGCGGAACGAGCGCATGCATAAATGTGAGCAGCACCTGTGGCGGCAAGCCAAACTTTTTTTTTTTTTTTTTTATTTTTTTTTTTTTTTTTTTTTACAGCCACAAAAAGGTCATCTTGGACCTTAAAAAACGGCAGCAAGGCGTGGCGACCAGTGGCCCTGCGCTCAAGTAGGCAAACGCCTGACATCCAAGAACAGAAACATGTGATGCCAAGTATAAAAGTGCACAAGAATGTTCACCCACCAGCCAAATCGTGTACCTAATAAGCCCCCGAGTAAGGTAACAGGGCTGCATTACGCAAACCAGGCATTACGTGACCGACACAGTACCAAAGTAAGCGTCGGCTCTCGCCACACTCACCAACGCAATGCGTCAAGGAAATGCTGGAGCATAACACATTCCCCGAACCCCACAAGGTACAAAAAGAGTAGGTGAGGAACAAGTGAGTAGGTAAGCGCCCGAATAAAGTTAGACTTAACTGTCACCGATCTTTCCCACCACTCCCATTCCATTAGAGGTTTTAACCGCGAGGAAAAGGTGCTCTGCATCGCTAGACGCCATCTTGGAAAACGAAGCTGACCACCTGTGGATCTGAGCCGTTTAAGAATGACCGTTCCAGCTAAAAAACGTCTCATTCCTTTCCTCACGCGTAAACGCCCTCTTTTGAGAAAGGGAGATTTTGACCCTGTTAAATAATAATGCCACACCAACACGGAAGGAGATAGGGAACGGGCGCGAGGCCCGCCAAGTAAAAGTCAAGAATCTTGGCGCAAAGCAACCGCGCCGAAGAAGACCGCCTTCGAGCCTGCTCAACCAGTGCCCAGCGCGGGGACCGGCCGAGGGCCAACCCAACTACCTTACCTTTTCCCGGAACGGGACCGGGGAAGGGGGGAGAAAATCTCAACCAAGGCACGCGCGGCGAAGTCACAGCGAAGCAGACAGCACAGCCCAGGCCGGAACCAAGAAGCCAAAGGGCAGCTGCCAACGAAAAGGGGACACCAGAGCCACGCGAGGCACAGGGAGGACGGACGAAGAAGAATTCAAGCGAAGAACCCAGGCCGTCGACGACCGGCGACCCGGTCGAAAATCCCAAGTCCGTAGGCTAGAGCAAACACGTCTGAACAGCGTAAGCCTAAGTAGACTGACTGGAGGACTATGGGTACTCTGTCCCAGATGGGAAGTATCGGGAGATAACTCTCGGCCCCCTCGGGGTTCCCCGAGTGCCTCCCGGGTTGTGTGGTAACACATCGAGCTCTTAGGCTAGAATTGCGTAAGTAGTAGACATCTCCCATAAGGTCATGTCATCGGTAATGTTTTTGAAGAAACAAACACTTTCCTGCCCATCTTTTCCATAGGGGCCTTACGAGTGGTGCTTTGACTAAATGCAAATCTGCTGCGCCACAGGGTGCGCGCCACCGCGTCCACCAACACAATTCAGTAGACGCGGTGGCGCGCACCCGGTGGCGCAGCGGATTTGCATTACTCAAAGCACCACTCATCAGGCCCTTATGATCTTTTCATAAGTCATGTGCGTAAGCCAAAGTAACACAGGTTTTGTTACTGCCCTAAGAACTCTCCTGCATAGCAAAGGATAAAAGAGAAGAAAACGCTTTCAATATAGGTACATTTAAACCTCGTAAGAGGTACATTTAAACCTTTTTGAGGTACATTTAAACAAGCAAGTCCTTTTTGCGGATTTATTGTAAGAAATACCAGGAGCACTGATAAAGGATGTATTGCAAACTATTAACCCTTTATTGTCCGGTTTAAAGCTACAACTGGAAAATCAAAGAAATGAAGCAGTTCAGTGCAAGCAGGTAGTCACAGATACTTTGCTAAGTATACAACTCAGAATCAGCTTAAGATTCTAGTATGACAATGCCATCAAGTTATTACAGAGTAAGTATACATTATAGGAAAACAAACAAACAAAATGCTGCCAACTGAAGTTAAAGTCAATAATAATGATGTGCCCTCCACGCCTCAAAATGTGCAAGATTCGGTTTTGAGGTTTCATTTCACCAGGAAGCTGATACGGTACTTCTTTTCAACAACTGTTTTGCATGCAATATGTGGTCTTCACCCATTTTACCCCATGCCAGCATTTCCCAAATTTGAGCTGTCAGCTAACAGCTGTGTACCAGTTGTAGGAGAAAGATCGACTATGATAATTCGAGGGCAGTGCCAGATTATGCATCTCCTGCTGTAGTGCGTCACGGCCAAATGGGTTAAAAGACAGGTAACCTCTTAGGAGAAGTCTGCAAGGACAAAAAAGGGTCACCTGTCATTAACCCTCTTAGCCCCGCAGGAGATGGATTGGTCATGATAATTCAAGGGTAGTGCCAGATGAGCTTGGCGCCTGTAGGCGCCAAGATCATCTGGCACTACCCTGGAATTATCATGATCATTAGGCAACACCTCCAAAATTTGAGAAGTGGGACCTTGGGGCCAAGAGGGTTAAAGACCGTCATTAATGTGGCTACAGCCACCTGAATGATGGGTCTTCAATAAAGTGCGATCTGTCGTAAGGGTGGTTGTTCAAAACAGGGTTTGCTGTTATACATACATTTAACTCATTCTACCCCAACACCAAAATCCTTAAATGTTGCCGTTGTCGTCTGAAGACTGCATGGCAGTGCAGGACACAGATCGACCATGATAGTTGAAGGGTGATGCCAGAATAGCTTGGCGCCCATAGGCGCCAAGCTATTCTGGAATCACCCTTCAACTATCATGGTCGATCTGTGTCTTGCTGTGGCGTGTCTGGAGTAGAATGAGTTAAAACACACAGCACCGCAAAGGGCGAGATTAATTTTTTTTCTCTCACCATATATCAAACCCGTGGCTTTTGTTTGTTATCATGCACTATTTACAACCAAATTACAGTAGCATTTTTTTATATTTAAAAAAAAAATGCAGTGTCAAATGTTACTCAGAACATCAACAAAATTAAACATGAACTTGCGGACTGAACACCTAGCAGCAACAATAACAAACATCAGTTGGTGTTCAAAAGCAACCATGTACATAACAAATGTACACCTTAATTGGTTTTCTTTGTAGAGGGGTGTGTGTATGGATGGAACGAAAGATAGGATTGATTGTACATTGCTTAACGTCCCTCGAAAGATATGAGAGGAGTGGGAGGGTGGGTACTGAGAATAAGGTATGGATGGGGCAGGGGGTAGGGGGGGGGGGGGAGACATGAAGAAGTAATTTCTGCCCTGTCAAGACAACAGACACGAAGACCATTTTTGTGAAGAGCAAGCATGTTATCATGTGCCAATGAAAATCTCCCCTTTTCACAAATACAAAATGTCATCTGCCACTACAACAAAAATCTTACTTTTCAGTAAAATGTACTTAAAGTGTACCATCTGTTGCCTTTAGACGGTCGCATCCCATAGGGATGGGACTGTCTAAACTGTGCACAGTTACTTAGTAGGCAAAGAGTTAAGGTACATGACTGTTTGCTGGTACAGTATGATTTCTGGCTACCAATCAGACTTTTCAGCACATGTTTCTTGCAATGACATAAACATATTTGAGGGTCGACCTGTAAGTTAGAACCTTACAGCTTTAACACAATCAGCCCTGGAGTAAGAAATCCTCCATATTTTGGACTTGTCCTCCGAAGTATGTACATATTTCAGATAAGTAAACATATAAACTACATTAGTTCAAGGGTGGTGCCAGAATAGCTTGGCGCCTTCTGGCGCCAAGCTATTCTGGCACCAACCTTGAACTATCATGGTCAATCCACATCCTGCTGCAGTGCATCTAGACTAAATGGGCTTAGCTGGAAGGTCCAAAAGCAAAGATCAGCACACAAAGAGACCAGTTCAGTTACGTTTGTGTCAACCACTTGGGCTTTTCCTGATGCAACTATCTCCACAGACGCTTAAACCACGCAGTGCCAGTCTATGTCAACCACTTGGGCTGATGGAACAGTTTCCAAAGATGCCTCGGCCATGCTAGTAGATGATGTGATTTTGTTCCTTATGGCCTCTAACAACTGTAAGGTCCAGAATCACAGACCAGCACACACTGAGAAGTTTCAGAGGTATCTAATAGCATGTTCAGTTCCGTTGATGTCCACCACATGAGTTGTGCCAGACACGACTGTTTCCAAAGATGTCTCAGCCACGCTAGTTGCTATACCGACGATGGTTTCCATGGGGCCAGTCATGATGACCCCTCCGTCCATAGCACCTGAGGTCATAACCCCCGTTTCTAGGGCACGTGAGGTCGTGACCCCAGTTTCTATGGCACCGTTAGAGGTAACCCCCGTTTCCATAGCACTTGTCACCATGGCACTTGTAACTAAAGTGTTTGTTGATATGGTACTTGTTTCTATGGTGTTAGTAACCATGCCGTCAGTCCCCATGACACCAGTATCCATGACCGTCTCCACGATACCAGTCTCCATCACCCCTCCATCCATACCGTCCTGGACTGTGTTGACCATGTGAACGCCCTCTGTTGTGACCTCCATGGGAACTTCAATGTCAAGATCATTTCCATCCATGGTGACCTCCTGAATGGAGATGTGCTCTCCATCAATTTCAGAAATTTCTTGAATGTTCCCCATTTCGTCCTGGTTCACCACCTGCAGAAAAAGTAAACTTTGATCTTTACCAAGTTTAACCCATTACATCCTGAGGTTGATTTTTTTTCAGATTAGTAAGTTGTCTTATGAAGGCTAGATTTCAGTTCCTGTGATATTATACTGACCATGATAGTTCAAGGGTGGTGCCAGGACAGCTTGGGCGCCAAGCTGTTCTGGCATCACCCTTGAACTATCATAGTCAAATTTATTTCATATAAGAGTGTATCAGGATCTAATGGATTAAAATTAAAATAAAGAAAACCCAACTAAACCAGAGTTCAGTGACGGCAGACTGAGACCCATCAATGTGGAGTGCTTTTCCTTTACATCAAACTTCGAATAAAACAAATCACCATGCAGTCATGTTTTTCTGTTTCTAGTTGTTATATCCATATTGCCAGGCTCACTTATTGTTATATTTCTTGTTTCTTGTTGTTCCATCCAAAGTTTGAAATAAGCAAAGTAATTTACATAGAAAGAGTGTCCTAAAGACCTCAGAAAAAGTGTTGTCTAATCCATCTTACATCCAATCTTGTCATAATCGCAGTTGACTGTAATTTGTAATCAGGAAAGATAAAGATGGAGTTAATCTGAACATCAGTGTGGAAGTATACAATGGAAAATACAATGGAAAAAATACAATCGAATGAAATGCAACACATTACATTACAACACAATACCAGTAATATAACTAATTGTCCAAAATGCAGAACAGAACAGCACAATTCAACAGCGTTTGCCCACAAAAATGAAAACAAAACTGTTTACATTTTGGTCAGAATATTATTATGTTCCAAGGCTTTCTTCACAAGGCGGTTATGAGCATTTTCTCCTGAGCTGAAAGTTTCAGATTTTGTCAGAAAAAAAGTCAAAGGAGGCAACTGCATCAAAACATGATGAAATGTCACTTACGAGTTTGCATGTGAACACAATCAAATTACACATCATGTACGATACAATACACTTAACCCCTTCACTGCTGAGAAAAAGTGAACATGATCTAACTACAAGAGACATGGTTCCTCATGAGCCCCTGCGATTGCAGGGGTACATGAGGATCTATGCCTCTTGCTGAGACCAATTTGTATCCATGTTTCTTGGACGGTTCTGGCTTTTTGTCGCCGAGTGAGCAAAGATTTCGGAAACAAACACGTATGTATAGTGGCAGGGAAGGGGTTAATAATTACAAGGAAAGAGTTATTTGTGTTTAACGCCGAGCAGGCAACTAAGGCAAGGAAAGAGAACCTACCTGCAAAATGATGACTGTCTGCTGACCGTCAGGCCCCTCCACTGTTTGGTACGTATTAGTGCCATCTGTGGTGATCACAGTACCGGACAGGTCCTGAAGCGCCTGAGCTGCCACCTGTAATACCAAAGACAGTGTGTATTCACCTTAACTCATTCAGCCCGAAGCACATATTTCCCAAATTTTGGAGGCCTCATTTTTTTAACGTGCCCTGCGCGTGCATCATTTCCCAAAATGACCCATCACACTTTGAGTCCATGGGGCAATAACCCATAGGTCTCTCTGGGCAGCTGGTCCTTTCACATGTTACTGTCTTTCTCTGTGCCTCGCTCATCCCCAAATGACCCTCCCTTGAGTCCATGGGCTACCCAGCCTCTGGCACGTCCTCCATGTCTGCTCTCGTGTCCCCCCCCCCCAGCCCCCCTCTCCCCCCCCCCCCCCCCCCAAAGGCAGTTGGAGAGAAGGCACTCATGCACATGCTTGGCCGCCCAAACCTATCACTTTTTGATATCTTGAGGGTTGGCGCGAAGGCGCTCACACACTCACTTGGCCGTCACTTGGCCCATCTATTTTCAGGAATGACCCATTGAATTTGTACTCTGTGGGTCAATGACCCATGTGCGTACATTTTTAGAATGAACACTGAGAGTGTTGGTGTTTTGGGTTGTGACAACTAGTACAAAAGAATATGTTTTAAGCCACTTTCTGGTTTTCTTCTTTTCTTTATTTTTCTTTATTTTTTTTTTTTTTGGGGGGGGGGGGGGGGGGCAAGAAAAAGTGAAAAAAAAGTGCTCTCAAAAGACAGGTTTCTCCTCAATTTTAAAGAAGTAAAACTCTAATACATCCCTAAGGCAGCCTGAAGTTATTCACGATGGCAAATGATGTTTCTGGAACAATTTCCAAACAATTTCAACACTGGGCATGCAGTCAGCAGTACTGTAAACAGTACAGGTAACTGCATGCATAAAGGAAGTTAACTCATTCACGGCCAGCCGCATCTGGCTTGCTGCAAATGCGTTAACCTATTTAGCCCCAAAGCACTACCGCAGGAGATAATCTGACCATGATAATCCAGAATCTGCAAAATGTGGCCTTGGAATTAACCCATATCATACTGAGGCCAAAAGCTTCAAATTTGTACACTGCCATATGCAAGCTACATTATAGTACTTACAGATAAGGATATAGACCAATGGCTTTAGTTCAAGGGTGGTGCCAGAATAGCTTGGCGCCTAGAGGCACCAAGCTAATCTGGCATTACCCTTGAACTATTTTAGTCAAACTTATTTCACACAGTTTGAGATGACAACCAGAGTAGCAGATACCTCCGCACAGGTTGGCCTCAATATTCACAAAGGCAAGAGGAAGATACTCAAGACAAACACAGCCACCACTAACCCGATTATGCTTGACAAAGAAGCACTGGAGGAGGGATGCCTTTACTTATTTGGGTAGCGTCATCAACAAACAGGGAGGCTCAGATACAGATGTCAAGCAAAGGATAGGGAAAGCACGAACAGCATTTATACAATTGAGAAACATCTGGAGATCCAAAGAACTATCAACCAAGACCAAAGTCAGGATCTTCAACACCAATGTCAAGGCAGTTCTTCTATACGGAGCAGAAACTTGGAGAACAACAGTTGCCATCACAAAGAGAATACAAGTCTTCATTAACAACTGCCTGCGCAAGATCCTAAATATCCATTGGCCAGAGACCATCAGCAACAACGAACTCTGGAATAGAACCAATCAGCTGCCTGCAGAAGACGAAATTAAACAACGACGTTGGAGATGGATAGGGCACACCTTACGTAAGCCAGCAGACAACATCACCAGGCAAGCCCTAACATGGAATCCACAGGGCAAGTGGAAAAGAGGCAGACCAAGAAACACATGGCGCCGGGAACTGGATGCAGACCTTAAGACCATGAAGATGACCTGGAACCAAGTGGAAAGAAGAGCCCGGGACAGAGACTCTTGAAGATCCTTTGTAGGCGGCCTATGCCCCAGTAGGGGTGCAAGGCATAAGTAAGTTATTTCACACACTGGTGTGTTCCGAATGATAAGGGTTAAATAAGTTAACATACCTCTGGCAGCATGGACTCTGCATCGGCTGCTGAAACAGCCGTAGTTAACATATGCTGGACGTCTTCCTCTCCGACTTCGCCACTCATGTGTGCTGATGACGTGATGATGTATTCCTGTTCTTGTCCATCGGCCATCACGCGAATGATGCGTGGTTTTTGATCGCCTGAACTGCCAGGGGCTGTAAGCTGGATGGGGAGGCGTCGAGTGGATGAAAGTGTTGTCTGTGGAGAAAGTTTGATCAAATTTTAAATATGGACAATGAATTTGCAGAGATTCAGTCCCAGATTCATTCACTTTTCATAGTCTCACAAACTATTTAATTAAATCAGTTTTTATTTATCAAATAAGCATATATTTTTGACTGGACATATACTACTGCACTTGACTTTGTTTATGACAAATTCAGATATAACACTTTTTCAGAGGTCCTGACAGCACTATTTCTATACAAACTACTTCTCTTATGAAAAGAAAAGGGGAGACCGCCAGCGCTATCATACTTCTCTTATGGTGAACTAAGATATAACAAGAACATTTGGGTCCCACGGCGATTTGTTATGTCCGAAGTTCACTGTAGTAATACAAAAGCAGAACATGTTTGGAGCGATCACCTGTAATTAAAGACCATCATTTAGGTGGCTGTCGCCACCTAAATGATGGTCTTTAATGACAGGTGACTCAGTGTGCCTTTCAAGACTTCTGTTGAACGAGCACCTGTCTTTAAAGACCCCATATTGTCGCAAGAAAAGGTAGTTGGTCACAACAGGTTCTACCACCACAACTACCACAAACAACTACCATCACCATCTTAAAAGGAAATTGACAACTCACTGTGAAACTAGACAAGGTTTTATCTGCAGATTTCTGCAGCGATGCCAAAAACTCTGGCTCATCGTCAATCAGGCTGGAGGACTCTGGGTGTTTCCGTCGATAATGGCGGATGATCGTGTGCTTGTGGGCACAACTCTCGTTGCAAATGTGGCAGGTGTAGATGACACCTGAGTGCGCAATCCTGAGGTGCTGACGAAGCTCGTGGGAGCGCACAAACTGTTTATCGCATTGTTGGCATTTGATTTTGTCTGTCATGGTGTGTTCCAGCCGATGGCGGTTGAGCTGGTCTGGATATTTGAAGGCTTTCGGGCAAATCTGCCAGAAAGAATTGTTATACAGTGAAAATAATGAAAAGCAAAGGGATCTAATTGTTGTGACCTCTTACTGTACACAGTTTATTAAGTATCATTGTTTATCAACTGTTTCTGTGTATAATTAAACCTAGATGGAAAATATATAAATGAAATGGACTTCTTTAGCTTTCATGTCCTTATTCTGTTATTGTTAAACTTACTTACTTACGCCTGTCACCCCTACCCGGGTATAGGCCGTCGACGAGAGACCTCCAGCAACTCCTGTCCAGTGCTTCTCCTTCGATTCTACTCCAGGTGGTTCCCAGTCTCTTGATGTCTGCTTGGAGGTCTCGACGCCAGGAGTTTCTCGGCCTACCTCTTTTCCTCTTTCCCTGGGGGTTCCATGACAATGCCTGCCTAGTGATACTGGAAGCTGGCTTTCTCAGACTGTGACCGATCCATCCCCATCTTCTTCGCCCAATTTCATTCTCTGCTGTTATCTGCTCTGTTCTCTCCCAGAGTCTGACGTTGCTGATCTTCTCTGGCCAGTGGATTTTCAAAATTTGTTATTGTTAAAAGGGAAGTAATTTTTGCAAATGGCATAGTACTACCCCTGCAGGTCCAAATCTTTTTCTTTAACCCTTATCATTCTGATACACCCATGGCTTAAAATAAATTTAATTGATAGTTCAAGGGTGCTGCCATAATAGCTTGGTGCCTAAGGCACCAAGTTAATCTGGCAGCACCCTTGAGCTGAAACAGTTGATCTATCTCCTAATCTGTAATGCAGCCTTCATAGGACAATAAGCAAACGCTACAAAATCAGCATCAGGATGTAATGGGTTAATTTCTACTTTAGTTGATTTTTTTTATTTTAGTCTTGTCTCAAAATGTTAACTGAACAATAAATTCTTCTTCCCCTGACAACCCCCCCCCCCCCCCCCCACACCTTTCTGTACTACTAAAAGTATTATTAGCCCATTACCCTCAATGCACTACAGCAATTCAAGGGTAGTGCCAGATTAGCTTGGCGCCTGATGATGCCAAGCTATTCTAGCACTAGGTTAACCATGAACACATGAGATAGATCTATGCAGTATACAAATACAGCTCTGACTTGATATATCGTGGTCGTCGGGGGTCCACAAAATGGACCTCTCTTTAACTTCAACAACGGACCGCCTAACTCTGCAGCAAGCACAGACATTCATTTTTCCTTGCATCTGTGCCTAAGGTCTTCCTATCATTGCCTGTGTTGTTCGTTAGAGGAGATGCATGAGGCTTCAGTGTCAGTTTTCGCACCCTCTAGGTTGGGGGCCATGATCGCCGGCTGACGAGGCGTGATAAAACTTGATACCTATGAAAAGCATAGACCTTGATGAACATTAAATCAGTGTTTCCTATTACCGCATTTACGTGTGTGGTCATATCTTGGAGGAGGTCACGTTGTGGTCTGTGTGAAGCTGCTCCCAAATCCCAGCAGCCAGTCAAGTGGGGAGATATCTGCCATGTGCCAGACGCCTAGAACTTCACTATACACTGACTCTGTCTCCTACCCTCTTTATGTACATACATGTATGTATGCGTTCTTCATTTGGGGAAGGTTTGTAGGTGTTCAATGTGTGGACGCCCTCCCAGCTGTCACGTCACTATGGGATACATTCAAGGCTGGTGACAAATTATTTTGAGGTTCACCACCAACCACGGTTGGTTAGATTTTTTTCAGGATCCAAGGTACCCCCGCGATATATCCGGGATCGCGATATAACGATTCGCGATATATCGAGTCAGAGCTGTACATGTATCCGCATGCTACAAGTCTCGAATCAGTTAACACATTGTGCTGTACAGTCATATTTACAATTCTAGGAGCTGTCCGCTGAAGACTGCAAGCCAACACTGGGGACAGATCTCCCATGACAATTTAAGGGTGGTGCAAGAATAGCATGGAACCTTTACAGACTGACCTTGACAGCACTGAGCTATTCTGACACCACCTTTGAACTATAATGATTGATGTAGCATGGATTAACCCCTCAACTGCTACTGATGATACTGCTCAGTAACTGTCTTTTCTGCCGAGTAGTATTGTCAGCAGCAGTCAAGCGGTTAAATGCATATTTTCCCATATTGTCTGCAGCGGTCGAAGGAAAAAAAGCATCTTTTCCATGTAGTGGCATCGTCATAGCAGTCAAGGGGCTAAATAAGCGTCCTTTCCGCCGCGCAGTATTGTCAGTGGCGGTCAAGGATATTAGCCTCACCTCACAAACAAAGGATTTTTCCTTGGTGTGGGAGAACAGATGGGTTTTCATGTTTCCCTTCTGACGAAAAGTCTTCCCACACTTAGGACAAGGGAACAGCTTGATGCTCTCCTGATGGAATTGTTTGATGTGAGCCACGAGTCCAGTCTTTGAGAACAAGATTTTCCCACAGTGGGCGCACTGGTATTGGTACTGCCGGTCGTGCACCGTTGCTGTGAAATAAAAGAATGATCAAGTCAGATAAATACCAGTAAATTATCCCTTTGCATGTAGGTACCGTTTTTAGTCACGTTGATTCCTGTAGGAATCATCGCGACTAAAACCGCTATTGACACGATGTCACAGTCGGGCCAAATGTCTTTTGTTTCTAATGTCTTTTGTTTGGCTACTCACAAAAAAAATGGTATTTCAAGACAGGTGTTTTGAACCCTTTTAGCCCCAAGGTCCCATTTCTCAAATTTTGCAGGTGCGACCATGTACCAGTTGTAGGAGATGGATTGATCATGATAATTCAAGGGTAGTGCCAGATGAGCGTGGCACCTACAGGCACCAACCTCATCTGGCACTACCCTTGAATTATCATGATCAATCCATCTCCTGCTGCAGGGTCATGGGGCTAAAAGGGTTAAAGAGAAGCCTAGAAGGTCAAACAGTGTCACCAGTCAATAAATGCATGTCCACACACACAGACACATAAATCCACACACAAACACACACCTTTTATTTTTTCACAATAGCCCATGCTTACCAATGTGCAGCTTCAAGTAGCTATCGTAATGAAACTTCTTCCCACAGATGTGACACTCGGCTTCTTTTTCGCCATGGACGCGCAAATGCTTGTTGAGGTTGGATTTGCTGCTGAAGCTTTTGTTACAATAGGGACATCGCAGGTCGTCACGGATGTAAATGCGGTTCTTTTTGCGCACCATGCGAACGGATGTGCCGTCAGGGAGAACACACTGGTGATCATTGAGATAGTCCTGAAAAATATGTTATATATTATATTATGAGACGTGCTGCATCTAGATATGCGGCTATATGCCGATTATCTGGATGCAGCAAGTCTTGAATGAGTTAACCCCTTCACTGCTAGGACAGTGCAAGAGACAGATCCTCATGAGCCCCTGCAACAGCAGGGGCTCATGAGGATCTATGCCTCTTGTTGTCTCCAAGCGATGTTTAATAGTCATACGATCTTAAATAGTTGCGTCCATACCTTGCGAATGAACTTCTTTCCACAGTATTCGCAGTCGAAAGACGGGACGCCATGCAGGGTCTTGTGTCGGGCCAGGTAGCGTTCAGTTTTGAAAGTTTTCTCACACAAGTCGCAATGCCACACCCCCTCCACCTCAGTTCCCGTCCCAATGATTCCATCGCACTTGTGAGTGTGGAGGGTACCAACCTAGGAGAGAAAAATACATTGAAAACTATACAAACATTACATTGTATAGCCAAGTTACCATCAACACACTACTTTAGATTCATTTTGGCCATTGACATGATGGTCTACTGTACGATAATTCAAGGGTGGTGCAGGAATATCTTGGTGTGTACCCGCACCCTCGAACCTTTTGCTCCACTGGAGGAGGAATGTCACAGACAAGTGCAAGCTGCTGGAGAATGACACTACAGAGCTGCATCTGTCCTTTCAGTGCCCTGCCTGTTCCTGACTCCACAGGTGACTGAACAGCCTCATCTTCCCTGAGATCAAGGGACCACCACCACCTCCCCCTTTGATCTATAGCGGGCAATCAATCTCCTGAACTGTACTGTTCAAGAAACATGGATACAAATTGGTCTCAGCAAGAGGCATAGATCCTCATGAGCCCCCGCAGTTGCAGGGGCTCATGAGGATCTATGTCTCTTGCAGTTGGGTCATGTTCACTTTTTTCTCCACAGTGAAGGGGTTGGGTGTATTGTATCGTACATGATGTGTAATTTGATTGTGTTCACATGCAACCTCGTAAGTGACATTTCATCCTGTTTTGATGCAGTTGCCTCCTTTGATTTTTTTCTGACGAAATCTGGCACTTTTAGCTCAAGAGAATGTTGACCCTAGAACTCAACATATTAACTCAGGATATGATGCTATTTGCTGTGTATCCGTATAGGGTGCAGCCTGATTAAATTAACCCATTCAGCCCCAACACACTACTGCAGGAGATGGATTGACCACGATAATTCATGGGAAAGCTAATCATGGCACCAAGCTAATCTGGCACTACCCATGAATTATCATGGTCAGTCCATCTCCTGCAACGGGTACATAGTCATTAGGTGACACTTCCACAATCTGGAAAATGCAGCTGTGAGTGTGAGGCTAAATAGGTTAAACACATTTACTCACAATGAATAATAATAATAATACCAGTATTATATAGGCGCTTTTCCTCAATTTTTGGGTGAATCGACTCAAAGTGCCGCGAACTGAAACCCAACACACACACTCGCGTGACGGACACGGATTTACGCCGAAGACAAACACAGTACAAGACAGACGACGGGCCAGTTCAGCTACTGAAGTTACAGAGATTTTTGATCGCTTGTATTTGAAATTTGTAAAGTGGCCTGAAACTGGTACCGAAGTGTGGGGGGTGGGGGGGAGGGGGTGGGGTGGGAAGGGGGTGGAAGAACCGGAGTACCCGGAGAAAGAACCCCCGACGGTCCGTCCGAATTAACGGTGACACTTACCAGAGGAGAAAAGTCCGACGCCGGAACCCGTTTTCGAACCTCGCACTTTTGGCATTGGTGGCAGGCGCCTTAACCACTGCGCCACGGACCGCCCCTGACTTTCACAACTTCCGAGAGCATCTAAAACGACCGTAAACAAGTTGCGGAAGATAGGCTGGTCATTAAAATTTACCTTTATGAATCTCTTGCCACATTTTTCACAGCGATACGGATGTGTGTGAATCTGGTAGTGATCCTTGAAAATTCGTACATCAGTGAACTCCGTTTGGCACACTCGGCAGGTGGTCCTACCGTCACGCTCGATTTCACTCACAGCATTACACACTGGACTGTGCCATTCGAGCTCTTCTTTGCGAACAAACACCTGCAAAAAAAAAAAAAAAGAAGATAAGAAAATAAAAACGCATTTTTCAAATAGCTGATGGAATCAGTGTGCACCATGAGATGCGAGCAAGGCTCACACGTGACAAGACTTCCCACACTGTGCTACAATGCTTGCATCGACATTAACCCTTTTAGCCCCAAGGTCCCATTTCTTAAATTTTAGAGGTATTTGCCCAAACGACTATGTACCAGTTTGTAGGAGATGGATTGATCATGATAATTCAAGCGTAGTGCCAGACGAGCTTGGCGCCTTAAGGCGCCAAGCTCATCCGGCACTACCCTTGAATTATCATGATTAATCCATTTCCTGCTGCAGGGTCCCGGGGCTAAAACGTTAAAATGTTCATTTGCACTAGTAACAACAACAAAACACACAACAACAAAAACCTACCCTGTCCTATTATTTTAATGATAAAATCAGAAAAAGAACACCTTTTTTTTGGTGGGGGGAGGAACGGTGGGTTGGCAAAAAGAAATAATTTAATAAGGTGTGGCAGAATACTGCTGTAGGTGACACTGGGTCCAGAGCAACGAAAATCCTCTGTGTTTTTTTTACCAACACTCACCTTCTTGCAAAGTTCACATTCGAAAGCTGCATGATGAGAGGCCTCGTGACGAGAAAGGTACGCCAGAGACGCAAACGTTTTCCCACATTCCTTGCAGGGAAACTGCACCCCTGTCGCGTCGTCAATGATCTTCCCTTCACACTTGTGGGACTCCAAGTCTGCCTCACTGAAAAATGCGATACGGCAGGTGTCACACTGGAATTTTCCACAGTTCAGCAGGTGGTTGTCCAGCCCAAGTCGTGTGCCGAAGGTCTTTTTGCACCTGAAACAGTTAATACAATTCATCCATTTGTTGTCATAAATAAATAAAATTTGTTCATTTCTGCACACAAGTTACACGTACACACTGCTTGTTCCGTTTGATGCGCTACCGCTGATAGCAGTAGCATATGAAGGGAGACAATCACTGACTCGGTACAACATCTGGACTGTAAACAGTACCCGGGGCCACATTGACAAGGCAGGTAAAGTCAAATCGCCATACAATTTCAGAGTTATCCTCAAACATTTGCACTGTTCTGGTAACAGACCGACCATGAAAGTTCTGGTCTGGTGCCAAACGCCTTTTTCCTGCTGAAACAACGATGAGCATGCTGAAATTTAGGAGCTGTCAAGCTACTGAGAAAAAATGGTGTCATGGTGCAGCAGAACCTGTTTTTCACAAGAAAAAAGTGCTCTTAACCCATTACATCCTGAGGCTGATTTTGTAAAATGTGCTTATTGTCCTAGAAAGGTACATTACAGATTAGGAGATAGATCAACTGTTTTAGTTCAAGGGTGGTGCCAGAATAGCTTGGCGACTCAGGCGCCAAGCTATTCTGGCACCACCCTTGAACTACCAGTCAAAATTTATTAATGGGTGTATCAGGATGAAAACGGTTAAAAGAGATGTGTCCACAGCAATGTCCTGAAGGACAACAAGTGTCACCTGTCATTAAAAAATATCATTGAGGTAGCTACAGCCACCTTTAGTGACAGGTGATCTCTCATACCAGGTTTTGCTGTGCACCATTCTTTCTCATTAAATGCGACCTAAATGATGGTATTTAATGACAGATGATCTCTTATAAGGGCAGTCGCTCAAAAAAACAGGTACTGATCTATTGCGCATGGCATGTGACCCAAGGTAATGAAAGCAAAAGTTTCTCACTTGTCACAAACATGGACACTGTAATCCTCGGCTAGTTGCGGACAACACTTGAGAATGTGCCTCTGAAGGGAATCTTTCCTGGAGTAGCATTTGCCACACTGTTCACACTTGAACAACTCGGTGTGCATAGCCATGTGGCGGAACAGATACTTGGCTGTGCGGAACGCTTGCTTGCAGATGTCACACTGGAAGCTTCCTTCCTCTCCGTCAGGAGTCGACTCGATTGCCCCTTCCTGGTTCGAATCTTCCTCTCCCGCACTCTCCCCAGTTTCAGCTGAACTCTGATAAAACAAAATAGTGCATAGAACTCTATAACATAAAACACGTTTTGAGCAACAACCACCTTTTTCCTGAGCAAAACAAAGTAGCTTTTAAAAATAAAGAAAGGTGCTCTCTCATGAGAAGTCATGAAGGGCAATAAGTGTCACCTGTCATTAAAGACCATCATTTAGGTGGCTACAGCCACAGTCACAGCTACAGCCACCTAAATGATGGTCTTTAGTGACAGGTGATCTATCATAACAGGTTCTGCTGTACAGACAAATTACTCTAACATAACTAGTAGAGTAAGTGAAAAGTCCAAGCATGGGTTACTTGGTGATAAAGTTTTTTAAAAAACTTGTCAAAACTTACTTCTCATCGAAGGTCTACTACCTACCGCCATAACTTTTGAAAGATACACTTCTGTAACAGATGGTTACGAAACGCTACTGACACGGGTCTCTTTATGGTTCATTTAGAAACAGGACAATCCAGTTCAGCACACATCATCTTTATATTGACAAGCAACCTGACAATGACTCCACTCCGTTCTAGAAAGACAATGCTTTCAGTACGAGAAACAGCTAAAAACAGATTAACACGCTAATGGCTGTGCAGAATAAATAAGTGCGATTACGCGTGTGTTTTTGAGGCATGTCCAAACTGCTGTTAAAGTTCATTAGGTGTGTCGACAAGGCATAACAAACACAAATAGTGCTGAAATGAGTCTTCAGATTTATGCGTAATGGTACCTTAACCATTTCCACAGCTTTTGAGCAAAGTTCTCACCTGACTGCAAGTGTGGTCAAGCAGAAGCTGCCTCTTGGCGAATGTGCGACAACATTTGGCACAGGCCCATATGCTGCGATGTGTGGACACGTGACGCCGTGCATGGTCAAACTGAGGGAAAATCCGCCCGCAATCCCGACAGCGGAACGTGACCTCCCCATCTTCCCCCACCTCCACTCTCTCTACCAGCTGAACCGTGTCCTCACAGATATGTTTCTGGAGCGACTCATGCCGTGCAAACCTTCGCCCACAGTCGTTGCACAGGAACTTGTCCGTGTGGGCCGGCAGGTGCATGCGGAGGTACTTCAGCTGCGTGAATCGCTTGGAGCAGACCCCGCAAGCGTATTCCTTTTTTCCGTCAGACCCCATCACGATCTGCACCGATTCTTCAAGTTCATCGAGTTCGGGATTCTCCCCTTTGCGTCTGCGAGGGCGATGTGTACGAGGGTTGCCCGAGTTTTGATTTCCCACCCAGTCAGGGTCATCAGACGCTGTGTCATCGTTCGCTTCAGCCTTCAGATCGAGTTTTGCGGAGTCTTGGTTCAATCTATCTTCAGAAATGATTGACGGAACACCTGAAGATGGAGCGTTCGCTCCGTCTTCAGGTGTTCCATCGATCTTTTCTGAAGACAGAGCAGCGTCAACTAAAGCTGCAAGAGCGTCTGGCTGAGCCGTGATGATTTTATCACCATCCTCAGTAGCATTGCTGATGGCTGAAACATCAGCGCTGCTCTCTCCCATGTCAACTATGTCTGCATCATCAGTTTCCATCCCCGATGCTTGCAGCACAACAACTTGCTGTCCGGAGCTGTCAACACCGGTCGAGAGGACGGACAAGCCGGCGGTGTTTAGAGTCTGACCAGTTTCCTGGTCCAGGAGGATGACCGGTGTTTTGGACAACACCACGCCATCCTGTGTCCTGACTGTGATCAGGCCGCCCGACCCCATGACAAATTCGCTGTCTGTTATTTCCCCTTCCTCTGGCTCATTGCCATCTTCTAATTCGTCATCGGACATAGACAGTTTCATCACCTTTTTCAGCACGTTTTTCCCCTTCAATTTGGCATCATCCCCTTCATCTCCCTCTTCCTCAGACTCGCTCTCACCAGGGTAGCGAAAAGTTGATGTCCGTTTCCCTTTCAGCGTCCGTCGAGGTTGCACTCTGCGCGGAGAAAATGACTGAGAGATGGAGGATGAAGGCGGAGAGAGAGCAATTTCGCCTGGCTCCAAAATTCGCTTTGCTGGGCGGCCTCTCTTCTTGGGTGAAGCGTACATTGTGGTGGCCACATCTGTTGCTCCTGAGTCGGCCTGAGGCAAAGAGGTGTCAGAATCAGCAGGCAGCTCCTCAGGCAAAGGTCGTTTTCGCGGGCGACCTCTCCCTCGTTTTGGTGGTATAGTGTCCGAACTAGGCACTGACTCATTTAAAGCTGATGTTTCTGACAATTCAGCAGGAACTGCTGAATTATCAGCAACATCAGCTTGAACTCCTTCACTTGTCCCTGAATTCTGCGAGTCAATGTCCTGCTCAGTAAGATACTCTGTTCTGTCTTCTTTCCCTTGTGTGCTGTCATCAGCAGTTACACCATTTCCCTCTTTAACCTTTTCCTCACCATTTTGACTCTGGCTTTCTTCCTTTTCAGCGCTATCTTCTGTCTTGGTACCGTCCCCTTCCGTTTCTTGTGAGGCTGCCGCAATTGGATGTTTTCTGGGCCGGCCTGGACGTCTTCGAGGTGTGTATTCCTCCCCATCACCATTGTCTTCAAGCGGTTCTGTTTTCATTTTTCGAGGACGTCCCGGACCACGCTTGCCCAAGGGCCGCACGACACCTGCTCGACCCCACGGTCGGCCTCTGCGACCTCGCTGTGGGGTGACGCTCGATGGTGCGATATGGCCACGGATGTGTATGGCGAATTCATTCTGGTTGAAAAAAAGCTGCACACAGACAAATCATACATACAGGAAATTGAATATCTTAAGCCTTTTAACCCAGGGGCCCTATTTCTCAAATTTTGGTAGTGTTGCCTAATGACTTATGTACCAGTTGCAGGAGATGGATTAACCATGATAATTCAAGGGTAGTGCCAGATTAGCTTGGCGCCTGAAGGCGCCAAGCTAATCTGGCACTACCCTTGAATTATCATGGTCAATCTATCTCCTGCTGTAGGGACTCAGGGCTAAATGGGTTAAGAAAATAAACAGACACAAATACAATCCTTAACTCCTTTGCTGCTGGTGATCATGAATTTTGAGCCTAAAACCACGGCAGACTGACCCACATTCACATCAAGAACACAAATTCAATGGGACCAAAAAACACAGTACAAACAAGTGACATGAATCCTCCTGAGCACCTGCGACTGTGGGGGCTCGCGAGGGTTTACGTCCCTTGACGTTGGGTTGCGTTTGCCTTGCCTGGCAGTGAAGGGCTCAACAGTAACACGTTCGCCATAAAACGCCTGCATGCACTCAGCTACTGGTAATGTTGACAGAACCAGTGTGCTGCACATTGACCCCTTGACTGCCAAGAAACAGTCAATACCATCCAGCTGCAAGAGACATGAGCGCCTGCAAGCAGAGGAGCTGCCTGCTCATGAGGATCTTTGCCTCTTGCTGACACCCCTTTGAACCTTACATTCCGGGATGGCATGAAGAGTGCAAACATAAAATCTACATCAAATGAAACTGCAGCAGTTAACCCATTTCATCCTGAGGCTGATTTTGCAAAATTTGCTTATTGTCCTAAGAAGGCTGCATTACTGATCAGGAGAATGATCATCTGTTTTAGTTCAAGGGTGGTGACAGCATAGCTTGGCGCCTTTGGCGCCAAGCTATGCTGTCACCACCCTTGAACTATCGTCAAATGTATTTCAAGCAACGGATGTATCAGGATGAAATGGGTTAAGAGGGTTACAGTGACAGATTTACCGCAGTGCCAATGAAGCAACTCTTTGCAAGGCAGAGACATACTCATGAGCCCCTGCCAATACAGGCTTTCCGCTAAGATATAAAATTGTCTATCATCGTGATGGACAGCATGACAAATAATCCATCCCAGGCGCTCTACAGTCCATCGCGTACTTGAAACATGGCAGGGGTAAGCTCTTTTTGCACAAGACCCATCCGTCCAGGTGACAGACAGTCAACAATTTTTTCCATCCCTGTCAAAATTTGTCCGTCAAATAAAAGCCTGGAATATATATGTCTCTTGCTGACAAAGCAGACTGGATAAATCCATTTAAATGTGTGAACTGCAGACATTTTCTAATCTACTTCTGATTTAACCCATTTAGCTCCGAGTCAACATTTCCTAAATTTTGGAGGTGTCATTTAACGATTATGTACCGGTTGCAGGAGATGGATGCACCATGATAATTCAAAGGTAGTGCCAAATTAGCTTGGCGCCTGAAGGCGCCAAGCTAATTTGGCACTACCCTTGAATTATCATAGTTCATGCATCTCCTGCTGTAGGGCGTTGGGGCTAAATGGGCTAAGGAAAAACTTTCTTACCTGGTGACAGTAGCGACAATTAAACAATTCCCTGTCCTCCTGTTTAATGATGATAGTTTCCCCACTTCCACTCCCTGAGGGCATGACAGATGTAAAATAAGCCGCGGCCTCCAGAATACTGTCCGAACTTTGTGACTGGTCACTTTTCCACGTCATGTCTTCTCCGAGCATTGCTGTACAAGAAAACAAACAACTATAATTTATAAACTGACATTTTAATTTTTAACCTGACATCTGAAACATCATGAAAGATTCAAGAGTCAAGAAATTTATTGTCCATTAAAGGATATTTGTCTTTGCCTGCCGAGCGTAGGTCAAAGTTAAAAAAACATAATATCTCAATTACACATCAAACAAACAACATGGCTAATCCCCGACTAAACAAAAATATAAAATAGTACGTTTTGACTCTAACATCATACGCATGCCCAGACAAATGCACAGACTCACAAACTTAGTTTATGGCAGTACAGCCCTCTGAAGGCAAAACACGGCAAGTCCAGCATGACTATGTTGGAGCTACCCTGTTTTGCCCCCAAAGAGACTGTAGGTCAGTAGGTGTGAGTCTGCTCAGCTGGAAAGTCACGTGCTATCCTGAGTGCTGGGGGTTACAGTTTAGACTTGTTCAACAGCTGTATTGCCTGCGGAATGACAGAGAATTTGAATTTGTGCCTGCTACATTTCGGGCAGCAATATAGTCTTTTGGAGGGAAAGAGTTCTACATGCGAGTGAAGTGGGTTGGTGGGGTCACTCAGGATTGCACGTGCTTTCCTAGCCAGCGCTCTCTCAGTCAGTTGTAGGAGGCTATTGGTAGGTAAGCAGATGATTTTGGCGGCCGTCTTGGTAATGCAGTGCAGCACGTTTTTGTTTGCTGCAGACAATGCGGGGAAGAAACAGATCGTGCAGAATGACAAAACAGACTCAATGATGCCGACATAAAAAAGTGACAGCAGTTTGGGGCCCACGTTAAAAGATCTTACTTTCCTCAGTATGTAAGTCTTTGTTGGCACTTTTAGAAAACAGTCTGCATGTATGGGCCAATCACGCCCAAATATTTGAAACTGTCAACAATTTCTACAGTTCCAAGGCATGTGTTTACTACTATCATCATTACTGACACCAGATGCAGCAAAAGATGGATGAATAACAGTGAACATCTTTCAAAGGTACACACTACACCTTTCAGGATAAATCATTCTGCAAGCAATAATCTTAAAATATAACTAAAAAACTTTGGGTTTTCAGTGATCTCCTGCATTTGCTGGGTATATCTGTGGTTCACCGTAACTAAGCAGACGTTTAGAAAGCACCAAATAATTTTGTAATTTCAGCACAGAGTAAAAATATCACATTGTACTACAAATACAATAGCAATACCATTCCAGATTTAGTATGAACCATCATAACTGCATGCAAATATTTGTGAAAGACTTAAATGAAATACATATTTTCTGTACCCATCACTTCCCCCCCCCCCCCACCCCACCCCCTCCTCCCTCCACCCCCCTCCTTCCCCCCCCCCCCCCCCCCCCCCCCCCCCCCCCCAGCACATTATGTGATCATGGAAAACTGAACTGCCATAAATCCATTGTTTTCTTTATTTCCAGTAACATTTTCTTCAAACTACACAAGCCAAATCCTGAACTTTCATGATTTTTATTATCGCTGGTCAGGACCAAAATCACAATCCAGCACACCCGTTTAACCCTTTTAGCCCCGGATCCCTACAGCAGGAGATGGATCGACCATGATAATTCAAGGGTAGTGCCATATTAGCTTGGTGCCTTCAGGCAACACCTCCAAAATATGAGAAATGGGACCTTGGGGCTAAAAGGGTTAATCAATTTGGACTTTCGCGTGAGATCTGTTGCAACTTCCAAAACTTGTAAAATCACAGACCAGCACAAGCTTACAACGCGCCAAACACACTATCAATTTTACCTGGGAAACCTGAACTTGAAATGAACCCAGCCCTCCCTTTCCCGCCACATATTATCAAGTGCCACCGCAGCGATGATGAGTTTTGTCCCCTAAGAAAAACGGAGCATCAGGGTATTTCGAGGTCAGTTTCCCCATAGTGTGTTCCGTCGCACTTTAACCTCTGGACTGTCGGAATCACCTCAACTATCAGGGCTACCAACAGTCAAGGGGTAAGTAGCTTTCAATTGAACACACAACTCAGAAAGCAATGTCTAAACTCATTTTCATCTGCTTTTGACCCAAATACAGCCTGCCACCACTCACATTTTGTTTTCCCATCAGGCTCTGTGGGCTTGCCGAGTTTCTTGGCATACTGTGGCGCATACCACACTTTTAGTGTGTCTCCTTCCGGGATGTCCCGGGTGGTGTTGAAATAGATGTTGATGCCCAGTTGGTATGCCATGCAGTTCTGTTCCTCATTTGTCGTGGCAACCTGAACCAGCGCCATCCAGTTACAGTGGTTTTCGTTGGAGGCATCCAGGCAAATTGTGTTGCCATCAGAGGACAAAATCTGAAGAAAAAAATGCTCAAAATTCAGCTGTTTTTATAGTTTTTTGTTCACTTTTTCTAAAGCCCTTCATGGAAAGGAAGCATAATTCCCATCCCCTCGACTGCCACTGATGACATCATTCAGCGGAAAAGGTGCATAGTTATGCATTATTTATGCTGAAAGGTATTGTCAATAGCAGCCAAGGGATCAAAATACAAAAAATTGCATAAATGCAATTTGTTGTGCTTTGACACCTTGGTTGCTACTGGCAATATCAGTTTCCTGTCATCATTTCAAAAGGCATTAACACATTCACCCTCAAAGTGCCACAACACAAGATGGATGGACATGATACTGGTAGTTGGCAGGTAGTGGAGTGCCTGATTCAGTGATTACACTTGCACAGTGTTCAATCACAGAAATTTTACACGTTGGTCACCATTACTGAAATTGAAAATGTCCGTTTGTCGACATGATGCATACGCTTTGAGCTGAAACCCATGTGTAGCAGACCCTTTAGTTGCACCTTATGGGGCACACTGAAGTACCAGTGGAATTTTATAATTTTTCTATCATCGCAAGCAATGGAATTAAGAGATTCAAACTGGAACAACACAGTGGGAGATAAATCAGCTATGACAGTTCAAGGATAGTGCCTGATTAGCTTAACCCTTCGGCTGCTGGTAGCGCTTTTTGGCACGATGATTCCTGCTACCAACAGTCAAAGGGTTAAGTATGAGTATGTGTTGGTGGTGTTGGGGGGGGGGGGGGGGGGGGGGGGGGCGGACACTGAGAGAATGGAGGCTGCTGGTAATTTAACCCATTTAGCCCCAACACCCTACAACAGGAGATGGACAGACCATGATAATTCAAGGGTAGTGCCAGATTAGCTTGGCGCCTTATCTCCTGCAGCTGGTTCATAATTGTTAAGTGACACCTTCAAAATTTAGGAAATGTGGACTTGGGGCTAAATGGGTTAATTCAGATCAACGATACATCCATGCAAACCTTCAGAAGAAAAATATCATCCCTGCTGATGTCGTATGTGGTTTTCTTGGCTTCAAACGGGCCAAGCTGTGTCTTGTTAGAGATGGTTTCCGTTGCAACAATTCCCACCTCACCATCGGAGTAGTCTATGATTCCCAGGTAATGCGGTACAGTCAGTCGCGCCCTAAAACAGAAAAAGGAAAATGACAGGTAAAAGGTGTGTAGATATCTGATTTTGGACCTAGCACTAACAGTTACAGGTTCTTGCTGGCAGAAATCACCTCAATAGCAGTTATTCCAAAATCAGAATCATTTAGACAGCAGGCTGAGGCCCTGTTGTATTCTTATAGTAAGAAAGTTGGGTTGCGCCCCTTTGACTGCTCAGTAACAAAAGGACAATTTCACTTAATGTTTTTAAAATACTGATTGCAGAGGCAGGCACATCAAAAATTATATGAAGAATATAATGCAATTTACAATGCAGCTGTGACATAAACATGTGTGTGTTTCTGCCCATTTTGCCTTTGATTTTCCACACCTGATATTAGTGGCAAGGAACCTGCCATGTTCCCAGAAGAATAATTTTGATGCAGGCACTATGATGGCCTGTAGCTCTTTGCATGAGGATTTAACCTGCTGCAAGATTACTTCCCCTAGAACACTACTGGCGGTGAGATCCATTCAACCAAGGTTCACTTGTAGTGCGTGTGCTTGGCTATTTTTAGCGCTGAACGTGTCGTTACAAGCCTATACTTGGCATGCACACTGGAACCAGACATGAACTCTTAACAAATTACTTAGTGGCAGTGTACATAATACAGAAAGGTTACTTAGAAGGAAAAGGAGTTAATCCTCTTCATCCTGATACACCCATTGCTTGAAATAAATTTTGACTGACAGTTCAAGGGTGGTGCCAGAATAGCTTGGTGCCTCAGGCACCAAGCTATTCTGGCACCACCCTTGAACTAAAATGGTTATCTATCTCCTAATCTTTAATGTAGCCTTCATAGGACAAAACAGCAAATTTTTAAGTCAGCCTGAGGATGTAATGGGTTAAGGGTGATTTAAAGTAGTGTCTGACTGTGCATGTGTCTGAAGGAGACTCCGCTCTTGTGTATTGTGCATGCGCAGTGAGTCCAGTGGAGAACAGCGCTGTATAAGAGCTATTTAAATTATTATTATTTACATTATTATTATTATTATTATTTAGCCACAGGGTGCTAAAGGAGATGTCTGTAGGAGACGGATTGACCATGATAATTCAAGGGCAGTACCACACTAATCTAGCACTACCCTTGATTATCGCAGTCAATCGATCTCCTACATTTGGTACAGTCATTAACCCATATCATACTGAGACTAAAAGCTTCAAATTTGTACACTGCCATAATCTACATTATAGTATTTACAGATAAGGATATAGACCAATGGCTTTAGTTCAAGGGTGGTGCCAGAATAGCTTGGCGCCTAGAGGCGCCAAGCTATTCTGGCACTACCCTTGAACTATTTTCGTCAAACATATTTCACACACTGGTGTATTCCAAATGATAAGGGTTAAGCAACATCTTTTTTTTAAAAAGTAATTTGTGAAATGAGGCTATGGGGTGAAATGGGTTAATTAGGTGTGATCTTTCATTTATAAAGGTTCTCCTGTTTTTACCGTGAGATCTGAGGTGTGAAGTTGGAGCTTGATAAACCCAGAACTGGACACTCCTCAGTCGTGTGCCCCTTACCGCACACATCACATTCCAGCCCTGCACAATAATCAATGTCACACTCACAGATTCAGCAGCAACAAAGTGAAAAACAGAAATGACTGAAAATGGTCCACAGATGAACTATGCCCTTCAATTCATGGCCAGCAAGAGACATAAATTCTCATGAGCCCCTGCGGTCACAGGGGCTCATGAAAATTTATGCCTCTTACAGATGGAGCAGGCTAGCTGAAGGACTGTTCTGAACAAAAAAGCTGAAACTCAGCTTCACTGGTTTTTGAAACAGCAGGATCAGTCTCCAAGACTGGATACCATTATCCATGCAAACCTAAATGATGGCCATAACATCATATAATACTATAAGGTGTTGGTCGGTGATTTTGGTGCATTACAGAAAGCTATAGCTGAGTATAAATTCCAAATCACAGACACACAAGCTGTCTCCCTCGATTAGCTACTGCTGACTGCAGACCACGTAATGGACCACTGTAAATCTCTGCACTTTACTACATGATCATGTTCTTGAATACCATTGCCTTGGCCTGGCCAAGCAATTTTTTTTTCCGCAGCATTATGTGTTAAGGCTTTTTAGTAGTGCCTCTAGGCTCCACAGGCATAATCTGAAAATCAACATCTCAACTAGGTTGCACATCCTGTGGCCTTTGGTTTACTCAATATTTTCAGAGTAAAGCGCTGTGTCTGTACATGCAGCGGAAATCTGCAGCAGTCTATTTTGTGGACTGGTCTGTAGGTTTGGACCTTACCTCATTCGCAGCCAGCCGCATCCGGATGCGGCATAAGCCGTGCATCCGGATGCGGCTGGCTGCGAATGAGTAGCTAATGCTCTAAGCCATATGACACAAATCAGGTAACAACTCCAATTTGGTGAATGTGCTTGAGGGGTTAAGTTATATGGGCTAATCTGTGAATCTAATAATTGTGAGCAGTTTTTCACCCACGGATATCCCAGTACTTGTGCACATGATAACATTTACCACCATTTTGCATACCAGTAACGGCAGGAGTCTCAGCCATGATGCCTGCTGACTGAGCCACAATTCATCCAGATCTGATGTCACAAGTTCCACGTACTGAAATTTTACAAACATAATGAAAAATTAAATCAAGATGTGCTCTTGTATTCTTGCCTTCTTTCAAATTGATTCTTTATGCAGCAGAACCTATTTTGAGCACCCAATTCTTGTTTAACCCATATCATACTGAAGCTAAAATCTTCAAATTTGTACACTACCATGTATACGCAAGCTACATTATAGTACATGTACTTAGTTACAGATAAGGATATAGACCAATGGCTTTAGTTCAAGGGTGGTGCCAGAATAGCTTGGCGCCTAGAGGTGCCAAGCTATTCTGGCACTACCCTTGAACTATTTCAGTCAAACTTATTTCACACACTGGTGTATTCCGAATGATAAGGGATAAAGGAATGTCTCAAGAGAAGCTGTGAAGGACAATCGGTATCACCTGCCACGAAAGATCATTTCTTTGAATATGGCCACCTTATATGATCGTCTTCAAGCAATCTCTTGTACAGGTGATCGCAGACGGTTAAACCTTTGGGCTTAAAACAGTGCTTAGCGGGGATTAAAACACAGTTGAACGCCACTCTGAGAGTTGAATTCAACTCTGTACCCACTTTCAACCCAAATAGAAATGGTTCTATTTTCTTTTAAGGCTCTTTCAATTTGAAACACAACAGCAAATCACCTGCAGCATTTAGTGGGCCTATGTAAACGCCACCAACTAATCTCATTATGGACTGGATGAGTGTGCGAAGTGTGCGTTGAGAGCTGATGGGATTGAAGGCAAATTTACTATTTGAACTTGCTGAAGACATTGATGCATCTGCTACCACAATGGGTTGTCCCTCAAAACAGGTCCTGATGCAACATTCTAAACTTTCACTCCCAATGATCACTTTAGGTAACAACTTTGGGAGCATACTGGATGTCTCCCTTTTCACTACACTGATAATCATTGTACACAGCGAATCGAGAGAGACAACCATTTTGCTTTGGAAGGTGTCCATGATTTGTTTCACTGATTCTTTATTGGGCAAAGAGAGTGGGAGATGGAATGTGTGAGATGGCTCAATCATGATAGTTCAAAGGTAGTGCCACTTTATGAGCCTGGCATTTAACCCATTATATCCTGAGGCTGAAATTTGTCAAATTTTCTTGTTGTCCTATAAGGCTACATTACAGATTAGGAGACAGATCACCATTTTAGTTCAAGGGTGGTGCCAAAATAGCTTGGAATGCACCAAGCTATTTTGGCACTACCCCTGAGCTATCATAGTCAAATTTATTTCAAGCAATAATGCATCAGGATGGAAAACTTGGTGAATGCAGCCTGGTTCATTTTGAAAATTTACGCACATTGGTCATTGGCCCCCAGAGTGCAAATCAAATAGGTCATTCCTGATAAAAGATGAGCAAAATGTGTCAAAAATATCAAAAAGTGTGTGTGTGTGTGGGGGGGGAGAGGGGGGGGGGGTTGCAGGCCTTGCCAGCTGCAGAAATATCTAACGCTTGTGGGGAAGATGAGGCAGCAAGAGAAGAAAAAAATGGGTGGCCCTTCTGGAACATGTGAAAAGAAGGGCCCGTTGCCTACAGAAAAATATGGGTCATTGACCCCTCTGCTCAAAATGTTATGGGTCATTTTGGGAAATTATTCACTAATGGCGCAGGGCGCCCTCCAAAAATGAACCCTGTGAATGTGCTTATTATTATCATATCAGTTGAGCATTGATCAGTAATTTTCTGGGAGTTGAAAAGGTGTAATGGCAGACCAAATACTTTTCTACATGTAGTTGTAAGTATTCTTAGTAGTGAGGGGGCAGCAATACCAGCGTATGTAAAGACAAGGTAAAGTATAATTTTAAATACTAAATAAGTAATAGCCCACCACCCCATTTCTCTTTCTGCTTTTGTTCTCGTTTCACTTTTCAGTGTTTGAATAATGTGTGTGACATATTATTCAAACGCTGAAAGTGAAACATAGCAGACGATGTTTTTTTTGTGTGTATTTCTTCGTTCCGCCAAAAAACGTAATTTCTCCAAAACATCGAATGCGACTGTCAGATGACGATGCTCAAAGCATGCGATGAATAAATAGCTTTATTTAATAACATTATCTTCAAAATCGATGACTTGAAAAAGCGTCCACGACGAAAAGAAATAGTGACCTCGAACGATAATCTTTGGACCGCTCGGGTGCCGGTCTCAAAGCTTAATTTTCTCAAATTATTTTCAAATAACGACTGGCAAAATGGCGGAAACGAAAAAAGACGTGAAATGGCGACCTCCGAGTTGAAACTGACCAATTTAACTGTATTACTGTTTTCACCTCAAGTAAAAGATACTCCGACTTTAAATTAAGGCACAAATTTGTCATAATATTATATAATCAGCATTAATGGAAAGAAAGTGCAGAAATAACAAACCTTTGTGCAAAATTTTTATGTGCTCCGTTTTGGTTTCCTCGGTAATGGCGAACTTCCGGCCATTTGAACGTGCTTAGCTCCCTTGTAAGATATCTCTCCGCCGCATTTGAACGTCACACACGCAAAAAAACTTTCCTTTTCTACAATGGAAACAAAAAAATGTACTGGTTGTTTTATTAGCAGAGCTTTGTATTTTAAAACAAACACTTACATTTAAAAATGAAACAAAAGTGTTCTTGATTTTGCTGAAAGTTGTATATATTTATCACAAAAGATGCAATTTGTGCTTGAAGTGCACATCTCCGCTCTGTTTAGTAAATATAACTCTATTTCAGCATCAATTCCTTAACAAACCAAAAAAGTAATGTATTTATTTATATAAAACAATTATTTGGTCTCGCAATATCCAAGGGAGCTTATCATCCAAGATTATAGCGTCTCCTGTCATATTTAAACATGGGTTATGTCCCTTACTCTGTGGAAGATCCCCAAATAGCTACCACGAGTTAGTTTTGTTGTTGTTTTTAAAGCTTTTTTGCAATGGTCAACGGCCTGGGATAATAAAAGTAATAATAACAGAAAGAACCAACAACAACAACAACAAATCTCAGCTGAAAGGCCAGTCGACTGACTTCAAGACATGCATTAAACACATAGTGCACTTGACCTACTTGCTGAATCGGACCGATACAGAGTATTTAAGACAGACAGACATTCAATATTCCGTTTGTTTGTTTGTTTGTTTGTTTGTTTGTTTGTTTGTTTGTTTGTTTGCTAATTTTGTTTGTTTGTTTGTTTCAATTGCAGCGCAGGCCGCTGAGAATATATTGTCGCTGTCAGGACGTTAAGCAACGTGGCATACAGAAATGACTGACAGTGCCGGCGTGGCACTCATTGCAACACAACATGTTTTGTAAAGCGCTGAACAAGCAATGAAAACAATGATGTAGTGCTATGGTAACAAATCCGAAAACAAACTCCCAGGCGCCAAGCAAATCTGCCAGTCACGCTACTCTTGTCATCAGTGTCACTACACCTGCATGCCGCACTTCGTTTACCCTTTGTTTTACCAGTTAAGGGGTAGTTGAAGACAGATAGTAACACTGACGTACACGCGCTACAAGCGCCCACGTAATTTATTATTAAAATATCACAATATCATCTACACGTTTCTTTGATGCAGCTCAGATGACCTAAATGATAATATTGATTTTCACATACCTTTGTTGTATTATTGTTCAGCTTTCCGACGAACGTATTATACAAATAATGTTAATGTATGTGATATTCAGATTAATGAATTTCGCTGAGTCTTTCAATGACCTATTTTTGGTCATTTAGCTCCCCCGCCCCCCCCCCCCGCCCCCCAACCCCCGCCCCCCAGCCCCCAGCCCCCCCCCCCCCTCCCCCGCCCGATGTCACCCTCCCTCTGCTCCTTTCCTGAGACTAATTCCACTCCAGAAAAAATATTGCACCAACCTTGGACAAGACATGAAAATGTACACCTATAGTCATAAAAACTTGTCATACAAATAATGTTAATAAGATTCAGGTAGATTTGATTCTGGCGAGACCGGGCCTTACTTATTTTTCGCTCTTTCTCCGAGTCTGTAATTCCCCCCCCCCCCCCCCCCCCCCGCCCGCCCCTCATCCCCGTCCCCCCGCCCACTACCCTCTCCCACCCCCACCCCACCCCCACCCCCACCTTCATGAATTTCTCCTCCGTCCCCTTCCTGACTTTCCTGGTGCTACCCCCTCCCAACCAAAGTATTATAATTATATACCTCAAAATAGCAAGATAACTTGAAGAAAATGCCCCCCCCCCCCCCTCCCCCCCCCCCATCCCTCACCCATCCCTCTCTCCCTTACCAATGCGCAAAAGGCCATCGGACCGACGTCGGCCCTCGTTGGCCGGCCATTTGCGCACTGGGTTCTTACCCCAACCGGAGAGAGCAAAATATTATACCTATCTCAGACAAGAAAATAAATTATATCCCAACCACCCCACCCCAACCCCCCACCCCTTTGCTTTCAAGACGTCTAAGTGGGTCATTAGGTTACCGGGTCGCTGGCCAGCACTGACTGGCCATTCCACCATTTTCAGTCACATGCTCAACTCTGCCTCTTCCAGAGGAACCGAGACGCAAGTGATAAAACTACAGTCAATATACATCTTCTCATCGTTTTTACCATTGAGAGAAACGTGAAATGTCGAACCATAGCCAAACCCTAATTACTTGTGCGTTTGGCTGGTCTGTGATTTTAGACATTACGGTTTTAGCCGTAAAGTCCAAAATCACAGACTGCCGCACATTTTCTTTAATTTGCAAGAGACATAGAGTCTCATAATCCTCTACAGCTTGCAGGGGCTCATGACAACCTATGCCTTTAGCCCGCAGTAAAAAAAAAAAAGAATCATTTATAGATACATCTTCAAAGTTTATAGCTTGTATCATCCGGCGTGCTCTTCAATGACTGAATGAGCCCCAGTGCCGACGCCATCTGATTTCTGCACAGGACCAGCAGAGGCGCAGATTTTCACGAGCTCCTGCAAGCCTCTATGGGCCCCATGAGGATCTGTGCCGCTTGCAGATGGAAAGGTGCTGGCATGTAGAAGTGACCAACCCAGACAAAGTTCCCCGCAGACAGGCAGGTCTTGGTAATGGATTAGTAGAAGCACTCTCCTCACTCCAGGGCAAAGAGTAGCATGATGGGAAAGCTGGTGTCAGTTTAGTGAAGTGAACAAGATTCAGCTTCCAGAGACATTTATCTTTGCCTCTTGCTGAGGTCACTGTGTATTTCCTGGGACGGCTTGCGTGTATTATCTCATTCGAGACGTGCCGCCTCCGGATACGCGGCATAAGCCGGGTATCCGGAGGCGGCACGTCTCGTATGAGTTAACCAACATTTCATAACACAATCTGCATGAGATGGCAATTAAGGGGATAACGCTCAAAAATCTGCATCCAAAGGTCCTGGCTGTATTGATTGATTGATTGATTGATTGATTGATTGATTATTTTGTTTGGTTATTGCTTTGGATTGTGTTGTTGTTTATCTATTTTTTTTTATATTGTGTCTGTTCCATTCAGTTTTGCCACATATTTGACGATGATACTCTGCTGCTTTACATTAATTTGATATTTTCAAAGCAGTATTTTATACTTTACACATTCCATCACCTTTCATAAACATTGTTCTTTTCTAATCTGCTCTTTTGTGATATTGATTATGTGGTGATTGTTGTAGCTTATTTTCACTTAAAAAATGGTGTCAAAGCCGAAATCCTCCATCCATTCCCAAAATATTCAACATTGACCACAGTAATATTTATGTGATGTGTGCATGTTACCCATGCCTGTATGAGTTACCCATGTCTTGTCCTGTAACTGGCGCACTTCACAATAGTTACTTTTATCCTAATTTACACTGACTAGTTCTTCTGACATTTCGTTTTGCTTCAAGCACAATACATTGTACTGAAAAAAAGCATTAAAACAACATCGTTGTTAAGTGAGTACATACCCACTATTGGCGCCTAAACTAACACCAACTCTACCATCATTCTCCTTTGCTTCCAGCACAATACTAGACATATCAGAATAACCCATTTCGACTGGGGCTCTGCTTACAAGTTTACTTGCAAGCAGAGCTTCAGACGAACTAACTGAGTACATAACCAGTTCTTGGAACCTAAACTAACACCAACTCTTCCATCATTCTCCTTCGCTTCCAGCACAGTACTGGACATCGCAGTAAAACTCAGTCCGTCTCGAGAACTGCCCAGGAGTCTGTATCGATTTTCTTATCTAGGTCATCTGTCTGACTGACGACGTAGTGTACACTAACACCTAATTCTGTACTTGTGTACTTATATGTGCCGCTCAGTCACTAGTCAGTATTTAGATTCATTTTATTTTAGGGACCAAAGGCCGAGGTCATGTGTCTACGTCAGTCTACACTGAGTAACACATAATATTATATGTGTATACTTATATGTTCTGTAATATTTGTATTTATAATCATTTTTCAAACACCAAAGAATCAATAGCAAACATGTGTATGGATTTGTTTTTTTTTTCAAAACCCGGCGGACGCCTTTGGCTGCTCAATAACACCTTTACTGCCAAGCCGGACGGTAAAACGATCCGCAACACGATCCAACTGCAAGAGGCATAGATCTTCGTGAGCCCCCGCAACAGCGGGGGCTCACGAGGATCTGTGCCTCAGTCTTGCTGACTCTTTCAAAGGTCCACTACCGCCGTAACTGTTCAAAAATACACGTATGCAACAGATGTCGGTTACGAAAGGCGACACAGGTCTAGCTATGGTTCATTTAGACACAGGACAATCCAGTTCAGCGCGGGTCGTCTTTATGTCAAGTAACCTGACAATGACTCCACGCCGTTCAAGAAATACAACGTCTATCCGAGTGCGAGAAACGGCTAAAAATAGACTGACACGCTAACGGCAGCGCAGAACTAAATAAGTGCGATTACGCATGTGCTTTTGCTGCGTGTCCAAACGGCTGTTAAAGTTTATTACTGAGGCGTGTCGACAAAGCATTACAAACACAACTGGTGCGGAAATGTGTCTTCAGATTTATGCGTGATGGTACTAAAGTATCCATGATCCCAGTCTTTACTACACGGATCGCAGAAGGAGGAAACTGAAAAGTAGTGTGCCCCTAGAATGCGACATATGCTGATGAAGCTAGGAGCCAGTCAGGGGCACACAATTTTTGCAGACAATTTTTAATTGACTCCCTGCCCCTGTAGATGGATGAGTTTCTTTCACATTGAGCTACAGGGTCGAGAAACAGTTTCAGAGACACATCTTTGCGACCATTAGAACTGAGTAAAATGTTAAGTGCATGCGCCGCATAAATTTATATCAGTGCTTGTCTATAATTTAGGATTTTTACGGCTCCAGGCGCCATGCCGATCTGGCAGTGCCTTTGAACCTTCAGATCGATCTCCGGCTGCGGTGCTTGAAGGGTGGAAGGTTTAAACCTTTAATCTACCAGTGCTCGCAAATTGTGCTTCTGATATCTTCTTTAGAAAACGCAAAAGAGCCTCAGGCGTCTAAGGAGCCGGGCGGTCACAAAGCGATATCAGCAAGATAAATAGACCCTCATGAGCCCCCGCAATTGCGGGGGCTCATGAGGATCTATGTCTCATGCAGTTGGATCGTGTTCAGTTTTTTTTTCCCAGCAGTGAAGGAGTTCAAACCATATACATATTACTTATTATACGTAAATGCACGTTATTGCTTCAATTTGGCCTGCATTCAGCAGCTGTTGCAATATTATGAAGGCGCCTATTCAATTTAGAGCAGTCGTTTTTTATTACCCGTTTTGCGACAATATGACAATTGTCACAAAGATAATGGGGAGAGTGTTTGTTTGTTTGTTTGTTTGTCAGTTTGTTAGTTGTTTGATTGATTGTTTTTTGTTTAAATTATTATCTTTTAAGAGTCTCCATGTGTTTTGTAACAGTCATTTGTAAACTTCGTTGAGGTTCCACGCGCTTTGTGACCATTGCTACAAAGCCCGTGGAGACTGGACGAGCTATGTGACAATATAAGTTACTGGTCGCAAGGGTTTGCTATACGGACTCTTGTAGGCCTGAGGGAGGTCAAAGCAACCATTGTATCCCGAAGGTCGAAGGCCTGAGGGGTACAATTGTTCCTTTGACCTCCCGAAGGCCTACAAGGGTCCGTGCAGCAAGCCCCTGCTACCAATAATTGTTTTCATTCTTTCACTATTTTCGTAAAAGAAATCAAGAAGACATCTTCCGACCTGGATCACGCCAGACATGACTGACGTCAAAGGAATATACATTTATACATAATAGACTGATGACGTAATTTAAAAATATTTCATGACGTTGCCGTCTCCAGTACTAAGCGTGCTTGTTGTTTCGAACAACACTATGCAACTTTTTACTTTAGAACGTTTTGGTGATCTTTTATAGAACAAAACTCGCATCCAAGATGCGTCACAAAGAGGGCTACAAGAAGTCCGCCAGGGTTTTTGTATCACGGTCACATGGTACGGTTTGCGCTAAAGTGACTGGTCGTGTGACCTAGAGATGAAAACAATTCAGTTTAGTGTCACACAGTTCGGGTAGCCTCCCAAAACAAGCTTCCAAGAGCTTTAAAGAGGCAGTTCTTAGATTCAGGTCTCCAACGACATTTAAAGGTCCAGTCAAAACAGTGGGATTGTTCAGATAGCACGTCCACTAAAAGGTCCTGGTAAATCAAAATGTTACAGGTGGAATGCGCCGGAATTTATCAGTGTTCAGGTCGTATTTCATAGGCAATAGCTGTCCCTGTCCCGATAACCTGCCCTTTAGGGCCGTCCATTATCACTCTGGTTTTGTTGACGTTAATCCAACTAACCAACGGCTTTTATAGGGATTCAGTATACATACCCACTTAGATAGTTACCCCCCTACTGTTTTATCAAACATTGTATTTTGTTCCGTATGACGTAAACAATAGGATCTAATCCAGTTCAATTCAATCCAGTCCAGTCCAGTCCAATCCAACCCAGTCCAGTCCAGTCCAATCCAGTCCAGTCTAATCCAGTCCAATCCAGTCCAGTCCAATCCAGTCCAGTCTAATCCAATCCAATCCAGTCCAGTCCGATCCAATCCAATCCAATCCAATACAAAAAAAGAAAAGAATAATTGACAGTTTTCAGATTGGCTCTATTCTCAGTGAAAGGAAGAGAATAGTTTACGAGCTTTTCATTATGATCATGTTAGCTGCGCAGTTGCATGCATTTCTAAGACAGTATACACAAGATCCATGCAGACAATTAATGTCGGCTATATATTTTGCAAACAGTTATCCGATTTTTAAGTAAAAACTGTCAGAGCGTACAAGTGCTTTGTGACCAGGATGGTTTTTGTTTGTTTGTTTGTTGTGGTTTCTTTTTGTCACAAAACGCGTTGAGACTCCAAGGATGCATGTCCACGGTCTTTATAACAATTGTTACATTGTCACAAACCTGCGTCGCAACAGTCGTCGTGACTGATTGTGACTTACATTCGAGTCAGAAACTGAAGCCAGATTGATCACAATTTCCTACACACACGAAATATTGTCCATATTTCAGCATGTAAATTTAGCACACCCGCTGTTGCAATGTTGCAATGAGAGAAGAAACTCACTCGACGTGTGCAGTATCCAGTTATACGCGGCATATAGCCATAACTGTAAATTCATATCAAAGCACTTATTGCATCGATTTACCTTTTTTTTTTCTTCTTTTTTTTTTTCTTTCTTTTTTTCTTTTTTTGTTGTTGATGACCGGCTGCCGAGAAAAAGTGAACAGGGTCCAACTGCAAGAGGCATAGATCCTCATGAGCCCCCGCATTTGCGGGGGCTCATGAGGATCTATGCCTCTTGCCGACACGATTTTAAGTTCATATTCCTTGGACAGCTGAGGCTTTTTCGGCGTTGAATTCACAGAGTTTCAGTAGCTGGCAGCAAAGTGGTCAAGGCAGCCACGGAATATACATTTTTCATTCAACTTCGGCCCCCTCTAAGGGGCATAGATCCTCATGAGCACAAGCAGTCGCAGGGGCTAATGAGAAACTAAGCCTCTTGCTGGCTGGTATCATCCACATTCACCCGCCTTGTGCATGCCGCAGCCACTTGTCTGTGAACAGTACCGGTGGCCGCCTGCGCAAGGGGAAAGAGGTGGGGATGGGGTGGGGTGCTTGGGGGGGGGGGGGGGAGGGGGGGGGGGGGGGGGGGGAGGAGGGCGGATAATTGACTGTTATTTGTTAGTTAACATAATCACTGAATTTATAGCAGTGTTTACTGATTAAGACTGACACTGTTCGGTTGTTTCAATACAGCACTCTGTATGGAATTTTAAACTCATTCAGCCTAGACACACCACAGCAAGACATGGATCGAGCATGATAGTTCAAGGGTGGTGCCAGAATAGCTTGGCGCCCATAGGCGCCAAGCTATTCTGGCACCACCCTTGAACTATCATGCTCGATCTGTTTCTAGAATTGTAATACAGTCCTTCAGAGGGCAACTTTAAAATATGGGGATTTCGGTCCTCGGGTAGAATGTGTTAAAGCGACCTGCTCCAGAGAGGGTTTTGATTGTTAAACTTCGCCTGACCGACACAACGGAATCTGCATGGTGTC
>BTPG01000001.1:154748611-154796111 GCA_036245525.1 Semisulcospira habei | reverse complement strand
ATAATAACAATAATGATAATGACGCTAATAATAATAACAATAACCATCATCATCATCATTCGTGTGTCATGTAGGCTACTATTGATATCTTTGTTCATCGTGCCTTTTCATCATACTACGAAACTGTCTACAGCACCGGTCAAACCTGTCTGCACTGAGATGCACTTGAGGATCCGTGCTGCATGCATTTAGAGGGAATTTCTTTTGGATGTCTGAACTCCTTCAATGCCAGTAACCAAGTCCCATATAATCTGGGTTCAAAGCAGACCGGCAGCCCCAATAACTACTCTGTGTAATGATCTCAGGTACGAAAAGAGTAAGCAAGAGACATAGATCCTCATGAGCCCCCGCAGTCGTGGGGGCTCATGAGGATCTATGCCTCTTGCAGTTGTTTGGGTGCTTTTGGTTGTGCTCTGGCAGAGGAGGGGTTAACGCGAGAGACACAAGATTAGGCCGGTTGCAGGCTCGGCATTGGAAGAGGACGTGGGGTCACTATTTCAGCAGTTCCACCTAAGTACTGAAACTGCTGGACAGCCTAACTGACCACAGTGTTCAGAACAAATGTTTGAAAGTTAGGACCGGATGAATGTCAAAGAAAACCTGCAAGCCGTCCAGTATCCTGTATTAGATGACAGCACAACACAGTTTCGAATGAATGATCCTACGCCATAAGAGCTGTCAAAATCTGAAACGATGTTTTGTGCTCGTATGCCTCTATTTGGGCGTATTTCCTAGCGATACCTATGACAGACATGTTTGTTTAATCCCTCCCTCCCACCCTCCCTCCATCCATCCATCCATCCATAAATCCGTCCGTCCGTCCACCCAACAGTCCGTCCGTCCGTCCAGCCATTCGTCCGTCCATCTATCCATCCGTTCGTCCACCCAACAGTCCGTCCGTCCGTCCATCCATCCACCCACCCAACAGTCCATCCATTCAGCCGTCCGTCCGTCCGTCCATCCAAAAGTCCGTCCACCCGTCAAACCGTCAGTCTGTCTGTCCAACTGTCCGCCCAACTGTACATCCGTCCGTCCGTCCATCCAACCATCCACCCATTATCAGTCGATGATGCTCATTGTTTATTTTATGTTCACAACACTATTCTTGGTCTGAAAACGAACGCGCCACACAAATGACCGGAATAATTTCTTGACACTTTGCCAAATTGAAACTCAGCACTGACCTGGAGACGCACGCCAAAGCACCTTTGAGACGGACCCCAGTATCGATCCACTGGCCAGCGGTCAGGGAGAGGACAATCGACCGAGCTTCGTCTGCAGACGACAATCTGCAATCACGCTCATGAGGTAGAGTTCGATAGTTTGGTTTGTTTTTTCGTACATCCAGGGTACTGAGCCGCCAGACTTCGCCACATGTTTACGCATAACACGACCTCATTTACTGCCAGCGGACACAGACCTTACATTTATTAAAATAATTGTAAATTCAACGTCAAAGATCCTTGGCCGCCTAAGCAGCATGGACACAAAGCGGTTTTAGCAAGAGGCATAGATCCTCATGTGCCCCCGCAACTGCGGGGGCACTTGAGGATCTACGCCTCTTGCAGTTGGATTGCGTTCAGATTTTCTCGGCGGCGAAGAGGTTACGTCTCGCGAAGTCAGGCCTTTGGCATTGTTCCGCACCAATCAAAATTAACAGTAAATGTTCAACTTTTTTGACTGCCATGTGGTTGTTTGTAAGAGACTGGCGGAAGGCCCGATCAGCAACCTGCGGAAGAGTTTGTATGTAAAAGCCATCCATGAGTGTAAAATCCAAACAAACAAAAAATGGTGACTGCGAAGCGTGTAAAATGCAGAGAATAGCATAACGAAGAAAGAAACATGCTTCGCTGGGGTTGATCTCAGCTAAGAGTGTAAATAGTGTGCGTGTTAACTAAATCGAAGAACCCGACGAAATTTATCCCCTGAGATTAATAGTATAATTTTTCAGACGACATCCTATGTTTCAGAAAGAGAAGATGTAGATCTGTGTTAAAAGAGGAACAGATTCTCCACTGTCCCTGCGTCCACAGAGGCTCATCAGAATGAATTCATGTCACAGCGGTAGGACTGGCGTTTCATGGACTGACATTATGAGTTACCGGTGCTAGGGCAGTGGGTTGCTCCCCGAATGGAAAGTTGGTCATGGGGTTATTATGAAACATGGCGGACTAATAAGTCGAGTGTCAGAGAGGAAGATTCTGACGGTAAAACAAACAGACAGATAGATTGACAGACAGTCAGAACAGTCAAAGAGACATATTAACCCCTTCAAAAGCTTACGTAGATGCGACTGCAAGAGTCATAGAACCTCATGAGCCCCCGCAGTTGCGGGAGCTTATGAGGAACTATGACTCTTGCTGAACACAAAACACTTTGCATTCGAGTACCGCCTTATATAGCTGGCGGCCTTTAGCGAGAAATGTTCAAAACTTTCAGATATAAAATCCGCGTCCGCTAGCAGTTGTGGGGTTAAGAATTGGGAGGGTGAACGCACTCTAGTGTTCTTAGTGTGTCTCTTTGACTGTTTTTACGGTCTGTCTGTCAACCTATCCGTGTGTGTTTCTCTTACTATCAGTATTTCACGATCTGTTTTGTCTTTTGGTCGGTCTCTTGTTCGAAAAAAACGTGCATGTCTTATTTTAATCTTTACACAATTTTCTTGGCGTGCGTGTGTGTGTGTGTGTGTGTGTGTGTGTGTGTGTGTGTGTGTGTGTGTGTGTGTGTGTGTGTGTGTGTGTGTGTGTGTGTGTGTGTGTGTGCGCGTGTGCGTGCGTGCGTATGAGTGCGTGTACGTGTGTGTGTGTGTGTGTGTGTGTTTGTGCGTGTGTGCGTGTGTTCGAGCGTGCATGTGTGTGCGTGAGCGTGTGCGTTCGTGTGTGTGTGCGTGTGTGTGTGTATGCGTGTGTGTGTTTGTGTGTGTGTGTGTGTGTGTGTGTGTGTGTGTGTGTGTGTGTGTGTGTGTGTGTGTGTGTTTTGTCTTAAAAGTGAATTTAATGAGGCTTTATATTTCAGGAAAGATGGTCATTTTGGACAAAGATATGGTATTAAGGTATGGCGGGGCGGGGGGGGGGGGGGGGGGGGGGGGGGGGAAGTAGGGATGGAAGGGGAGTAAACCTAACACCACCCTTGAACTATGATGTGTGTTCCACCTCTCCGTAGAGGTGTCTTCAACGTTGAACGTTAATATATTTTATCAGATGGAGTTTATTGTCTAGATAACCGCCGAAAGGTATCGTCATTGGGCTGTCAAGTGGTCAAACCATATTGTACTCTGTTCAGCAGACGTAGCCGCATCTCTCCCCCCCCCCCCCCCACCCCCACACCCCCCCCAAAAAAAAAAAGGGCTGTACGTCTTGTTTAACCCATTCAGCCCTGACGCCCTACAGCAGGAGATGGGTCGACCATGATAATTCAAGGGTAGTGCCAGATTAGCTTGGCGCCTGGTGCATAGTCATTAGATGACGCCTCCAAAATTTGGGAAATAAGGCCGTCGGGCTGAGCGAGTTACGGTTAAGTCAAGAACTCGACTAAGTTCTATTAAGTTCAGCAGACTTTTCCCAGGTCATCTTGGACAACAGCGTGTGCTGCAGAGAGCACTGAGGTCTTTGGGATAAAAGAGAAAGGGGGTGGGGGGGATGTAAAAGTAGTGTGTGTGTGTGAGGGGTGGGGGGATGACAGGATGGAGAGGAGGGGCCAAAGACGGGGGGGGGTGGGGGGTGGGGGGAGTCGACACTGATAGATAGTGTCTAAGAAATTTTTGAAAAGACTGAAAACGAAGAGAAAGAAACTTCGGTGTCGGGGGGAATTAAGGGAGGGGGTAGGAAGGGGGGGGGATTAAGCGGGAGGGGGGTATGGTAGACTTCCCTGCATCCACGGGCTGATATAAGACGTGCGTAGGCGACCAGACATGATTTGCAAGACACTAGTGACCACTAGTCATTGGTTGAGCGAACTCCTCTAGTCCTGCCAGACATACACGCCCTCATCGCCCCTTCCATACCAAAAAAGTGACTGCCAAGCGTGTAAAATGCAAAGAAGTACCCAACGGAGAAAGAAACACGCTTAGAAAAGGCGGGTACAACACAATTTATTATATTTCGGGTAAATACCCGTTGTCAAAATAGACAAACAGAGAGTTGCCACATTCCTTCTGCGAATGAAGATAAGTAGCGGCTAATCTCTCTGTTTGTTTGTCTATTTTGACAAAGGGTATTTACCCGAAATATTAATAAATTGTGTTGTACCCGTCTTTTCTAAACGTGTTTCTTTCTCCGTTGGGTACTTCTTTGCCCCTTCCATGGCATAGCCACTTCTTCTTTCAGCCCATTCAAGCCTGGCACCCTGTGACAGTCCTGTATTCGGATACGGATCGACCATGATAGTTCAAGGGTGGTGCCAGAATAGCTTGGCGCCTGTTGGCGCCAAGCTATTCTGGCAACACCCTTGAACTATCAGGGGAACCTAGCTGTTCTGCCCTGTAAAAGCATTGTGTGAAAAGCGAGGCTTTGAGCGCATAATTATAATGAATGATCAGGAAATCTTTTTTAAAAAAGATAATAATATCCCCTGTCCCCTCATAAAAACAACAAACAAACATCATTGTACTAATCTAGCTTCTGTGATAGTAAAATTAAATTTATTCACTGTAGACCTTTGCTTCTCTCCTGGAGGAGTCCACGGGCTATTCCAGCTACAACCTGTCCGCTGGGAGATTTGGACACCGGTCACTTGTTTTGCTGGGCGGGCGTCTGGGGTAGTTACCCTAACGCGCAGCGACGGGCGGCTAGCTCGTGAACACGCATATTTTTGTTTTGCGTATGCTACCAGCTAAAACTTTCCGCTCTAAAATGGCACAGAGCTTCATTGGCCTCTGCAGCCCGCTCACGGGCACGCTCATTTTTGTCTCACATTTGAAGTCTATCGTGGTATTCAATTCGGTTATATCAAATCACGAGGGGATCCAACTTTATTATTATTTTTTTTTTAATGAAGTCCAGTAAGTTATATCGAAAAGAGTGTTTTGGGGAACTCCCCCCCCCCCCCCCCCCAACGAGTGTTGTTATATCTCACTGTTGTTCTACACGACTGTGTTATATTCAACTGTTGTTATATCTAGCTGTTGTTATATACGACTCTTTTGTTATATCCAGCTGATGTTATATACGACTGATGTTATATTCTACTGTTGTTATATCCAGCTGATGTTATGTACGACTGATGTTATATTCTACTGTTGTTATATCCAGCTGTTGTTATGTACGACTGATGTTATTGTTATTCTACTGTTGTTATATCCAGCTGATGTTATATACGACTGATGTTATATTCTACTGTTGTTATATCCAGCTGATGTTATGTACGACTGATGTTATATTCTACTGTTGTTATATCCAGCTGATGTTATATACGACCGATGTTATATTCTAATGTTGTTATATCCAGCTGATGTTATATACGACTGATGTTATATCCAGCTGTTGTTATATCCAGCTATTGTTATATACGACTGATGTTATATCCAGCTGTTGTTATATCCAGCTGTTGTTATATACGACTGATGTTATATTCTACTGTTGTTATATCCAGCTGATGTTATATACGACTGATGCTATATTCTACTGTTGTTATATCCAGCTGATGTTATATACGACTGATGTTATATTCTACTGTTGTTATATCCAGCTGTTGTTATATCCGACTGTTGTTATATCCAGCTGTTGTTATAATATACGACTAATGTTATATTCGACTGTTGTTATATCAGACTGTTTTTATATCCGACTGTTGTAAAAACCAACTGTGGTTATATCCAACTGTTGTTATGTCTTATTTTTGTTATATCCAGCTGTTGTTATAAACGATTATTGTAATGTCCGACTGTTGTTATCTTCAGCTGGTGTTATATACGATTAGTGTAATGTCCGGCTGTTGTTATATCCAACTGTCGTTCAATCCGACTGTTGTTATATCTAAATGTGTTTACGACTGATGTTATAGTCAACCTTGTCATAAAAGAAGTAAGCTCATTCCAGACGAAAGACATACGGATACGCGGCTGTAGCCGCGTATCCGTATGTCTTTCGTCTGGAATAATTTGACTCTATAGGCCGTTTGAGATCGGAGCGCCGCACAACGTTTATTCCAAACTCAAGGAAACACTTTTCCGTACCACTTAAAGAACAAACATTATTTAGTGCCAATGGACAAAATACCGGCTATTTTTTACTTCACTCCTATGATTTGTTGATTGTGCTAAACAGTCGTAAAGAAAAAATGGTGAAAAGACAAGAAGAAGCCATTTTCAATACCCTAACAGAGTCCCGGCTGGAAACTGCCAGATTTCAATATCGTGGTCAAGAATGTAGACTTTGTGAATGCCTGCGTTGTTTCAGGTTTGGTCAGCTTGTTCGTTCACGTGAAAATAGAAATTTCCTATACTGGGCCGACCATATATGGGGCACATGTACGGATGTAAAATCAATCATCGCGTGAAACAAGATCTGAATTTTTACTACTGTACAGCAAAACTAACACATTGTTCGAGTTCCTTTAAAGTAAATCGTATTAGGTCAACTGGTACTGAATGATATTTGTTCCAAGCGTGGTATCGACAAGTGGTTATTTGCAAAGATATTTGCGAAAAACGTCGTGCGCTCTGATGTCAAGCGAGATATACACCATTCCACTCTGAAAATGCATATATTGCAGTAAGTCCCTTGCGACTTTTCAGATAATTATTAGCCTCATTGGATGGTTGGTCGGTTGGTCGGTCGGTTGGTCGGTCGGTTGGTCGGTCGGTTGGTTGGTTGGTTGGTTGGTTGGTTGGTTGGTTGGTTGGTTGGTTGGTTGGTTGGTTGGTTGGTTGGTTGGTTGGTTGGTTGGTTTTGCGGGATGGCTGGTTGGTTGGTTGGTTGGTTGGTTGGTCGGTCGGTTTTTAGTTTGGTTGTTTCTTTAGTCGGTACGTTCGTTCGCTGTTTGTTTGTTTGTTTGTTCGTTCGTCCGTCCGTCCATCCGTCTGTCTGTTTGTCTGTCTGTTTGTTTGTTTGTGTACGTTTTTCGGTTAGAATGCTGGCAGGTTGACTGGCTGGTTGGTTGGTTAGTTGGTCGGTCGGTTGGTTGAACAGTTTGCTCGTTCACTCCTTGCTTGGTTGGTTATTGATTGGTTTGTTCGTTTGTTCCTTCAGTTGTGCTTGATGTGTGTGTGTATGTGTGTGCGTGCGTGCGTGTGTGTGTGTGTGTGTGTGTGTGTGTGTGTGTGTGTGTGTGTGTGTGTGTGTGTGTGTGTGTGTGTGTTTTATGTTGTGTGTTTTGTTGTTTTGGTTTGTTTGTTTACTGCAGTCTACTATTTTCTTAATTAGTTTCTTCCTTCTTTTGTCCTTTGTTCTTTGTTTCTTCGTCTATTTAAAATGATTTTTTGTTAACCCATTCAGCCCGACGGCCATATTTCCCAAATTTTGGAGGCGTCATCTAATGACTATGCACCAGTTGCAGGAGATGGATCGACCATGATAATTCAAGGGCATGGCAGATTAGCTTGGCGCCGACAGGCGCCAAGCTAATCTGTCACTACCCTTGAATTTTCATGGTCGACTCATCTCCTGCTGTAGTGCGTCAGGGCTGAATGGGTTCCAATGATGCGGTCAAAAAGTACTGTTTTTTTCCCCCCTCTCGAGTGATTGCAACATCGTTAGGGCGAACGTGCCAAGAGACCAGTGTTTCCGACGTTTTAAATTAATTGGCTGCAGCTGCTTTTGTCACGTGCGACAAATTGTTTTTACTCACTGGGTCACTGGGTGATATTTCAATTATCCCTTGATGGAATCCAGAGGCTGTGCTTATAGAAATGTATATTTAAACTTTAAAAAAGATACAATGAAAGGTACACGTGGAGATATTTTTAAAATTCCAATGTAAATATTAAACAAGAATATATGTTTAGTTCCGCAAGGTCAGAGAACGCATAATATGAGAAGAATAGCATGTTCTTTAACTCATTCTACCCCAGACACACCAGAGGAAGATAGGTTCGACCATGATAGTTCAAGGGTGATGCCAGAATAGCTTGGCGCCTATGGGCGCCAAGCTATTCTGGCATCACCCTTGAACTATCATTGTCGATCTGTGTCCTGCACTGCAATGCAGTCTTCAGAGGACAACGGCAAAATTTAAGGATTTCGGTGTTGGGGTAGAATGAGTTAACCCGTTCATTGCCAACTGACGCAGAGTTTGTTTCTGCATTCTTTGTTACTTCAACACCAACATATCCTAGCTTTCCTAGGGCTTTGGATTCAAAATGATGTCAGCAAGAGGCATAGATCCTCATGAGCCCCCGCAATTGCGGGGGCTCATGAGGATCTATGCCTCTCACAGTTGGGTAGTTTTCAGACTTTCTCGGCACTGAACGGGTTAATTTGTGTCAGTGGGCCATATTTTGATTTCTCCCTAATTAATTTGCACATAAAAATAAGAAAATAAAATAAAGGTATATAATGAAGCATATTTGGTCAGTAAACAGTTTTCAAAGTGGTCGATTTATGTTTTGTTTTGACGTCGAAGCTGAAAGCCCTGCATGTTATTAATTATTTGTGCGTGCCAGGTGTCTCGTTGTAAAATGTCATTCGAAGTTTAACCACTTCACCGCAATTTAACACGATCCAGATGTAAGGGGCATAGACCCTCTTGAGCCCCCGAAATTGCGGGGGCTCATGAGGATCTATGTCTCTTGTTGGCACCAATTTGTATCTGTGTTTCATTTAACGGCTTGTGGTCTTCGGTGTTCAATTATAAACAGTTTCGGGGAAAATAAACAGTGAGGCAACTGACAGAGCAATACGGGTCTGCTCAGTATTATTATTATTACATAGTATTTATATTGCGCATTTCTCATATTTATAATATAACTCAATGCGCAGAATGTAGCCACGAACTGAACCCAACAAGCACGCTCACGTGAATCACACGCATTCACTCACACACTGTACGTAAACACAGAACATTCACGTGGTGCTAAGGGCAAGCTCAAGCGAGCTACTGACGGTATTTGGAAATCGTTTTGTATTTGAAATTTTATTAAGTTGGCTGAAACTGATACCAAAGTACCGTCAGAGACGAAATCTCGGCGCTCGGAAAGGCCCATACGCCTTCCACCCCATCGTCGAGTGTACTCAATACTGATTTATCAGTGCAGTACATTCTCAAACATATGTTTAAAAGTTTCAATAAAGAAAGAAACGCGCTTATATAAAGACAATTACAACCAAATTCATCAAATGTAATAAATGGTGTTGTAACTGTCCTTTCAAAGCGTGTTTATTTCTTTCTTTGCTGGGATTCTCTTTCCTTTCTACACGCGCCTCGGCAGTCACCTATTTTTAGTCTGCATTGTGTATGCCTGTCTGGAGGAAAACCAAAACAAGACCCACCCACTCGCCTTCTTCACCCCACACTTCTCTCTCCACTCCCCTGCACACCGCGACCCTCCCCAACCTTATTCGCCCAAATCATTGATATTTTCTCAGACTGATAATCTGTGCTGTAGCGTCTCGGCCACAGCAGGCCTACATGACAGGTCTTCAATATAGTACAGACTAGGTCTACGCTGAACCCCGAAATAGCTCCCTCTATTGGAGGCACAGCTGGAGCAGAGCATGGTCGACAAGAGGCATAGTTTTTCGTGAGGCCCTGCAGTTGCAGGGGCTCACAAAAATGTACGCTTCTTGGTTCCTGGAGTGGGGTGGGTGGCGGATAATATATTGCCGCATGTAGGTTTTGTCTGGAAAACAGTCGATCAGACATCGAACGGAATATATGAAGAAAGAAGTTGAGGGACGAGTGTGTGTGTGAGTGTGTGTGTGGGGGGGGGGGGGGGGTGAAGGGGATGGAGGAGGGAGGGGAGGGTGTGATAGATTAAATTAAGTTAGGAAGAATACAAAAACATTTACTCATTCGAGACGTGCCGGCTCCGGATACGCGGCTTATGCCGCGTATCCGGAGGCGGCACGTCTCGAATGAGTTAAGTCTGAAATGAATGAGCGTTTTCTTTGGTGGGTTTTTTTTGTTGTTGTTGATTTGGTCGGTTGCTTGCTTGCTTCGTTCCTTGGCAGGCTGGTTGGCTGGATGGTTGCTTGGCTGGTTGGTTGGATGTTGCTTTTTTATTTGGCTGGTTAGTTGCTTGGTTGGTTGCCTGGCTGGCTGGTCGGCTTTTTATTTGTTGGTTGGTTGATGGGTAGATGGATCGATTTGTGGGTTGGTTTACTATGTACAGATTACAGGAGTAGGCATGGTCGAGAAATAAATACATGAAATGAACGAACGAATGATTTAATGAATAAACACGTGTCGAAAAAAATAAATAAATATTGAATTTTAGAAGACTACAAAATGAACTTTGTTTATGTATCTTTTCTTTCTACGTATTTTGATAAAAAACCTACGATGGTAAACGTCTAGGTATATGGTCTACGTATTACACAGTACACATGTATTTTATTTGCTTAATATTCTCCGCTACAGTCAGACCAGACGCTCGTCATCACCTAGACAGGACAGGTCAACAAGACGGGGTGTCTGGTGGAGGGGGACGGGGCGGGGGCGGGGGGGGGGAGGAGGAGGGAGGGGGGTGTAGGCCAGTGAAGCATCATAGTAGCATGTGTGTCTAAGGACGCCGGGGGAGGGACTGGGGGTGGGGCAGAACTGTGTGTGACCGCAGGCCTATGGTGGAGAAATGCTTTATCACTATGTATAGCAATGTACATGATCGATTTTTTTTTCATGTGCACTGTCAGAGAACACTTCGTACTTGGTACACTGCTACATGTGGATCTTAAAAATGTATTTATATGTGCACAGCGTGAAATGCGACTTACTGTGGTCAACCTTTTAGTGGCTACCGCTACCGACAGGTGAAGGGTTACTATACATTGTGAAAACGCGTTTGTCTCAATACAGCGCATTAAAGCGGCCTGTTCCAGACCATAAAGGGCCGATAATTTACAACGTTTTCTTTCCTTTGTGAATGTCCGTAGTACGTCTTACAATAATGCTGAACAAGAGAAGACTTAAGTTGAGGTTTCAATTAGGTAGGAGAGTTCCTCCGTTGCGCACAAGAAGCAGTATTTTATTTATTTTAATCTCTGTTACATGTGCCTACTCACAGGGATTGTGAAAAAAAAAAGGTAGAAGAGTCTTAGTTGACGCCAGACAACATTGAGAACTCGTATCGGCCATTTTCAGCAGTCCTTGCTCGCCATGGAGCAGAACGCTTTAACTAACCTCTTCAGTGAAAAAAAAATAATAGAGTAATTAATTTTTTTTTTTTAATGTACAAACCAGTTGCAAGAGACATAGATCCTCATGAGCCCCCGCAGTTGCGGGGGCTCATGAGAATCTATGCCTCTTGCTGACACCACTTTGCATCCAGGCCTCCTTGGACGGCTGGGGTTCTTTGACGCTGACTTAATACAAACTTCAAAAACAGAATCTGCGTCCACTCGCAGGGAAGCGAGAAAAACTGCAAGAGGCATAGATCCTCATGAGCCCCCGCGACTGCGGGGGCTCATGAGGATCTATGCCTCTTGCTGACACCACTTTGTATCCTTGTTCCTTGGACGTTCAGGGCGTTTTGGCGTTGAACAACAAGAACAACAAATTGCGTCTATGGTATGAAGCGAAGATTAATTTCCAGCACCACCCACAACCTGCATCGTTGAAATAGATCTCCTCGACCGTTGCCTGTGTGGCCCTGTGGTGCGGAAAGTCTGGTTGCCACGGACAACGGGGCTGATTCCGGTGGCTGAGCATGTCATTACAGCGTCTGAGCCCAGCTTCTCTGTAGACAGCGACTGACCGGGGCCTGTCCCATGCTGACCTTTAGTATAAGCAATACACGCACAAGATTACTGCGCTAACAGATAAAATATAATATGCGCGAGTCTGTGATGCCACAGCTTACGCCAATCCCCTCCCTGTTAATAAAGATAATAAATAAATAAATAAATAAATAAATAAATAAATAAGATATGAATAAATAAAAAAAAATAAAATGAATAATAAATAAATAAAGTAAATAAATAATATATTAAATAAAAAATAATTAATAAATAAAAATTAATGAATAAATAAAAATTAAAAGGAATAAATAATAAATAAATAATAAACAAATAAATAAATAAATAAATCAGCTAAGAAGACCTGTAAAAATACGATTATAAAACCAGCCCCAAAAACAGAATAGCATACCTTATAATAATAAATAAATTAATAAATAAATAAGTTATAAAATAAAACTCACACACAAATTTGGCGAGAAAAACAATTCCATTTTGGGAGATAAACATCCCATTCCTGTTTTGCCGACATTGAGCTCATGGTTCTCTAAGTTAGTTGCCCCTTTGCACCACTGACAAAAGCGTTCAGACCATGCGTGCGCTAGCGACTGTATCTTTTATGCGTGTACACAGACCTCTTAACTTCTTGAATGCCGAGAAAAAGTGAACACAATCCAACTTGCAAGAGACATAGATCCGCATGAGCCCCCGCGACTGCGGGGGCTCATGAGGATCTATGCCTCTTGCTGAGACCAATTTCTATACATGTTTCTGGGACGGTTTTTGGCTTTTGGTCGTTAAATAAACAGAGATTTCAGCAATACAAAATGCACGGCACAGTGGCAGCAGAGACTTTCAAGGGTTGAAACCTACACAGAATATCACGCCGTCTCCTTTGCTCATACTAAAGACTGATTCACGGTCGAGGACTGTCTCCAGCGAGCGAAAGGTCATTGGGCTTACCGTAGGCCACAGACGAGGGCAAGGGCCAAAGAGCGGGTTCGTCTGCCCAGTTATCTTTAGTTCACTTGGCCCTCTGTTTTCTGCATTTTCTTGGGCCATGCAGCCAAGCATATTCGATCGACAATCGTGTCTATAAAGAGCTCTCATCTGCGCTCCTGTTTATCAGGCCTATATATCAAGGCATTCAGCCGGCCATTCTTCCAGTGTCGCGAGTGAACGATAGCCGTCTGCTGGCCATCTGCAAGTAGCAAAGATCCTCATCAGCCCCCGTTGGAGGCGGGGGCTCATGAGGATCGATGCTACTTGCTTCCTTCCATTTGTGTATGTCTTTCTCTGTTTGCAGACGTCATTCGATTTAGCGAAGGTTAGGCTCTGACAATGTCAAGAAGCTTGACACTGTGACAAACTCGTCCTCTATCAGAAACATAGAACCTCATGAAACACCTGCAGTCTTCGAAGGTTCATGCGGTTCTGAGCGTCTTGTTCATGAGGTTCTGCGCTTCTCGTTTTCAGCCAGCAGAATTTCATCAGGCGTGCCCCATGTCAACTCATTTCTTCAACTATACCATTTCTTGCAAAGAAAATATATATCGACCTCCATGAGCCCCCCAAAATGCAGCAGAGACGCATAAAGACTTACAGTCATGCCGACAATGGTTCCCGGCTTTTTTGCATACGCGCGCCTCGCTCGGTGGAGGTTTAAAAGCATGCATGAAGATAAAAATCAGACGCAACGTCTTGAAAGTGAACACATGCCGCAATGTGCTGTCATCGAGGCATTTATCCGCTCTAGAGCTGGTCAATTTCCTAGTGTATTGAATTTCTTTGTTCGGATCAAGCGCTGTCAGCCTTTGTCTGCCAACGCCGGATACGCCAAGCTATCATCAGGCGCGCGATGTTGGGGTGGTGACGGCGGCGGGGGAGGTGGGGACGCCTGTTATAGCACCAAACAAATTTTTTTTTAAAGGATAGAGGTCTTCTGTTTTGGCGCTGAAACAGGCGTCGGCCGGAAAGAGAGAATGGATGAATGAATGAATGAATAATGAATGAATGAACGGGCGTTAATTCATTCAGCCTGGACACACCACAGCAAAATAAGGATCGGTCATGCTAGTTCAAGGGTCACCCATAGGCGCCAAGCTATTCTGAGTGGCACCACCCATGAACTATCATAGTCGATCTCTCTCCTGAATAGACAGACCCACATTTTGGGTGAAATGTCAGGAAGACTTAGCCTCTCGACCAATCAAAACGTTGTAGACCACGTGCTTCTGACTGACAAGCAGAAGGTACGGCGTAACAACGGATGTTTATGGAAGAGCGTCGATGTTTCCATTATTTTCGGCGGTATTGGAAAGCACTGTTGTTATGGGGAGTGTAAATCAGATTCCTGATACCCGCCAATCCATATTCAGCTAAAGAATTGTTCCATTCCCGAAGCCTTTATCACGACCGGCAGACACTGACAAAACAAAAATGCGAAAGAAAAGCTTGCTGTCGGCCACATGGTCAACTGAACCCTAAAAGAAGCACAAGACATCACCACATAATTATGATCGAAAGTAAAATTTCTACTTTTCCGTATTCGGCCACCATAGTATTCACAGACTGACTCGATCGCTTGTACTTACTGGTCTGCTAACTTGGATCGTAGATCTGTCAGTTGTGTGTGACGCATTTGTGCCAAATTGGATCGTAAATTAGATCTGTCAGCAGTGTGTAAAGCTGTTGTTCATGTACGCTGACCCCGTATGGCGGTGAGAGTGAATGAGACTAAACTAGTACGAGCAGAAGTTTTCGGGGGGGGGGGGGGGGCGAGGTGGTGGGGGGGGGGGCGAGGTGGTGGGGCAGGGGAGGGGGGGGGAAGAGAGCTTTTTAGACAGACTTCACAAAAGTGTACTGATGGTTGGCTGCGCGAGAATTCCTTTTAGAGCCCACATGTACGTGTAGGATCACTCATAATATCAGACTGTAAACACAATACAAACTGACATTACCATCGGAAAGAGCGCATAAAAATGTGTGGTCAAGCAAAATTTCAAAGCTCTACCTCTTATATTTTATTTAAAATCACAACTTGATTTGGCGAAAATGAAACGACTTTGCGCATGTCATAAAATGCTAAGTTTAGAGTCGAATAGACTACAATCATAATCTCTTGACTGACAATATCCCCACTTGCTGTACTGATTAAACCCAATACCTAGTTTGTACTGATCATTTTACAGCTCCAATAACGGGATACGTTAGAAGATATGCCATCCTAAAAAAAATGGTTAAAAATTCAACGTCGAACAGCGCGCTTTACTACGCTAGCAGACTACAGTCGCACGCTTTCCGTGAAGCAAGCGTTGCATTCTTGCCGGACCCTGACTCAACGGGGCGGAGCCAAATACAAATTGGATCGGTCTATTGTAATACAGTTTTCAGAGGGCGACTCCAACATTTGAGAATTTTGAACTTCGAGCACAATCGGTTAACCATTTAAGCCTTAACTCATTCTACCCCAGACACACCACCACAGCAAGATATGGATCGACCATGATAGTTCAAGGGTGATGCCAGAATAGCTTGGCGCCTATGGCGCCAAGCTATTCTGGCATCACCCTTGAACTATCATGGTTGATCTGTGTCCTGCACTGCAAAGCAGTCTTCAGAGGACAACGGAAAAATTTGGGTATTTCGGTCTTGGGGTAGAATGAGTTAAAGCCTTTTGGGCGGCATGAAGGTGATTTCAAAGATTGGGCACCGGATAGATTCTGAACAAATTCTGACCCCACCCCCCCCCCCCTACCCACCCACCCACCCGTTGTTAAGAGTTTTCGGTCGGTGAAAGAAGTTATGAAAGAAGTATCTTCTCTCTTCATCTTCTCTTTTCATCGTGAACGTGAATGCTGTTCGTGGTTCGTGAATCGGAGGGGGAAAAAAATCGTCATAAATCTATGATGTTTCCCCCCACCCCTCTGCATCACTGATGCTGAAACTATGACAAGCTAGGCACGGATCAGACGCTTTGCAAGACCAGGCGATTGGAAATCCAACACCGAAGCGTAAAATTTACAGGATTAACTATGTCCGTGTTTGTGAGTTCGTCTCGATTAGGGTATATTTTAGCAGGTTTAAATTTTTAACCCGCTCAGCCCTGACGCACTACAGCAGGAGATGGGTCGACCATGATAATTCAAGGGTAGTGCCAGATTAGCTTGGCGCCTGTCGGCGCCAAGCTAATCTGGCACTACTCTTGAATTATCATGGTCAATCCATCTCCTGCAACTGGTGCATAGTCACCTTCCCGCTCCCTCCGCTCTGCCTCTGACCCTCCCCGCCTCCACATCCCTCGCACCAAACTTAACACTTTCGGCCCCCGCTCCTTCTCCGTCTACGGTCCATCCACCTGGAACACTCTCCCACTCTCTCTCCGTCAGAAACACTCTCTCTCCTCCTTCCAGTCCGCCCTCAAAACTCACCTCTTTCAACAGTTTTAGCACTATATCACCACACTCCCCACCCCAAGCTGACCGTCGTAATGTATTCCACTGTTTGTGGTACGCAAGTCATTGTCTAAAGCGTGCGCATGCGTGCGCGAGTTGTGAGTGCGCGCTTAGAGTTATAATTATTATAAGATAAGCGCATTATAAATACCGTAATTATTATTATTAATAATTATTAGATGACGCCTCCAAAATTTTGGAAATACGGCCGTCGGGCTGAATGAGTTAAACTTTCGTCGGGCAGTGGCTAAACCATTGTTGTCAGGACTGAAATAAAATTAGGTCCAAGGTTGGTGGTCATCTTTTCTTCTTGCAGTTGTATTGAAATCGTCTGCGTTCAAAAGTTACTCGCGAAATACACGAGGTTGTGACGCCGGCAGTGCGTGCTGCACGTGGTAACTCAATATTCAGGTGCGTGATGAAAAAAGGAACGTCAACGACACGTGACTAGCCAACCTGTCGACACTATTTGTGACCCCCCGGAGCTTGCACACGCCTTTCGGTTGTTGACGCTTTGAAAACTAATATTTGAAACAAAAAAAAATATCTACGGAGCAGTGAAGTAAAATTATCTGATCAACAAAATCATGGACTTTGTTGTTGAAGGTGTGTTTCTGGTTCAGCAAGACGTCCACTTCAGTCAGGACAGCTACGAACGCGTCTTGTACGTGAACTTTTAGCTTCTTCTTCTTTTTTTTTTTTTTCCTGACGGCCATGTGCCATCGATACTTCAACTTTCCGACTGACAAATTAAACCCTTCACCGCCAGCGGACGTATATCTCTGTTTTTGAAATCTTTGTTAGTTCAAAGCCAAAGAGCCCTCGCAACCGCCTTAGGAAGTGATGTCCGCAAGAGACATAGATCCTCATGAGCCCCCCGCGGCTGCGGGGGGCTCATGAGGATCTATGTCTCTTGCAGTTGTATTGTGTTCAGGTTTCCCCGACAGGGAAGGGGTCAACACTTTGTCGTTAGCTTGTTTGGTCGAAACACCTCGACCACACGCTCTGCCGCCGACACCCAAAGGGTTAACTTTGTCTCATTTGTATTTGTATTGCATTTCCGAAATGCGCCTATTTCAAAACGCTGGACATCAGTACCCATGTCCAGCGTTTTGAAATAGGCGCATTTCGGAAATCAGAAGTAGGTAAAAATTGCACATGTTTTGACGAAAACGGTGGTTTTTCCCGAATTTTGGAAGTGTTACTTAACGACTGATGGACGCAGTCTGGTAAGAAAAGGCTGTTAAGTGGGGAGATGATTCTGTATTCAGGTCATGAAGAAGAGAATGCCCCCCATGAAGAAGGTGTAGCATTCATGCTGTCACCAGTGGCACAGAGAGCGCTGATGGGCTGGGAACCGCTTGGGCCAAGAATTATCACAGCAGCCTTTAGAACCAAGAAAAAGATCAAGCTGAACGTCATCCAGTGTTATGCGCCCACTAATGACAGTGACGAGGAAGAGAAACAAGAGTTCTGCGACCGACTCCAGAGTGCTGTGGACACAGCTTGACGACCTCAATTTTGCAGACGACTTGGCATTACTGTCCCACACTCATCAACAAATGCAGGACAAGACCACGAGGCTTGCTGACATCTCGTCCCAAATGGGCCTCACCATCCACAAACAGAAAACAAAGACAATGAGGCTGAACGCAACCAGGGAAGAACCAGTCTTGCTTGCTGGCACCCCGTTGGAAGAGGTGGGAGTCCTTCACCTATCTCGGGAGCATCATCGACAAAAAAGGCGGCACTGATGTAGATGTCAGAGCACGAACAGTTGAAAAAAGTGTGGAGTTCCAAAGAGCTGTCACAACACACCAAAGTCCGGATTTTCAACTCAAACGTAAAAGCAGTTCTCCTATTTGGAGCAGAGACTTTGAGGTTGACAAAAAACGCAGTCAACAGAGTACAGATCTTCATAAACAGTTGCCTTTAGAAGAATCTTGAAAATCCACTGGCAAGAGCAGATCAGCAACGTCAGACTCTGGGAGAGAACAGAGCAGATAACGGCAGAGAATGAAATTGGGCGAAGAAGATGGGGATGGATTGGTCACAGTCTGAGAAAGCCAGTTTCCAATATCACTAGGCATTCATTGTTATGGAACCCCCAGGGAAAAAGGAAAAGAGGCAGGCCGAGAAACACCTGGCGTCGAGACCTCCAAGCAGACATCAAGAGACTGGGAACCACCTGGAGTAAAATCGAAGGAGAAGCACAGGACAGGAGTCGCTGGAGGTCTCTCGTCGACGGCCTATACCCTGGGAGGGGTGGCAGGCGTAAGTAAGTAAGTATTTAACGACTATGTGCCACTTGCATGAGGTGGATTGACCATGTTAATTCAAGGGTAGTGCCAGATTAGCATGACGCCTTCAGGCGCCAAGCTAATCAGGCACTACCCTTGAATTAACATGGTCAATCAATCTCCTGCTGCAGGGTCCCGGGGCTAAAGAGGGTTAAGTCTTTAGTTCTTGAGCTCTGAGTCTTCTTACATCAATCAAGGGTTTCATCGTTGTATTGTAGTCCGCTGAAGATGATTATCAGACCGACGCTCCGAAGTCTGATAATCAGCTTCAGAGGACTACAAACCACGATGTAACCCGAGAAGTAACCCAGCAAAGACGGTGCAATGCCTAATTGATGAATCAAAGGCTTGGAGCTCGTTGTTGTTACGAAGATGAAGAAGGTAATACTGGTCTGTAGGACAACGGTGGATGTCTCTGGAATAAGACGACCGTGAACTGGGCCAAGTAGTTTGCAGGAATAACCGCGACAGGAACCGCTACCGAAGCGCAAAGGTTTAACTCATTCGAGCCGAACGGCATCCGGATACGCGGCTGAAGCCGCGTATCCGGATGCCGTTCGTCTCGAATGAGTTCATGTTTTTATTTCATCGCCATCATGCGATGTTCTTAGGACAGCTGAATCTGTCTTCTATCGTTTCTTTCTCAGCCGGGGAGCTGGGTAGCTCGGTGGTAGAGCGTTCGACTCTCGTCCGAAAGGTCGTGGGTTCGAACCCAGCTGGGGCCAAAATTTGTACAGACCTCTTTTCGGTGCCCAATCTTTGAAATCACCTTCGTGGTGGACAAACGACGTTAAGCCCTAAACGTTTAACGGTTTTTTTTTCTTTCTCTCAGCCGGTTTCATCTCTCCATAACGAATTGGTAAGTAGCAAATTGTGTACTTCCTTGTCTATTTTACAAAGAATTAAAACCCAAAATATTAGTAAATTGTGCTTGAACTGTCTTTTCAAAGCGTGTTTCTTTCTACCTTGGGGTCTTCTCTCTTTTTCAGCCTGCGTTGAACAAATGCAAAAACCTATTTTGATCAATCATTTATTAACAGCATTTTAATGAGGAATTCTGTTTGACGTGTGCCGTTCAGTGATTGTTGACCTTCCGGCTGGTAGGCATAAGGTCCAAAATTACAGATTAGCACACATATTGTGCGTGCGCTTCACGCGGTCGTAACAGTGCCAGCCTCTCTGTTCAGTTCAGTTCGGTCAAGATGGGATCATTGCGCTCGGAAAGGCTCATACGCGCTCTACCCAAACCACCAGAAGTTTTCCCTTTGTTCCTTACGAAATCGTGCCAGTATTGGTGTGGTTTTCTATGGATTTCTCATTTCCTTTCAAGCTAGCCCAAATACGCTGCTGCGTTTTCCTCACCTCAGCTCCGGAGGCGATCGACTGTGTGGTGCCTTTGGCTCTGGTCCTGGAAATGCTTTGCCAGGTTTCTCACCACCTCCGATCTGCCAATCTTCAGTCCCCACCCGGGTCTGCCCTGGGGGACTTGGGTGGGGTTTAGGTATTTTTTAGTTCCCAGGGTCACCCTGGTCAGCCCCACAGGGTGGGTTTTTCTCTCTATTCTGGGGCATGTGTTTCTGTCTACCCTTTGTCCATTCACCTGTATTTGCCTTTTTAAAACTCTCCCTACTGTCTGCACTGCCTGTAGCTCTTGATATTGGATGTGTGTTGCTAAATGGTCTTAGCTTTATTTAGGCCCCATGTGTTAGGTTTGTTTAATGTATTTGACCGGCTGGTGACATACATTCAATGTTCTGGTTGTTTTTTTTTTTCACAAGCAGTGCAGGCACGTCCTGAGAAAGCCTTGTTGCTGTCGGGACGTTAAGCAATATACAATCAATCAATGCCAATCTTCAGCCCCTGTGTAACCTTTCCCTTGACAGTCGAAATTTCTCGATTTTCATTAAAGCATTGTGCCAATAAGTTTGCGCAGAAGCATGCCTTTATTACATCCCAAAATACAGACCGGCATATCTCTTTACTTTTCGTTTCACAATTACTGAACGTGTATATAATGTGTGGAAAAAAATAGCTTCAAATTACTAAACTAAAGCCAATTTTGTATCTCATACAGTAAACACGACAGTCTGTGTACTCTGCTGCCATGCTACGGATTACTATCATCAGGAATTTTGACCATTTGCCTGTGGGTAGGCTTTTTTGGGTCGCGATGATTCCTGTAGGACAAAAACCGCTAACGACAGGTACGTGGTTAAATTATTTATCTCTCTGCTGTCAGGAAGACTTGGATAGAACGTCGAAGTGCTGTTGGGCTTGAACTATAGCGGTAGTTACGTCAGAAAACCTGTTCGTCATTTTATTTTTAGACGTCATATACATGACATGCTGCTGCCAAATGTTCTGTAGACTTGACAAGATCTTTACTAGTCACAAAGTGAAACTAGGGGATTTTGACGTTGAATGTACACTGGTTTCAAAAATCATAATCTGCGTGCACTGGCTGTTAACCCTTATCATTCGGAATACACCAGTGTGTGAAATATGTTGACTAAAATAGTTCAAAGGTAGTGCCAGAATAGCTTGGCGCCTCTAGGCGCCAAGCTATTCTGGCACTACCCTTGAACTAAAGCCATTGGTCTATATCCGTATCTGTAAGTACTATAATGTAGCTTGCATATGGCAGTGTACAAATTTCAAGCTTTCATTCTCAGTATGATATGGGTTCAGAGTAAAAGCTGGTCCATCCTGCCTACATTCAGAAAACGTTGTTGCTGTGAGATATGTTCCAAGCTGCAACCAAAATGAAAGTGCAGTTGTTGCATTTAGTTTGGCTGTTTTTGCTCGAAATCAAAAACTAATATTCCACCCCATTTTTCCGTTACCAATCGCTTTTATTTTATAAGTTTTTTTTTTTAATTTTGTTTTTTTTTTTTGTTGTTTTTTTTTCTGCTCCGAGGACCCATCCTTGACCCAACCTTGACCCTGGGGATCCGTAGAGGTACTTTCGTTGAGAGAAAAAAAAAATCAGATCTTTTTTGCACCGTTTTCAAAATTTCAAAAATTTTGCCCATTGATTTGGAAGTATTTTAGGGCAATTGGTAAGTATTGGTAAGTATTTTGTGTGCGTGCTTGTGTGGAAAAGCAACAGCGAAAGAGCACGTCCATTAACACAAATTAGGATGGCGTGACTCGTTCTGTCTTTGATGCCTGATCTAAAGTGGAATTAGACATTGGATCAGAGCATTTTAGCGGTGGAGAGTTGATGATGCACACTACGGCACTTGTTGCCTGGTCGTGACTGGTGAGTGCATCACTATGTGATAGAAAGGCCATAGGATCAGAGCAACTAGCACTGTAATGGATAAACGCCGTTACCCAATGAATGAACATTGGTGTGCGACAGACGCCCAATCGGTGCTCAGCTGTATTGTGCTAACCCACCAATGTCGCATGCCCGAACCCTTTGGTTTCTGTCGCGATGATCCCTGCTTGAACCATCGCGACAAAAAACGCAACCGACAGCCAAAGAGATTAAATGGGACTGTGCATAGTGGTACAGAACTCCTTCCAAATTCATAATGTACCCATGCAGCTGATGGCCAACACGCAAAACACACGCATACGAACTTTGTATAAAATAATTCATATTATTTTTGGACTTATATTATTGGTCATGCACAGAAGATCTGACGGAAAATTTTTAGTTCCCCCCTCCCCCCTCCCCCTCCCCCCTACCCCCCCCCCCCTCCCCCAATTTCGGTTTAGATAAATTGAAAGAAAACTATGTGTCATGTGACTGACTACTTCAATGCCCAAGAATGCCCTTTTCATCCTTATAACCTATTGCTTGAAATAAATGAGACTATGATAGTTCAAGGGAGGTGCCAGAATAGCTTGGCGCCTAAGGCGCCAAGCTATTCTGGCACCACCCTTGAACTAAAATGGTTGATCTATCTCCTAATCTGTAATGTAGGCATCATATTACAAAAAGTATTTTTTGTTTAATATCAGCCTCCGGATGTAATGGGTTAATTTGTCTTTTTGATTGTTTAACGGAACGGAAAGGTAAGGTTATGTGGCAGGGTTGCAGTTTGGATTGTATTTTATAGTCGCAAGGTAATAAATCACAAAAAGGCACTCGCCTACACTCGGTGATACGCCCCCTCTCCGTTCACTGTTTTCTGTGTGGACGTTGTTGCAAATGAAGGGCGTGGGGGGGCGGGGGGGGGGGGCTTTGCAGCAACTTCCGCATAGAAAATAATGAAGCAGCTACTTGTTTGCAAGTGAAATGGCCACCTAAGTGCGTTGATCTATTCAAAGTTTCCTAGATTATTAATGGCTCCGCCCCCTATCCCCACTTCCAGCTTCCAACCATTTATTACATTATCTTGATTTGAATTTTTGCTTGAGATCATACTTGATTCTAGACTATGATTTTGAAACGTACTCGCCCAAAATTAAAACGTATGGTGCACAGCTCTCTCCTGTAACAGCTGTCATTATTGGATATTATTTGCCTTTACGTAAAAAAAATCATCCATTCCCCTCCCCCACCCGTCCCAACCCCAACGACTGTTCTTTTGGATCAGATTCAACACCTGTCCCACGCTCCTAGGCGCCAAGCTATTCTGGCATCACCATTGAACTATCATGGTCGATCCTTATCTTCCTGTGGTGTGTCTGGGGTAGAATGAGTTAAGGGAGATGAAGCACGATTGCACAATGAACGCAAAAAGTCCTCCATTTTCGTTGCTACGAAGCCTTGGATGCATACAACACGCACGAGAAAGGCATTTAGTCCCCACACATTGTTGTAAGTTAGAAGCCAAAACAAGTTGCATTTGGTGAGCTATGCGAACAAAAAAAGGGACTACGTTGACATACGTTATTTGCAGTTTCAATACTCGTTGCAGCGCAAAACGAAAACATGCCAACGTCACAGTTGTTCCAAACTTTATCTCATCTTAAAACATTTTTTATCATACATTACTGTAGTTTACTTCAAAGGAAATGAACGGACATTGCTTATAGAATGGCTTATAAATTTAATACAAAGAAAAATGGAGAATTGTTTTATAGCGATTGTGAATAGGGCCCTGCACACTTTTTGATAGTTTTACTTGCTTTTCGTCACCAAGTTCGGAGCATACTGTGCATCGAGTCTGTCACTGTATCAACACACTTTGAAAATAGCACAGTCCAGGGAATTCCTCACTACTAATCTAGTGGTTTTAGAGCCATCAGGCGCCAAGCTAATCTCGCACAACCCTTGAATTATCATGGTCGATCCATCTCCAGATGTAAGGCGTTGGGGTAAAATGGGTTAATACATACTATTGACAATGAATGCGCTGTGCACGCTCTTCAATGAGCACCCCACTTTCAGAGTGTGTCTCCTATGTAATTCTTTTAGTTCCCAGGGTCACCCTGGTCAGCCCCACAGGGTGGGTTTTCCCTTCTATTCTGGGGCATGTGTTTCTGTCTACCCTTGGTACATTCACCTGTATTATCCTTTTTGAAACTATCCCTACCGTCTGCGCTGCCTGTAGCTCTTGATGTTGGATGTGTGTTGCTAAATGGTCTAGTTATGTTTATTTAGCGTATTGGACCGGCTTTCGACATGCATTCAATATTCTGTTTAGTTTTATTTTCACAAGCAGTGCTGCCACGTCCTGAGAAAGTCGTGTTGCTGTCGGGTCGTTAAGCAATGTACAACCAACCAACCAACCAACCAACCTATGTAATTCTTGCGAAAAGTGTTCGCAAGTTTTAACTAGTGCACGAACACAGATGACATTGATGGTTAGACGCACGCACAAAGCACGGGCATTGATGGCTAGATGCACGCACACGCACACGCACGCACACACACACACACACACACACACACACACACACACACACACACACACACACACACACACATACATCACACACGACGCAGACATACATCACACAAAACACGGGCATAAACAGGGGCGGATCAGCCACCTCCCCAGGGGAGGGGAGGGGTGTGCCAACGTTTTGTTTGGGACATTCAACCTGACAGTCATAAGGCCTCCCAACGACACACCTTGCTCTTCGAAGTGGCCGAAATACCCCTGAAACCCCACTCGCCCCCTCCCCCACTCAGATCCGCTCCTGACAAAACTTCGAAGATCACATCGAAGGTTGGAATTCGTCTGGCTCGTCGCGTGCTTTTGAGGTATTAGACCGCAGACCAATTTTCTACAAGTCAAAAAATAAGCCAGACCCTACCATCTGCAAGAGGCAAAGATTCTCATGAGCCCATACAGATGCAGGGGCTCATGAGAATCTATGCCACTTGCGAAGCCATTTTAGCTCTATTCCAGACCTCAAGCTGAGGAAATCCTGGTGTTAAATTTACAACTACGGGTCAGAAAGTCATTGGCACAATGGATATTTTAGACACATGAACTTCCTGACTCCCCTCTCTATCACCCCCACCACCACCACCACCACCACCACCACCACCACCAATCCGCCCAACCCCAGTCCCTAAAACGTTGATTTTCTGCAATTTCCTGATTGGGAGCAAGGGCAAACAACCTGGATAAATGTTTTCGACAGATCTATTATAAAATTAACTTGTTTGCGACGCGTCCATCCGGATGCGCAGCACAAAGCCGCGTATACAAATACAGCACATCTCTGAAAAATGGGCACGCCACCACTCGCCCAACCAAAATCACATTATGACATTGAGTAGTTTTGTTGTAGTTCAGTTGTAAACGACAGTACGATTCTCAAAGTTTGTATACCTTTGCTTCCTACAAACAAAAATGCCGGTGGGGCTGAGTGGTGGTGGTGGTGGTGGGGGGGTTAATCAGTTAATTCATTAGTTAATAATTAGTTACATAATTTGTTAGTTAGTACAACCAAGTAGAAGACCAAGGCCGTCTTCGTTCGTTAGTTAACTCATTCGCGGCCAGCCGCATCCGGATGCTGGCCGCAAATCAGTTAAGCTGAGTAGGCGAACAAGGCCATGTCATCCCGAAATTGTGAAAAGAGCTGTGGAGCTGTCTTACTGGAAGCAAGTCGACATTGAGAACACCGGCACATTTTCGCAATCAGAGCTCGCCCTGGAGCAGATCACATTAACCCTTCGGCTGTCGGTAGCGGTTTTTGTCGCGAGGATTCCGGTACCGGAATCCTCGCGACAAAAACCGCTACCGACAGCCAACGGGTTAATAATACAAACATTTTCAAAGATCCATAAACATACATCAAGATCAATCTAGTGCCCGCCGCGAGGGCAGACAAGTCCTAATTACTGTAGATATTTTGTGCCTCCCCCTTCCACCCACTCCAATTTGTTCATCTCTAGTCGTCTCCCTTGCACCTGCTCCACCAATCAGATGCTTGTCCGACACCGGAAGTGCTCCGGACTGCCGTCTGTCCGGAAGAAGAAGGGACGCAACTTGTTTTCTTGGTGTCCACTATAGCTCACTTCACAGACGCGTTCGATCGAGAAACAATTAGACCATGAAGCAATAACAACGCGAATTTTTCACCGTCGGGCTTTTGGTTTTCTTCTTAAATATACTTTGTTCCAAGTTATTTTGACACACTTTGTCAGAGAATGCTTTTTAAAGGAATGTTAAGTCTTGTGTGAAGAGAGTGTTTAGTCTTTAAAATCTCACGTCGATGACTCATGACGTCATGAATGCCCCTACATCACGGAATATTGAAAGTGAAATGTGGAGCATTTACTTGGAACTTACTCGCCACAACATCTTTAATTTTGAGGCTGTGGAAACTCCGCTTGCCTAGGGTGACGCCCGTCCAGCAATAGCCTTCTGCCATTTTTTTTATTGAACAGTGTCCGCATGATGTGAACAGTCACATCACGCGGACAGACCCCCCCCCCTCCCACCCGACCCTCCCTCCCTTACACCCGACCCCCCCCCCCCCACCACCCCCCCCACCCCCCCCCACCTCCCCCCCCCCGACCTCCCCCCCTCCCGACCCCCCTCCCCCGAAACCAAGGAGCGATGCTGGATCTGTTGAAAGGACAGAAAACAAACATTTCAGATCTTATGGCCCTCACCCGGGTCTGCCCTGGGGGACTTGGGTGGGGTTAACTACTTTTTAGTTCCCAGGGTCACTCTGGTCAGCCCCACAGGGTGGGTTTTCCCCTCTATTCTGAGGCATGTGTTTCTGTCTACCCTTGGTCCATTCACCTGTATTTTCCTTTTTTAAACTCTCGCTACTGCCTGCGCTGCCTGTAGCTCTTGATATTGGATCTGTGTTGCTGAAGGGTCTTAGCTTTATTTAGGCCCCATGTCGTTGGTTTATTTAACGTATTGGACCGGCTGGCAACATACATTCAATATTCTATTTAGTTGGGTTTTTTTCCCACAAGCGCGGTGCAGGCACGTCCTGAGAAAGTCTTGTTGCTGTTGGGACGTTAAGCAATGTACAATCAAGCAATCAATCAGATCGTATGGCTTATTCTAACGTCCAAAACTCGCTGCCCCCACCCGGGTCTGCCCTGGGGAACTTGGGTGGGGTTGACTAATTTTTAGTCCCCGGGGTCACCCTGGTCAGCTTGACAGGGCGGGTTTATCTGTATTTTCTGGGGTACATGTTTCTGTCTACCGTTGTTCCAATCACCATCGTTTTCCTTTTTGAAACTCTCCCAACAGTCTGCGTTGACTGTAGCTCTTGATATTGGATGTGTGTTACTAAATGGTCTGCTGCACCTATGAGATAAGTTATGTGTTTGCTGTTAATGCAATTTTATATATCATTTCCCTGTACTTATTTTATGATTGTGATGAGTTTCGACTTAATTTTACATCCCTAGCATGACTCCGCTCCGTTCTAGAAATACAACGCTTTCAGTACGAGAAACAGCTAAATATAAATTGACATGCTTACGGCAGCGCAGAATAAATAAGTACGATTCATTCCATCTTTACGCGCGTGCTATTGCTGCGTGTCCAAACTGCTGTTAATGTTCATTAGGTGTGTCGACAAGGCATAACAAACACACATGGTGTTCAAATGTGTCTTCCGATTTATGCCTAATGGTACTTTAAGCAATGTACAACCAACCAAACAAAACTCACTGATTCAATTGGAATAGAAAGGGATGCTTGGGTTCTGCTTGCCTCACTAAAAACCCAAAAGAAAAATAAGTATCTCTGCTGTTTCACTTTTCCTACCACCTTTCACTAATCAATAACTGTCATCCATAATTGGCCTGTGCTGTTATAAGACTGATCATGCGTCTATTACTATTATAGAATAGATTTGTAGACTAATGGATACACAAAAAAGCTGCTTATACGTAAATGAAGCCATAAGAAAGACTCACCACTGCTTTTTCTGTTTGTGTCTGCTACTTAACACTCAAGAGTTGTCATGTCTTCAGGCGTTTGCAGAGTAAAGGTCTCATCCTCAGGCAGAGGGAGCACATCGGTGTTGACGCCAACAACACTCACTTTCTTGACAATTGCATGGAACATCCTTTATCACGCAACTCCTGTGCCTGACGCTTTAACCCATATCATACTGAGGCTGAAAGCTTCAAATTTGTACACTGCCATATGCAAGCTACAGTATAGTACTTACAGATACGGATATAGACCAATGGCTTTAGTTCAAGGAAAGTGCCAGAAAAGCTTGGCGCTTATAGGTGCAAAGCTATTCTGGCATTAACCTTGAACTATTTTAGTCAAACTTATTTCACACACTGGTGTATTCCGAATGATAAGGGATAAAACAGTGAATAACTCGCGCTGGAAGGCATCTCTAGATCAACCTGGAGTGTATCATCAGTCAGTCATTCTTACAAATAAAGTGTGAAATGGTGTAGTCCATTTCTAAGGCAAGCCCCTATAAACATGGCCCCTCCCGCCCCCCCCCCCCCCCCCCCCCCATAATTATGTCCACATTTTTTTTATAACCAGCGCAACCCTCTGGCAAAACTAGGTGGCAAACATGTCGGCTGTAAAGAAACAGTACATTAACCCTTTGCGTGTAGGTAGCGGCTTTAGTCGCGATGATTCCTGTAGGAATCATCGCGACTAAAACCGCTACCCACACGCACAGGGTTAAATATCATACTGACCAGAGGGATGGTTTGGGGTCGGTAATGAATTGGAAGATCGAGGGGTTGAGACACGCTGGTTCTCCATTATGTCTGAAGAAAAAGAAAAAGTATTTGTGTGCTGTCTGTGATTTTGGACCCTAAACCATGATCAGTTAGGGCCACAATCGCAAACCAACACGTCTGACATCACACTTGTTTTTGACATTTTAGTTTTGCCATGATAAAGTTGTATTGTAGGTGCATGTTGACACAGAGCTGTACGGAGTATGCAGCATTTTAACCTACAGTTACACAGCATTGGTTTCAGTCAAGAGATTCACCCTTTGGGTGTCGGTAGCAGTTTTAGTCGCGATGATTCCCGTCAAAGGGTTCAACTAGGCCCAATGAACTAGTCCCAAGATCCCACTGAACACATCTTGGCCGCATTTAAGTTTTGGAGGCATTATCTAACAATTATATACCAGATGCAGGAAATTGACTGACTATGATAATTCAAGGGACGTGATTAGCTCGGCACCTAAAGTTGCCAAGCTAATTTGGCACTACCCTTGCACTGTCATGATCAGTCCATCTCCTACTGTTGGGCGTCGGGGCTAAATCATAAAGCATACCTTTTTCTTTCTTTAAATTAAATGATGCCCACCTTTTTTATGGCAACCGCTGCCCACCAACAAAATTATGTAGCAAGTAATGAGTAAATGGAAACATGTCATTTTCATAACCTTTCTTACACGAGGAACTGTTCGGAGTTCGGAATGAACCTGACGACCATGAAGTTAGGGTTTATTGTTTTTCCATCCAGTCTTAAATGAAATGTATTGATGTTCTAGTTTGTAAGCAAAGGCTATAGGGCCCGCGACGGCCGCAATGGGCCCGAGCACAGCCGTGAGCGGGCCCACTGAGGCCGACGTGGGCTCGAAGACATTTTGCTAATGGGTCTTCGGGGTACAATGGTTCCTTTGAGATCACTCTGGCCTATAAGGGTCCGTGTAGAAACTCCTGCTACCAATAACTTATAATACACTTCGCGCCATAAAAAAACGAGACAAAGATTTGCCTGTCGATATTTCAAAAACGGCGTAATATTTAGAAAATCTGATTTCGTCACAGTAAAGTATTTTTAGTCCTCTTTACAGCACTCTCAGCTGCAGTTTTGTCCATTGTGCTATCTTTACGCTATGACCTGGTAAAGCTACTTACCCACAAAATCAAAAATCGCAAGACGGACATTTCTCTGTGTGCTGCGTTGTTTTAACGGACATCTCATGTTTGGCCAGACGCACTGAAAAACGGATAACGCCGTTTAAACTGCGTTCATTTTTCTTGACAATCTGAAGATGGGGAGTCATTTCAGATGAAAATCTTTTTTTTGTTTTTAGTGTGGCGTTTTCCATACGTTCACCCTAAAAAAAAAAAAACATCGGGCATTTAAGATTCAGCCGCAAATGATTCTTCTGCCTACAAGTGCTGATAAAATTAGGCTGATTGCCCTCAGATGCGAGGCATTTTCCATTCAGCTGCAACAGGAAAGGAGGATTTTGAGTGAAAAATGGGGATGTCGTCGTTTCTTTATTTTTGTCTGGATTCTCATAATGTGACAATGTGAATGTGTGGAGGGGGGGGGGGAAGGGGGAAGGGGAGGAGGAGGGGGGCAGGTTGTGTGTGTGTGTGTGTGTGTGTGTGTGTGTGTGTGTGCGTGCGTGCGTGCGTGCTTGCGTGCGTGCGCGCGCGCGCGCGCCATTAAGAAAAGAACACCAAGACAGACTTTCAAAATGTTAAGCCGTTGCAAAATATCGACCGGCAAATCTTTATTTTTGTCACAGTGAAGTAATTTTAGTCCTCTTTACGGCACTTGCAACTGCATTTTTGTCCATTGTGTAGTCTTTACGCTGTGACCCAGTAAAGCTACCTACCCCCAAAATCAAAATTCGCAAAACGGACATTTGTCTGTAAGCTACGATGTTTTAGCACACATCTCATGTTTGGCCATATACACTTAAAAGCGGATAAAAAGGCTTAATATTTCTTGAAGTCCTGAAGATGGGGAGTAATTTCAGCAGAAAACTTTTTTTTGTGTGGCCTTTTTTTCCACACGTTCTCCCTTAACTCATTCTACCCCAACACCGAAATCCCCAAATTTTGCCGTTGTCTTCTGAAGACTGCACTCTAGTGCAGGACACAGATCGACCATGATAGTTCAAGGGTGATGCCAGAATAGCTTGGCGCCCATAGGCGCCAAGCTATTCTGGCATCACCCTTGAACTATCATGGTCGATCCTTATCTTGCTGTGGTGTGTCTGGGGTAGAATGAGTTAAACACATCGGACGCGTAAGAATCAGGCGCGAATGCTTCGCATCTGAGGGCACTCAGCCTACTTTTATCAGCACTTGTGGGCAGAAGAATCATTTTCCATTCAGCTGCAACAAGGAAGATGCATTCTGCGTGAAAATGTGGATGTCGTTGTCACAGGTACTCGCCTACCGTCCCGAACGTAAAATTGATTGCCTTGATTACTTGCTGGTGGTCTGTTTACGTCAGTGTGGGTGTGCTTGCATGCGTATGTGTTTCTTTGTTTTCTGCTGTTTGCTTGTTTCTTTGTTTTGTAAAGACTACGCCATTGACAAAGGTGCCGCTGATAGTTCCGTAAAGAGGACTAAAATTAATTCACTGTGACGAAAACAGACTTTCAAAATATTAAGCCGTTTGCAAAATATCGACCGGCACATCTTTGTCTTGTTTTTTTTTTTTTTTGTTGTTTTTTTTTAATGGCGCGCTGTGTATTAGCAAAAGCATAAGGCTAGATATGGTTTTGTCCACCCTCATTTATTTATTTCGTTTCAGATGCGAGCTTTCGGCCATACAAGACCTTCATCAGGCCTGCACCAAATAGGGGATTTTCTTCTGTTCTTTGTCATCAGTGTCCATTGCGTACGTCCTCAATCTCTTGCTACCCCACCCGGGTCTGCCTTGGGGGACTTGGGTGGGGTTAGGTATTTTTTAGTTCCCAGGGTCACCCTGGTCAGCCCCACAGGGTGCGTTTTTCTCTCTATTCTGGGGCATGTGTTTCTGTCTACCCTTTGTCCATTCACCTGTATTTGCCTTTTTAAAACTCTCCCTACTGTCTGCACTGCCTGTAGCTCTTGATATTGGATGTGTGTTGCTAAATGGTCTTAGCTTTATTTAGGCCCCATGTTGTAGGTTTATTTAACGTATTTGACCGGCTGGCGACATACATTCAATTTTCTGTTTAGTTTTTTTTTTCACAAGCAGTGCAGGCACGTCCTGAGAAAGCCTTGTTGCTGTCGGGACGTTAAGCAATGTACAATCAATCAATCAATCAATCTCTTGCTGCCCTTTGCCCTCTGTAGCTGTTTCATCTGGCCATGCATCTGTGCTGTTTGTCTTCTCCGTCCATACAGGAAGTTTCTGTATGAAAGCTGCCCGGCCAGCACAACGTCTTCGGGCCCATGACGGCCGCCGTGGGCCCGCGCACAGCCGTGCGCGGGCCCAATGCGGCCGTCGTGGGCCCGAGGACTTTTTTTTCCAGGTGCCTGATCTTACTGTGCATCCTTATCGCCGCCTCTGTCATCAAGCAGATGTTCCTGTCCTTGTCTCGTAAATGTTTCTCTCACTCACTGCACTCAGCTTCTAGTCTCAGTCAGACACCCTTGTCTTCTCTCAATTCTTGGTACATTTTCTTGCTCACTTCATCTTTAGAGTGGACGAGTGCCACCAGATCACGTGTGTTTAGTCTGGTTGGCCAGATTTTTGTTATATTTTTATCCTTTCTGCCATGAGATGGCCTTGGTCACCTGCTCCGGCGTTGATATCTTGCAGTAAAGACATTTGATGATACAGTCGACCTGCTTTAGCCGAGGATATGTTATCGGATTCTGTCTGTAACTTGTTAACTCGTGCAGCCCGACGGCCGTATTTCCCAAAATTTGGAGGCGTCATCGAATGACTATGCACCAGTTGAAGGAGATGGATCGACCATTATAATTCAAGGGCAGTTCAAAATTAGCTTGGCGCCGACAGGCGCCAAGCTAATCTGGCACTGCCCTTGAATCATCATGGTTGATCCATCTCCTGCTGTAGGGCGTCAGGGCTGAATGGGTTAATTATTGACAAACTATGCTCGAGTAAACTATTCTTCGAAAGCAGCACCCCCGCTGTGAGATGGCTTTGATGGACTGCTCTCCGTTAAACCCAAAATACCCGATTCGAAAGCACCATTTCCACGTCTGACATTGTTCCCGCACATCTATAGGGCCCCCCCCCCCACACACCTGAGTCTGCCCTGAGGGACTTGGGTGGGGTTAGCTGCTTTTTAGTTCCCAGTGTCACCCTGGTCAGCGACACAGGGCGGGGTTTTCTAAGTTTTGTTGGGTTTTTTTTTCTATCTACCCTTGGTCCATTTATTGCATTTTCTTTTTTAAAATTCTCCTTACTGTCTGCGCTGTCTGTAGCTCTTGATTTTTTATTTGTGTTGCTAAATGGTCTGCTGCACCAAAGAGATGACAAGTTATGTGTTTGTGGTTAATGCATTATTTTAATATATCATTTCCCTGTACATGTTTTGTACTTGTAATGATTTTCCACGCTTTTTTGGAAGCTAGGGTAAAATAAATTAGCATGCAGGCGCAGCGTCCCTAACATGTCCAAGTTTATCTAGCATATTAGACCAGCTGGCGACATACATTGAATATTCCTTTTTTTCACAAGCAGCGTAGGCACGTTCTGAGAAAGTCTTGCTGCTGTCGGGACGTTAAGCAATGTACAATCAACCAACCAACATCTATAGGGAAGTGACGTGTTTTGTTTATTGTTAAAAATTGCACAGGAAAAGCTTCCAGCATTCTGGCTAATCCTTGCTTTCACTTGTTTCATAGTATTGCAAACCTAAGTCATTGGACAGGTTTACGTAGAGATTAGGTCCGATTGAGAAGTGCGTAGAAGTACGGCTAGGAATTTCTATAGTAATGTGGTTTCGTTTGCAACGAACGAGTGCCAACACCGAAGAGAGCAAAATCACGGTGGACAACGAGCTTGTTCCATGATCGAAGACAACACTCCAAACATTTCCAAGTGGCATAGATCCTCATGAACCCGCCGAGCTCATGAGGATCTATGCCTCTTATGTTTGGAGTGTTGTCAGCACGCCATGATTTCGCTCTCTCGTTTGTTGTTGCGAGTCGTTCATCCATGAAAACGCGCAAAGCTAGAACAGAGGACACACATATTTTAGGAAAAGGATGATGAATAAAACCCAAAACGTACCCATAAGTAAGTTACTCGTTGTGTACTTCTGTCGTACACATGACGACATTGTGAAATCAGAGGGCCGTAGCAAAGAAAACTTCGAACATCTCCAAGAGGCATACATCCTCATGCGCCCTCGGTAGAATGCGAGTGCTTATGTATCTTGATGGAATGAATTAACACCATGATGTTATATCTATCCTAAATGTTTGTTTACCCCGTGCCAAGTGAAAATTTCCCCTCGTGGGGAGTTTGCTTTGTCGTGAAATACGTGTTTGTTCTTTTCACAACTTTAAAGGCAGAACGCCAAACAAGATCAAACAACTGCAAGAGACATAATAAGCTCATAAGCATCGCGCAGAGGCACAGAGCTAACAACAATCTATATGTCTGTTGCTGGCCAGCCGTACCTCTACGTTGTTCTGTGTATACAGCCGTCGTAAGGCTGTTTGTGGACACATCGCACTTGCAGAAAGCAGCAGACGACCGATCTTCCGCGCATCCCGGACGTATGCCATCGGATTTTGCTAGACACGTTTTGGTTGGGCCAAAGGGGGAGTTAGACACATGCGCCTATTATTGGTATCAATAGATTTCAAGCATATTTCTGCAATTTTATTTATTTGTTGTTTTAAATTAAGAAGAAACCAATTCACCTCTTGCATAATACATGAACTGTTTGACAGGGTCTTTCGGTCTGTCGTTTGAAGGCAGATGAAGCTCTCGACCTCTTCCCTGTCATTGGTCGTAGATCGCGTTCTTGAAATCTTTGTCAGTTCAACGCCTAAGAGCCCTACCCGGCCAAGGAACTTTGGTACAGTGCGGTGTCAGCAAGAGGCACAGATCCTCATGAGCCCCCGCAATTGCGGGGGCTCATGAGGATCAGTGCCTCTTGCAATTGGAATGATACCCTTGCAGACAGTAAAGACGCGTCACTGAGTCGTACTTCAGTGACAGATTTCAGTGCGCGACCTCTCAGTCTCCGACCTTCCCACTAAAGAAAGACTTCTGAACGGAGACTAGAAACGTCTTCACGGTCCACTCAAAATATAGATCGACAAACATGCGGATCAATGCTTGAGACTGTGTCACGTACGTCTCTGGTGCTGCTTCACTAGTGCCGGTCGTATCGGTTTTGTAAAAAGTAAGCTCGGAATGTGCTGACGTAGGCCATTGGTGCAGTTTCAGTCTCGGGTTTTTTTTCGTAAAAAGCAGACTCGGAGTTTGTTTGCAAACGGAAGAAGTATGTGTGAACGCAGATAAAGGCTTCTCTGAAGTGAGTTGGAACTTGGACAAAGGTTGGACTAAAGTGAGTGTGACTTAGGAAAATGGGCGCACTAATCGGAACAGATTTTTCGTTTCTCGCAGATTGCTTGGTAGAAACAGTTCCGTAATATTTTTGGACATATGCAGCGCGCATACGACAACTGGCATATTAAGAGCTTTTGACTCTTGGGATTTCGATCCTAGAGGCATGGAACCTTTCTGTTTCGACCCTTTGAATTTCGACCGTTGAGATTTCGACCTTTCGGATTTCGACCTCGGAATCATTTTTTTTAACCCCGTAACTGCCAGTGGACTCAGATTGTGAATTCTTAAATATTTGTTCATTTTAGGCCAAAAGACCCATCTGTGCAGGAGCATGGCTACAAAGTGGTGTCACCAAGAGGCACAGATCCTCATGAGCCCCCGCAACTGCGGGGGCTCATGAGAATCTGTGTCTCTTGCAGTTGGATTGTGTTCACTTTGTATCGGCAGTAAAGGGTTTCTAAAGGTGCAGACTTATATATAATAGATCTCGCCTACAGTGGTTGCATTGTCAATGCACCATCAGTCTGATACCTCCTGCTGTGCACTTTTTGACACTTTCTTATGGCATACCGACACGGCAGTGTGACGCATTGTGCAGCATGCTGACACGTCGTGCAGTACTAACAGTTCTGATTCAATTATTCAAGAGTTAAGATTGGTGATTGTTTTTACAATATTATTATTCATTTTTCCCGTTTTGGGGTATGGAGGAAGTGAACGTAAAACAAAACAGCAATAAATAATAATATATTATTATTATTATTATTATTATTATTATCACCATCATCATCAACATCATTGTTATTATAGTATAATAATAATAACAACAACCATGTGAATTCATTTTTCTGTCAAAATATGATTAAATAAACGCCCGTTAACGACATACATGCAATATTCACAAGCAGTGCAGGCACGTCCTGAGAAAGTCTTGTTGCTGTCAGGACGTTAAGCAATGTACAGCCAACCAAGCAACCCCCACGTTACGCAAAATAACTCACTCGTGCACAGTTCGGCCGATAAAACGTGATTTTGAACATCGTTTTATCGGTCGAAGTGAGCATGAGTGATTTATTTTGCGTAAAAGGTCAAGCATAACTAAATTTATTTACAAGATATTTTTTAAAGGGTTTTGATTTCTGAATTGACTTTTTTTTCTCTCCGAAGTAGTACAATTGGGTCGCTCTTACTTTACCCAGCGCTCGGTGAATGATCGTTGTTGTGGCATTTCAACAGCGGTGCGGCGGAGACAGCACAACATTTATCAACACACGTGAATTGAGGCACCCCTATAACACTTGGTTGGGAAAAGCCTGCGAGCTGCATAAAAGCTTATAGGTTTTAAATTAAAATTTTCCCATTTCTAACGTGTAGAGTTAACTGTTAGATTGCTCAGCATAACCCCTTCACTGCCGAGAAAACTGAACTGAGATCTTCTAAACTGCATGAGACATAGATCTTCATGAGCCCCCGCTTTGCGGGGGCTCATGGGGATCTATGCTTCTTCCTATAACCACTGCGCGTGCATGTTCGTCGGATGGCAACGGGTCTTTGCCATTGAAATATACCTATTGCAAAAATCCCTTTTTTCACGTCTTCTTTTGCTGGCTGTGGATCTGAGGTGTTGAAATTACAAAGATGCCAAAACATAGTCTGATTCCACTGGCAGTTAAGGGCTTAAATGTCTCATATTGTAAATAATTAGACACCATCTTAGGAGCAGCCGTAGACGAAAGACTAGACGGAGCCTAGACCTTTATCATTAGAGACGCCTGTACCGTGCATCTGGGGCCTCCGATACAGTAGCAGGTTCAACTCCCGCTTTTCTTTCTACGTCTTAGAAACGGACAAACAAAATGCCCTAATTCTGACCATCAAAGAGGCATAGATCCTCACCAGCCCTCCCAGAAGCAAAACGTCTTAGGGGCCCACGACGGCCACGGTGGGCCCTCACACAGCCTTGCGAGGGCGCACTGCGGTCGTCGTGAGCCGAAGGACCTTTGCTTACTGGGCCGTGCGTCTGCGAGGTCTAATAAAAGTATATGCCACGTGGAGATGGCACAGTCACTGACGATTTATCGCCTATTCTGATAGCTGAGCAGCACCGATTTTTAACTCATTCTACCCCAACACCGAAATCCTTAACTTTTGCCGTTGTCCTCTGAAGACTGCACTGCATTGCATGCAGGACACAGCCGATCGACCATGATAGTTCAAGGGTGATGCCAGAATAGCTTGGCGCCCATAGGCTCCAAGCTATTCTGGCATCACCCTTGAACTATCATGGTCGATCCTTATCTTCCTGTGGTGTGTCTGGGGTAGAATGAGTTTTTTTTTAAAAAAAAAAGATGGATAGACAAAGCGAAGAGCATAGGTTCTCATGGGCCCCTGCAGCTGTAGACGCTTATGAGAATGTATGCCTCTTGCAGATGGAACGGGCAGAGACTTCGGGACTGAACAGCAAGTATTTCTGCAGCAAAAATGGAGGACTGGTCCATTACATTAGATGCAGTCTACTCATATGGCAAACTGAAACTATGTCCGAGTACCCGGTTGTATTCTACACAGTATGTCCCCATTGTCTTAAAATGACTTCAATAGAATAGTTTACCGGTGCTTGCATTGCAGGAAAGAAGGTCATATCACCATATATGGTATTTTTCTTTTCTTTTTAATTGTAAATTCGTTTGCGCGATTTTTTTCCGTATTATATTTGTGTTTGTTTGTTCTTCGGTGTCTCTTGTTTTCAACGGATCGGGAGTGGGGTTAGGAGTATGACAAGGTGATGAGGAGTTGGGGGAGGGAGGGGGGAAATTGGGGGCGGGGGGGAGGAGTTGGGGGGGGGGAGTTGGGGGGGGGGAGCAGACATAGGCCTTTTCCGAATTTTTTGGAAATCCGAAATTTTTTTCCTGCATTTTGGTTATTTTTGAGGTCAGTGCAAATTCGTTGAGAAAAAGCAAAAACACTTTTTATTTTTCTTGAATTCATTGCTTACACTATAAGATGAATGTAGGTGTTTTTTGAAGTTCCCCCACATGAAAATATACTGATTGCGAGTTGCGAGTCCTGGACTCTTTGCTTTCCTAGGATTTGATCTCAACCTGGTCTCATGTCGGGGGCGGGGGGGGGGGGGGGGGGGCGATGTGGTCGATAGACTACACATCCTACACCAGTAAGCAGTACTCATTTTCAAAACCGCTTCGGTAACACATATCGAAGTGTGAACATCTTTTAATATTTTCAGAATTTTTGGAGATTGTATATGTATTTTTAAAAATTATTAACAATATTATTATTATTGTTGTTGTTATTATTATTATCCTTATTATCAGTAGTATATCATATCTATTTTTTATAATAAACTGGATCATATGAGTATGCGGCCATAGCTCAAAATCATTGTGCGTAAATGATGTCTGTTGTCATTACATCGTCTGTCTCGCTCCTTTGACCAACCACTGCGGTCAGGATCATTTTGTGCGGAGCTTTTGTGTCACCGGACCAATCATCACGGTCGCAGACATTTTGTGCGGGGTTATTGTCTCCCCCGGAAGTGTGTTTTAAAAATAAGATGAAAGCGCAGACGGGAGTCTTTGTTATTCGTGTGCTGGTCTGTGATTTTGGACCTTACGGCTTGAAGCCGTAATTTCCAAAATCACATACCAGCACACGTTTTCTGGAATCTGAAAGATGGTGTTTGTCTGCGCTTACAAATTGCAGCCAATTTCTTATGTCCTGTTGAGCCTATTGCTGTTGAAAAGATGGGCTTTGATTTGTTCGTTGTTGTTGTTGGACGGAGGATGGTTGATGATGGGAGGGTGGGGGGGGGGGGGGTTCGGGGGGGGGGGGGGGGGGTCTTGGTGTTCTTTACTGACTTGCATTATTCTATAATTTTCATTTTCGCTTTTGCTGTGTAGTTATAACTACAATTTATTTCATTTTGTTATTCTTGTTTTAGTGTTGTTCGTGCCATTTTTAAGTCCCCAAAGACGGGGAGATCTAAAGCTCTGACAACTGAAGTAACAAGATAAAAATTATTTCATGTGTTGTTGCGCTAACCTCGTTGCTGAACGTACATTTGGCGCGAAGCGCCGTGCGTGCCGTGCGAACACGAGAATCTCCAATGTTACTGTACGCACAAGATTGACACTTGCCAAAATACTTTATACAAGGGGTGGCTAAGAGAGCCTCCGAGCATGTTGAAATTGGATGTCTCATTGAAGACATAAAAGACCGTTTATAGAACGTCGGTTGACCCAGATTACAGAAATTTTGTATACAGCTAGCTTGGAGAAAGGCATTGGATGAGTTCGTTAGCCAGCTTTGTACGCTTTCAACTTCTTCAGTACAGAATTAATTCTTTGCAGTAGAACTGAAATCAAAACAGTAATAAACATCGACTAGTGGAGAAAATCAGACAGTGATGGTGACGTAAAAGAAGCATCTCCATTACCACGCAGACACTGACGCAATACTCTAGATAATATGTAACTCTCACTCTCTCTCTCTCTCTCTCTCTCTCTCTCTCTCTCTCTCTCTCTCTCTCTCTCTCTCTCTCTCTCTCTCTCTCTCTCTCTCTCTCTCTCTCTCTCTCTCTCTCTCTCTCTCTCTCTCTCTCTCTCTCTCTCTCTCTCTCTCTCCAGCGCGTCGAAGTCTTAAAGCGAAAGTGAAATATATCACGTAAAATCTAAAATTTCATAAAAATAAAACTATACGTCATGACAAATGACCACAGGCTTTTTCAATAGGATATATTTCAACATCACTAAAAACGGGTCAAAGACAACAGGTAGAGACCCTTGACAGCGAGGACAGCACTCATATAGAAGAGACTTTGTGGTTTATGGTTCATCCCATCTTGTCTTCTTGTTTTCCTGGTTCGTGATTTCTTGTCTTCTATGTTCTTGTTCTTGTTTTTGTCTACCGTTTTTGGGCGCGCGGTGCAGAAATTATGGCAAAAAAGTAACACGATAAAAATGACGTCACGTCTAGCTACGCAAACCGTGCTAGAGAACGTCTTTTTTGCGCCAAACGCTGTGTGCTTGTGCGAGTGTGTGCGCGTGCGCGCGCACACGAACCCCCTAAAATGGGTGACTGTCTTTACCATCCTTAAGGAAAATGGTGTGTGTAAAATTCTGGGTGCCCAAGTCAGACACCCATTTTTTCTGAGGGTTGTTTCTGCATTATTTTGTGGTAACAAGTTTGTTTTTTTTTTTTAATCCGTTTTTCCCATTTTGGGCGTTTTACACGCACATTTGAGCTTAGAACACACTCAGCCAGTGTACTGAACTTGTCCCAGCAGTGTGTGTGTGTGTGTGTGTGTGTGTGTGTGTGTGTGTGTGTGTGTGTGTGTGTGTGTGTGTGTGTGTGTGTGTGTGTGTGTGTGTGTGTGTGTGTGTGTGTGTGTGTGTGCGTGCGTGCGTGCACACAAAACCCTTAAAATGGGTAACTTTCTTTACCATCCATACCTGATTGGTCGACTGCGTGGGTGAGCCGAAGTGAGACGGAGAGATACGAAGGAGGGGGAGAGGGGGGCGCGGGGGTGATCTTTTAGTTGTGTGAGGGAGTAAATTGTTCATGTTTCTGCAAAATGAGGTTTGTTATTTGAGGGTGTGGTTGTTTTGTGAAAAATTGTTGCGTTGTGTTGTGCTTCCGGGGTGATGTGGTGGGAAGTCATGTCTAGTGGTTAAAGTCAAGATTTTTGGGCAATATATTTGTGCGCCATCAACTTGCTATGGAGTGAAGTGATCGTATGAGTGCGCAGTGTGAGAAATAGGACGTGTACTTCGGGAAAACCTGCTGTTGTCTTGTGTCCTGCTCGGCCTTTTGGTTCAACCTGTTGCTTTGTTTGTAGGTTTGTTGGTGTTATGAATGCTTTCGTTTTGGCTGCATCTCCTCTTGGATTGTATGCACAAATTGATTGAATGCAAATGACGTCACACAGTCAGCGTCGTTACGCGCGTCGTCTGCTGCAGTCAGCCGTTTAGTGCAGTAGAAAGAGTGAAGGCTTGGATGGGCCATTTTCGGATGTAATGCTAGGTCAGAGAAAGAAACCTAATGTTGCCAAAAGGTGTAATAGTAAAGTATTGTTTGTGTGAATGCTGCCCGTTTGAGGGAAGGACTGGAAAGTCGAGTGCTGAGCGAAGAGAGAAGGCGACAATGGGAAAAATAGCCAGCACTATACGTTGGCCTAGATGCACAGCAGTTACACGCTTGTAAATTAAAACACTTTTAACATTAACAATAGTTGAGTTAAAAGAGGTTTTAAAACAGTTTTAATAAAAAAAAAACTTTTTAAAACCAGACACGCTTCTAAAAACAACAGTTTCTTAGTTTTAAACCTTGTACCTCGCCATAAACGCCGCGATTTCTTCTCTTAGCTGGCATATAGTGTTGAATGTGGGACTTGGCCAACTGGATCCATCTGGTGCACTCAAAATGTGTATTTGTGAGTGGTTCAACGTGCAACTCGGTGCGCGTCTCTGAAATGACCTACTGATTCCACTGATAATGAAAATCTTTCATTCATAAGAGAAAATTGCAGAACCAAAAGTGATGACCCCCACCCACCCCCCACCCCCATCCCCCACTCCCTACCACCACCACCCCCCCCCCCCCCCCTCCAATAACCCCACCCAAACAATCATAATAAAATCAACCAGAGATAAGTTGAAAAAAGAATGACAACAATCAAATAAATGTAGAAAAGAAGCATCAAATATTCCGTGAACTTTACCTTATTACAGACGCCTAATGTTCTTAAGATAGTCCATGCTAAAATGAATGATTTCCATTTTTTTCTCCATCCAGTGGCTCTGTTTCTAGTGAGTTCTAAACATTTGCATCAATTCCAGAACCCTAGGATAAATAGAAATATGGGAACCCATTTTCACATAAAATGGTAGGTAACCCACTCTGAGGCTTTTGTCTCCATGTGTGTGTGTGTGTGTGTGTGTGTGTGTGTGTGTGTGTGTGTGTGTGTGTGTGTGTGTGTGTGTGTGTGTGTGTGTGTGTGTGTGTGTGTGTGTGTGTGTGTGTGTGTGAGTGAGTGAGTGAGTGAGTGAGTGAGTGAGTGAGTGAGTGAGTGAGTTATGAGTTATTTGGGTTTAACGCCGAGCAGGCAACTAAGGCCATCTCACGGCGGGTGTGTGAGTGAGTGAGTGAGTGAGTGAGTGAGTGAGTGAGTGAGTGAGTGAGTGAGTGAGTGAGTGAGTGAGTGAGTGAGTGAGTGAGTGAGTGAGACTAGAGCCCGCGTTTGAGGACGGCCAAGCTGGAAATTTTAGGATATTGTCCCTAAGAGCTGTTCTTAATTAGACGAACTATTGATCGGCAAACCTAGATCGGAGAAGATCGGCGATCTTTTGGTTTGTTTCTTAATTGAGGTTGAACGAACCTAGGCGAACTTCAGCAAACCAGGTTTTCCATGGTTCTCTTTCTTAACTGAAGTGCTTGATTCGGCGTACTTACTGTCTGCGAAGGTGTTCAAAATGGCTGCCGCTATGCCGCTTCGCGATTTGAACGATGTTTGCTTTTGTATTCCTTGCAGTAGCGACCACACAAACAGCGTTACGCCTCCCACAAATCAATAAAAATAGGTCTTGTTCTTCGCACGAGTGAAATATCACCGTCCGCCATATTTGTTTGTATCGGTGACTGTCTTCTTATCTCCAACGCAGAAGAGGGTAAATGTTTTGACCAATCAGAGAAAAGGTTCGCCTTTGTTTGCTCAACACGTTGAGCGAACCTTTTCCGACAGCGAACTATGGTTTGCCGAGGTTCGTGAACTACTTCGAACTAGGTTCGCCGTATCTTTAGATCGTCCAATTAAGAACCAACCTAGTTCGTCCGAGATCGCGAACTGTAGTTCGTCAGAGTTCGCGAACTAAAGTTCGTTTAATTAAGAACATGCTTAAAAGAATTATCTCGGGACCTTTTTTTTAAACTTTTGATTAAGTTCTTATTTTTACTAGATATTTTGCATATAGCTAGATAAAAGGGAGATATTGAACGTGTTCGTAAACCAGCATTGTACCTCTTGAACGTTTTGTGTGATAATTAAATATTTTTTGAAAAAAATATATTTTCACGTTTTTATGATTTTTTTTTTCACGAATTATATGAGTTAATCTTAAACCAATTGAATCTTTTTTACGAAATAAAACAAATTTCTCATTAATAATCGCATGATTTTTCCTATACGGTATTTACATAAGACTACAGTTTGTCTCGGCTGTCGGGTACGATCAGGTCAATTGTGACCTGTATGACCTGTATGCCCTAGGTGTGAAAATCAGACAATTTTCTGCACCACTTTTTCCGGAGTCATTTGTAAAACGGTTAGCATAACTTTAATTGGTTTTATTACGGGGGGGGGGGGGGGGGGGGGGGGGGGGGAGGGGGGGGAAATCTTCTCATTAATACCCGCATGATTTTTCATAAACAGTGTTTGCATAAGCCGGCTATTTGTCCCGGCCCTGGGGTAGGATTAGGTCAAATTGTGACATGTAAGCCCTAGGCGTGAAAATCAGCAAGAAAATTGCAAAGTTGATTCTCTGATACGTCAAATGTTAGTACTGCGATGAGTGACGTATAACATCGAGTCCTCACTACGAACACAGCGTCGTGGGACTAATGATGCCATGACGTGAAGCTTGAAGTGACGTCATTTCGCTGTTCGTGCTATTCTTCTTCTTCAGAATAGCTATGCTACGCCAGACCACGAAGCTTACGAATGGCGGGAATCGCCGTGTGTCCGCCTTTATTTTCTGTGTGCCAGTGTGTGTGGATCAGAGGGTGGGTTAGAGCAGAAGGAGATGGATTCCTTTCGGTACTCGAGCCTCAATGTTCCTATAAGATAAACGCATCTGAGCTCCAAACAATACGGTAGACTTGAAGAAGGATCTTTGATCCGAAACGTTGTTCCTTGTATCTAATTTAAAGGGTTTCAACCTCTATCTTCTGTTTTCCTTGTTGTTCTTGTGTTTCTTTTTGTTCGCGTTGTTCCTGTTTTGCGTGTTGATAATTTCTTCTTGGTTTTGTTTTTATTTGTCTTCTTCCTTTTTGTTCGTGTTGTTCATTTTGCTCTTGTTTTTGTTGTTGTTGTTCTTCTTCTTGTTGTTAATGTTCTTGTTCTTTTTCTTCTTTTTCGTGTTCCTTTTTCCTCTATCACAGTTTCTTCTTCTTGTTCTTAATCCTCATAGTTGTTCGGGATATTGTTTTTCGTATATCCTGTATCGGTTTACGTTTTATAACAACACACTATGTGGTGACGTAAGTGTTGAAACTTCGGTGGATAGTGGTGATTAAGACAAAGACATTGGCATAATGAAAGTACGCAAAGCCACCTGAATTGGAAAGAAAAGACAAATAGAGCCTGAAGATAATTAAACGCTTTACAAATCGTCTGTAACTTTCAAAGTAATAGTCTCAAGACCCTTTTTATTCGAAGATTCACACGCTTGAAATACAAGAAAAGAGACAGAAAAAACAACATACTAGTAGTAAGGGAGATATATTTTCATGCAGTTCCTAATATTCAAACCTTTCTGAGTGCAAGCGGCACAGATAAAATGAAGCTTGTAGCCGCAGAGGTTCATGCTCTGTGCTCCTGGGACCTGATGCGTGAGTGAGCTCAGTCCTACGCCAGCCACTAAGCAAGGTGCTCCGCTACCTTGCTTAGTGGCTGTCGCAGGATTTAACTGACTCGCTCATGCAACTGGCTCTAGAACGGAGCAGCTTACTTAGTGGCTGGCGCAGGACAAAGCGCACTCGTGCAAATGGCTCCAGTTGTAATGGAGAGACAGACGGAAAGACGCACTACAGCAGTAGATGGGTCAAACATGATAATTCAAGGGTAGTGCCAGATTAGCTTGGCGCCTGTCGGCGCCAAGCTAATCTGGCACTACCCTTCAATTATCATGGTCGATCCATCTCCTACAACAGGTACATATTGATTAGATGAACCCCCCCACCCCCCCCCCCACACCCGGGTCTGCCCTGGGGGACTTGGGTGGGGTTAACTACTTTTTAGTTCCCAGGGTCACCCTGGTCAGCCCCACAGGGTGGGTTTTTCCCTCTATTCTGGGGCATGTGTTTCTGTCTACCCTTGGTCCATTCACCTGTATTTGTCTTTTTAAAACTTTCTCTACTGTCTGCACTGCCTGTAGCCCTTGATATTGGGTGTGTGTTGCTAAATGGTCTTAGCTTTATTTAGGCCCCATGGCGTGGGTTTATTTAACTATTGGACCGGCTGGCGACATACATTCAATATTCTGTTTTGTTTTTTTTTGTTTTTTCACAAGCAGTGCGGGCACGTCCTGAGAAAGCCTTGTTGCTGTCGGGACGTTAAGCAATGTGCAATCAATCATTAGATGACGCCTCCAAAATTTGGGAAATATGTGCGTCGGGCTGAATGAGTTAAACAGACCGACTGAGAGAGACGCATAAAGAGGGACACGCACACGGCAAACGGACAGACAAAACAGACGGACAGACAGATATACCTACAAGCACACAGATACATATTATGATAGTCTTTAGACGGGAGAAAGCCAGAGAGACCGATCGAAAGACGGACAAAGGTGTAGCCAGACCGAGACAAGTAGACAGGCAGATAGACGGCTGAAAAGACAGATAGAAAGGTTTCCTGCATTGCCTGTGTATTTTCAGCGAGTCTCTTTCGATCCCTGTATGCCTAATTCGTATGTGTATTTATATTTGTCTCAGTCTGCCTGTCTAATGTCTTGTGTCTGTGTATATATGTTTCGGTCTATTTCTAAGCAAACAACTCCTTTTGCATGTAGAAAGTGGTTTTATACCACAGGTGTTCTCTTAACATAAAAAAATCTTGAAGGGCAGAAAGCGTCACCTGTCATTAATTCATTCGCGGCCAGCCGCATCCGGATGCGCGGCATAAGCCGCGCATCCGGATGCGGGTGGCCGCGAATGAGTTATAGACCATCAATTATGTGGCTACAGAAGCCTAAATGCTGGTTTTTAATGACATGTTAGCTCTCTCCAAAAGGGTAGTCGCTCAAAACGGGTTCTTCTGTGATTTTGTAAAGGCGCCTGATTTAGTGTAATAGACGTGAAAAATTAAGGGAGCTCATCCCACATTAAAGTGGCTAGCCATTGTTCTTAAGCCTCTCACGTTTTCCTATTTAATCATGTCTGATCACGATAACACTTGTTTTTAAGCCAGTCACTATTCTGAAAGCGGATCATGTCTGTCCGTAAGCATTTAAAAGTCTCGGTAAGGAAGCTTTGCGTTTATTTTATTCGCCTTTAAATTTCGTTTTATCTACTTTTCATTTTCATTTATTTTCCTTTTATTTGTATATTAAATCTTGTTATTTTCATATTGTCCTCTTTTATTTATTTTGCTTTACTTTTTATTCTGTTCACATTATATGTCACTGTACGCTTAAAGAGGACCAGCAGCCAAAGCCAAAATAAGTCGTATGTTGTGCTTACCTCCTTCAACGAAGAATGACAATTTCTAATTAGAGCTACAGGATGTAAATCGGTTCGAGCTTGCTTGGCAAGAGGCATAGATCCTCGTGAGCCCCTGCATCCTGCAGGGGCTCATGAGAATCCATGCCTCTTGCAGAAGGAACAAAATGACCTACTAAATGCAATTTTGTTACAATTCATACAATTTTATTTTGGGCATTGGGCTAAATGGAGCAAATTGTGTTCAGCATAGAATCATTGCAGCCTGCAGGGGTTCATGAGCATCTATGAGTCTTGTAGATGGGAAGGGTTGGATGAGATGTGAGATTTTCATTTATGTTTGTTGTATTTACACTTTAGTGAGTTGTTAAATTGTCTAACTTTGTATGGAGTTTTTCTTTTTAGGAACGAGGGGGTGGGTGGTGGTGGTGGTGGTGGTGGAACGAGGGGTTACAAACTTTTGTAAAACTTCTTTAAATTCTTCATTGGTGGTTCGCACACTTAGATACTCTTAAGGTGTTCATTTTTCTCTTTTTTAATATGACATTTTGAAGAAAGAAAAAGGAATTGACAAAATATTAGAAGCTTAAGCAGATAAATTGTGAACATTTCGCGTCCTTTCAGATTTGTTTGTCTAATTTCCAACGTATCTGAAAAGTTTTTACAGAGTTGTTGTGTCTGTAAGACTCTAGAACTGCAGATTAGAAGATGCATTCATTTTTTTCATGGGTGGTTTTATTCTTACTTGAATAGAAAAATAAAAAGGCGTCGTCAATAAGTATTCATTTTTTTCCATAATTATGTTCCTAATCCCTTCACTGCCAGTGGAGGCAGATTGTGTTTCTGAAGTC
>BTPG01000001.1:154658611-154743611 GCA_036245525.1 Semisulcospira habei | reverse complement strand
CCGAAAGGTAACGCCAGTTTTAAGAGATTAAGCAAATTTTAATTCAGTACACAAAGCTCTCTCTCTCTCTCTCTCTCTCTCTCTCTCTCTCTCTCTCTCTCTCTCTCTCTCTCTCTCTCTCTCTCTCTCTCTCTCTCTCTCTCTCTCTCTCTCTCTCGCACAGGGCGTACACACACGCACAACAAACACACAACACACACAAACACACACACAACACACGTTTTTCTCTAAAAATATTCGACCCCATCCTCTCCCCCCTCCCCAACCCCGACACACACACACACACACACACACACACACACACACACACACACACACACACACACACACGCGCACACACACACACACACACACACACACTCACACTACTTTTTTCAGGGGTGCTCCCCCTGCCCCGTCCCTCTCCCTCCCCCGCACCCCCTCCACTCCCTATCCCCGGGATCCTATTCCATTGCACACACACTCACGCACACACGCGCGCGCACACACACACACTAGCCTCACATAAGAAAGCGGTCAATAGTCACGTGTGTTATGAAAATGGGGCTAACATGACGATTTGATAAACTGTGTTGTTACCTTTCTAAGCGTGTTTCTATATCGGCTGCTTACTTCTTTGCATTTTACACGCTTGCCCGGGCCACTTTTTTCGCCTGGACTTCGAGACTCATAGGGATCTATGCCTGGTTCTGAGTCGCTAGCTGTCTGCCGGAGCCGCGTAATTGCGCTAGACTGACGAGACCTCATGCTTTGGTAAGTTTGGTCGCGAGCGGGTCGCATGGCGCATCCATAAGCGAGTGGACACTTCTGGGCGGTGTTCTCGAAATTTTGCACTTCCCTGACGTTTTGGTCCCTTTTGTAAATAAATTGGCGTGTGATAAATTGTCAGAGATACCAGAAAATGTTGATCATTACACTGAGAAAATGTCGATCATAAAAGAGTGAAATATTCTGTCAGATTAGTCAGCAAGTTCTTAACCCTTTGCGTGTCGTGATTCCTGTAGGAGAATCATCGCGACCAAAACCGCTAGCGACACGCAGAGGGAACTTTAACCCATTGTGTCCCAGGTGCGAAATACCCACGTTTTGGAGTTGTCCTCTGAGGACCGCAGTACATTGCAGGAGACAGATCGACTATGATAGTTCAAGGGTGGTGCCAGAATAGCTTGGCGCCTATAGGCGCCAAGCTATTCTGGCACCACCCTTGAACTATCATGGTCGATCCATATCTTGCCTGGGTGTGTCGGGACTGAATGAGTTAATCATATCCGGTTTATAGATTTTTTTTCTTTCAAAACTAGTTGGGTTGTCTACATCGACTTTTACTGAACAATGCCAACCGCAAAACCAAAGTAAAATATATCAAAACACAAGCATGTAAGAAGGCAACCAAACAAACTAACATGTACCACTTCGCTGTTTGTGTTGATGCCAGTGAACATATTTTCATATCAGATCTACAACGCACTGCTGTTAGCAACAACTTGTACAACAACAGCAACAAGAACAATACTCTTTACTCTGACAACAATACTGAAAATTAACACGCTCCATCTGTATCTCAGTCTCCCCTCCCACTTTTCCCAGTAAGAAAACAAGATGGGATGAGCCATAACCCACAAAGTCCTTTCTATAGTGAGAGCTGTCTTCGCTGTCAAGGTTCTCTACCTTTTGTCTTTGACTTGATTCTGGTGTTGAAATATCTCCTTTTGAAAAAGCCTCGCAGACGTGCCAATGTGTACGTCATAGTCAATTTGTCATGACGTATTTTTGTTTGTTTTTACGTAATTTTATATTTAAACGTGATATGAGTATCGCTTTCGCTTCAAGACTTGGGAAAATGGTGACAAAACTAGAATTTCAGTCTTGCTATAATTTGTGTAAAATCAGGTTGATTTTACCTGGCTACATGCTATTCTAAGTACACCTGCATGCTCTTCTAAAAGCGCGTTGATGTGTGTGTGTGTGTGCGTGTGCGTGCGTGCATGCATGCGCGCGCTCCAAACATTCTCAAGAGACATAGATGTTCATGCGCCATCCGGGCACATGAAGATCTATGCCTCTTGGAGAGTGCACTCAATATGTGAGAGAGAGAGAGCGAGCGAGAGAGAGAGAGAATTACGTCATATTTAGAGTATATCTGCGTTGTGACGGAGTTGCTTCTTTTACGTCACCGCCACTGCCTGACTTTCTCCAGATAACAAGGTTTTTTACTGTTTTAATTTTTTTCTGAAAAGAATTATTTTTTTTACTGAAGTTGAAAGGGTACAAAGCTGGCTAACGAACTCATCCTCCAAAATAGCTATATCGGGTCACCTGCATGCTCTTCATAAAAGCGCGACGGTGGTGTGTGTGTGTGTGTGTGTGTGTGTGTGTGTGTGTGTGTGTGTGTGTGTGTGTGTGTGGTGTGTGTGTGTGTGTGTGTGTGTGTGTGTGTGTGTGTGTGTGTGTGCGTGCGTGCGTGCGCGCGCGCGCGTGCGTGCGTGCGTGCGTGTGTGCGCGCGTGCGCGTGCGCGTGCGTGCGTGCGTTCCAAACATCTCCAAGAGACATTGATCCTCATGCGCTCTCCGGGCACATGAGGATCTATGCCTCTTGGAGATGCGCGCATGTCTGAGAGAGAGAGAGAGAGAGAGAGAGAGAGAGAGAGAGAGAGAGAGAGAGAGAGAGAGAGAGAGAGAGAGAGAGAGAGAGAGAGAGCGGCGCGCGCTAGAGAGAATTACGTCATGTTTAGATTATTATGTCAGTGTCTGCGTGGTGACGGATCCGCGGAGTTGCCTCTTTTACGTCACCGCCACTTTCTGACTTTCTCTAAAAGTCAAGGTTTTTTACTGTTTTAATTCTTTTCTGGAAAGAATTAATTTTTACTAAAGAAGTTGAAAGGATACAAAGCTGGCTAACGAACTTATCCAATGTCTTTATCCAAACTAGCTATATCCAAAATATCAAGTAAATATGACAAAAGTTACGGACTGTAATCTGGGTCAACCGACTTCCTATAAACGGTTTGTTTGTGTCTTAAATAAGACATTTAATTACAATATGCTCGGAGGCACTCTTAGCCACCCCTTTTAAGAAAGTATTTCGCCAAGTTTCAAGCTTATGTGTACGGAAATATGGGAGATTCTCTTGCTTACATAAATACGCACACCCACACATACATACATACGCACACACGGAGCTTCGCGCCAAATGTACGTTCAGCAACGAGGTTAGCGTAACTAGACATGACGTAATTTTTATCTTTTATTGTGAGAGCAGAGATTGAGGACTGCCCACCTTTGACATCATGGACATGCTATTAAATTCGCCCCACCGCGACCCGTCCTAAAAAGTCCCTTCTATAAATAGAAGTCTTAAAAATCAAGATGTGTGTGCTATTAGTCGGCGACCGATTTTTCAATTTCTGTTTTAAATTTCATCGCCACTGCATACATTGTCTTATACTTTATCCCAATGCTTAAAACCCCAATATCTCCTCTCTCTGGGCGACAGAGACATAACTAAATACGACCGATCAATAGACTGCGGTAGACAAATGCCTTTCCACCATGCGTATCAATGCACAGCATTTATGTCATCAAGTCGCTATAACTGAAACAAAACATCTTCGCCGTTTGGCTGTCGGTAGCGGTTTTTGTCTGCAACAAATCATCGCGACAAAAACCGCTACCGACAACCAAAGGGTTAGTCTAGAAATTTGTTTCTTCTCCTCATAGTAAAACGAGACAATTTTCGAGTGGTTCAGTGACCAGAAGCAGTGAATACTAAATCATGATACATACACATCTCTACCGCGGCATGTGGACAAAGACGTAACTAAATGCGACCGATACCTCCGTCTCAGAGGAGAAGATTATCATGGGCCCCTGCAGCAGGGAGAAGCATATTTTTATGAATCACTCAGCGCTGGACAGACAAACAGTTAGATCCCCTGCCCCCGCCTATCAGGCACCCAATCGCCAGCCCACAGAGAAATACGCAGGTATAGAACAAGACGATCATTTGCATCCTCAAACAGAATGCATCAGGTCTCTTATATAACCCATGTCTTTCTCCGGAACTTAGGAACATGTCTTTCCCCGGGACCCTACAGCAGGAGATAGACTGATCATGATAATTCAAGGGTAGTGCCAGATGAGCTTGGCGCCTTAACGATCAATCCATCTCCTACTCCAGTTGAAAAAAGTGTGGAGCTCCAGAGAGCTGTCACAACACACCAAAGTCCGGATTTTCAACTCCAATGTAAAAGCAGTTCTCTTATATGGAGCAGAGACTTGGAGATTGACAAAAATCACAGTCAACAGAGTACAGACCTTCATGAACAGTTGCATTAGAAGAATTTTGAAAATCCACTGGCCAGAGAAGATCAGCAACGTCAGACTCTGGGAGAGAACAGAGCAGATAGCAGCAGAGAATGAAATTGGGCGAAGAAGATGGGGATGGATCGGTCACAGTCTGAGAAAGCCAGCTTCCAGTATCACTAGGCAGGCATTGTCATGGAACCCCCAGGGAAAGAGGAAAAGAGGTAGGCCGAGAAACTCCTGGCGTCGAGACCTCCAAGCAGACATCAAGAGACTGGGAACCACCTGGAGTAGAATCGAAGGAGAAGCACAGGACAGGAGTTGCTGGAGGTCTCTCGTCGACGGCCTATACCCGGGTAGGGGTGACAGGCGTAAGTAAGTAAGTAAGTAATCCATCTCCTACAACTGGTACATAGTCGTTAGGTAACACCTCCAAAATTTGAGAAGTGGGACCTTGGGAGAAAGAAAGACATGGGTTATATATTAAGAGAAAGACAAAAAAAAAAAAAGAAAAACATGAGAAAGACATGGGTTATATAAGAGACCTGATGCATTCTTTTTGAGGATGCAAATGATCGTCTTGTTCTATACCTGCGTATTTCTCTGTGGGCTGGCGATTGGGTGCCTGATAGGCGGGGGCAAGGGATCTAACTGATTGTCTGTCCAGCGCTGAGTGATTCCCCTTGGTTTGTGTACAATTCTGCCAGCGCTAGCCTCACCTATCTGGTTTGTGAATATTTTTATGAGCTTTGCAGTTGGCAGTGGTGGGAGCAGCAAAATAAGTATATTCTTATAAGCTTTGCAGTTAGCAAAGCTTGAAACGTAAAAAAGATTTTAAAAAAAGAAATTTTAAAAAATCAAGAACTAATCCTTAACCCTTTTAGCCCACTTCTCAAATTTTGGTGGTGTTACCTAACGACTATGTACCAGTTGTAGGAGATGGATTGATCGTGATAATTCAAGGGTAGTCTGGCACTACCCTTGAATTATCACGATCTATCCATCTCCTGCTGTAGGGTCCCGGGGCTAAACGGGTTAATACTAAAGGACCATGGATGGAAAGGGGTGTCAGCAAGAGGCATAGATTCTCATGAGCCCCTGCACCCTGGTCAACATTTGTGCAGACCCTATTCGGTGTCCCGTCTTTGAAATCGTGTTCGCGGTGGATAAACGACATTAACCCTGTTCATTCTGTTACACTATTGCTTGATATCAGTTTTACTGAATAGTTCAGGGATGGCGCCAAGCTATTTTGGCACCACCTTTGAACAAAAATGGTTGATCTGTCTCCTAATCTGTATAGTAGCCTTCATAGGACAATATACAATTAAAAAAAATATCAGCCTCAGAATGTAATGGGTTAAACCCTAAACGTTTAACGTTCACCACCACCACCCCACCCCCTCACACACACGCACACGCACACACACACACACACACACACACACACACACACACACACACACACACACACACACACCCTCCAATCACCACCCGTACAGTATTTTATTTTTTTTCTAATCACTGCAACAAGACAATTTGGAGGGTGGGGTGGGGGGGTGGGGTGGGGGGGGGGGGGGAAACAAACAGGTAGGAAAAAAGATTGATAAGGTGCACCATGGAGGGGAGCTGGGTGGCTCGGTGGTAGGACGTTCGACTCTCGACCAAAAGGTCGTGGGGTTCGAACCCAGCTCGGGTCAAAATTTGTACAGACCTCTTTTCGGTGCCCCGTCTTTGAAATCATCTTCGTGGTGGACAAAAGACGTTCAGCCCTACACGTTTAACGTTTGTGCATCATGGACCATAGATCTTGTACGCCTAACACACACACCGAGAGAGAGAGAGAGACACACACACACACACACACACACACACACACACACACACACACACACACACACACAAGAAAGGAGAGAGGGGTTTGGGCAGTTGCAATGTAAGTGCCCGGAAGCAGTAAATGCGGACGCCCCACCCCCCCCCCCCCCCCACCCCCACCCACCCCCACCCCCCACAGCATATTTACTGTATTTCAAGTCCAGCCCCTTTACTGCGCGGTGATTTAGATCTAGGAAAGGCGGCCCAGATTGTTTCGGCCAGCTGTTTCGGCGTGGGCGACCTCACCAGCGCACCGTCAGCCGCGTTGGAGACCAGCAAGAACTTCTGCCTACCTGCGATGGAAACCATATGTTTGTTTTGTTTATCACGACAGTGTCTACCTTTCACCCCTTCGCTGCCAAGAAAACGTGAACACGATCCAACTGCAAGAGGCATAGATCCTCATGAGCCCCCGCGACTGCGGGGGCTCATGAGGATCTATGTCTCTTGCTCGGACCATTTTGTATCCAGGTTCCTTGGCGGTCGGCTGTGGCTTTTGGTCGTTATATGAACACGGATTTCAGGAACAAAATACAGTCTACTCCGCTTATAATAAGGTCGATATAACAAAAGTCGGATATAGCAACACTTTTTCAAAGCGGTGCCGACAGCAGTTTTTCAACGTGAATTACTTCGCTTATAACAAACGTCGGGTATAACGACAAGAAAAATTGAGCCCCCTGGCGATTTGTTATATCCAGAGTTTACTGTATAGGCCTACGTCCTGCTCCAACCGCAGAGAAGGGGTTAACGTGACTAAAAGACAATATATACTGTACATTAACCCATATCATACTGAGGCTAAAAGTTTCAAATTTGTACACTGCCATATGCAAGCTACATTATAGTACTTACATATAAGGATATAGACCAATGGCTTTAGTTCATGGGTGGTGCCAGAATAGCTTGGCGCCTAGCTATTCTGGCACTACCCTTGAACTATTTTAGTCAAACTTATTCCACACACTGTTGTGTTCCGAATGATAAGGCTTTGAGCCGATTTTCAATTGGGATAAAGCGCCTATTTAATGCGCTTATTATTATTTTTATTATTATTATTATTATTATTATTATTATTATTATTATTATTATTATTATTATTATTATTATTATTATTATTATTATTAACACAAATAGCAAAACCGCGTTTCTCTACCCACAGCCTGTGTTTTTGTCGCATCCCCCTTCCCCTCCATTCCCCCTTCCCCTTTTCCTTCCCCCGTCTTTTTATTCAATGTTTTTAGAGACTGGAGAGCACGATCTCTTGTCTCATCACGGCGCTTCATCTTCTGGACAAACTCACAGGCACTGGATGATAGTTGAGAAATCGACCGCCTCTATAACATGTGCCCGTATAGCAAAGGTGGTCGATCATCCCACGCCTGTGGGGGAAAAGTTTTTTTTAATTTTTTATATAACTTGGAAACACCCTTCCCTTCACATGTAACTGATCCACCTGTGAGACCGAGTACAAGAGAAAGGAGGGTTGCAACATCGGTATCGCTAACACAAGCCATAAAACACACAGGCTGAGGGTGGAGCAATGTGTTTTTTTCTCTATGTTTGTCAATGTACGGTATTTCTTTTTTCTAGTCGCTGTAAAGCAAGACGATAGGGAGGTTTCGTTTGCGACGAACGAACGACTCCCAACAACCTACGAAAGCAAAATCACTGCGGATAATCAGCTTGGACGATAAGCATAGACAACACTCCAAACATCTCCAAGAGGTATAGATTCTCATGAGCCCTCACAACACTCCAAACATCTCCAAGAGGCATAGATTTTCATGAGCCCGGAGGGCTCATGAAAATCTATGCCTCTTGGAGATGTTTGGAGTGTTGTCTATGCTTATGGTAGATATTCGTTCGTTAGTAGTCGTTGGTTTCAAACGAAACCTCCGCACTGTTGTCTTGTCACTTACTAGTAATTACAGCGACGAGCAAAAATAAATACTGTGCAAAGATACGCATTGTGAAAATACATGTCTCTACATCAGCCTGCGGTAAAAATAAAAAAAATAAAAGCCACCCTGCCTCCCTGTTTATCCCACTGTCTTTCAGATCCTTTATTCCACAGTCTTTCAGTGAACTCCCTCCCTCTGGAAGCTATACAGATACTCGCGAGCCACAAGAAACGATGGCATTGTGAACATTACACGATCATCTACGTCAGTGACTGCTACCTTTGAGTTGTCTTTGAGCACAGTTTTTTTTTTTTTTTTTAAATTTTCTTGAGAACACGTAAAGCCGTCGATTCATCTATCGGTTTATTGATCGACGGGCTGTTTGATTGGGGTTTAACGCCCACGCGGCGAGAGTGACAACTTTTAACCCTTTCACTGCTACTGGACGCATATTTTGTTTCTGAAATTCTGAACGAGCACCAGCCACAACTATTCAAGGAACTCGGATATACATTAGTCTCGGCAAGAGACAAAGATCTTCATGATCCCCGCAGTCTTGCGGTCGTGAGTCTCATTCACTTCTTTTTTTCCGGTGGTGAAGGGGTTTGGGGGCGGTTTATGGTGGACGGGGCATAGATTTTGCCCGTGGAGTACGACCTGAATACTGATCAATGTAGAATCTGTGTCCGGTATTGGTTATTAAATGAACCTTTATCCCCACACTACCCATCCACCTTCGATACGGTGGTCAATCATAGGCTGGCCTCATAGAGGGTGGTTATAGGTTACAATCGTGAATTAACATGAATATCTGTGTTTATTCTACATTCTTGCCTCATTTATTTGAGGATTAAGCCCCCCCCCCCCCCTCACCCTTGTCGATATTTATACAAATTGCAATGGCCTCATTGCTTTTAATTTCACAGTTTTAGCCTCTGTCCCGTAACAATGTCGTTGTTTATACGTTGTCTATTGCTATTTTTGGTTGATTGTCATCCCCCCCCTCTTTCTCTCTCTCTCTCTCTCTCTCTCTCTCTCTCTCTCTCTCTCTCTCTCTCTCTCTCTCTCTCTCTCTCTCTCTCTCTCTCTCTCTCTCTCTCTCTCTCTCTCTCTCTCTCTCTCATCTCTCAACGGCAAGTTTGAAAACTGGTCCTGTTACCAATAACTTCTACCGTTGGAAAATAAAGGTTCATTGTTCATTGTTCATTGTTCTCTCTCCCGGCTGGCGACATACATTCAATATTCTGTTGGTTTTTTTTTTTGTTTGTTTTTTTTTTCACTAGCAGTGCAGGCAGGTCCTGAGAAAGTCTTGTTGTTGTCGGGACGTTAAGCAATGTACAACCAACCGCCATCTCTCTCTCTCTCTCTCTCTCTCTCTCTCTCTCTCTCTCTCTCTCTCTCTCTCTCTCTCTCTCTCTCTCTCTCTCTCTCTCTCTCTCTCTCTCTCTCTCTCTCTCTTTATAGGTGTTTATACAAAATTATCTACTCTTTTACCTGCTCTATTACTAAGTTTACTCTTTTTAATATAGCCAATATCCCCTTAGCACCAGTATCAGTATATCGGCCTTCATATACGATTTTAACCTATATCCCTCCCCCTTTCCCCTTCTCTCGATAACAGCGTTTATACAACACCACGTGCGTTATATTCCATCCCTCCGGTATCAACAGAAAAAAAAAATTCAACGCGGTTGTCAATGCTCGGCTCGGGCCGCTGCCTTGTTATGTGTGAGTGACCTGGATAGAAAACAATAAAAGCTCACACAATCGATGAAAACATTTTTGCTGTAAACAGTACTGGAACAAACTCGCCTTATCTCCAAATCGCGTAGATTTTCATGAGCCCAGGCAGCGACAAGGGCTTACCGGCTGTGACTCTGTGGCTCTCGGGATGAAATTAGCACCAGTTATACCCCAGGCTCAGCTTTAGGTTTTGTTCGGACGAAAATCATTTTTTTAAAAACTCAGTTGCCCATCCCAACATGCACAGATTCTCATGGGGCCTGCGGATGCAGGGCCTCATGAGAATTTGTGCATGTTGCGGTGTATCTAAGTCTGTTACCGGGGAGATCGGCCTTGTTTACATCCGCAGTTCTATTCCGGGTGAATAACTGGAGAGATTTTCACCCGGGATAATGACGTGTGTGTGTGTGCGTAACGACTGAGGAAGTTTAGTGCTGTGTGCGTTTGCTGTGGCGTCAGTGTGTGCGTGTAATGCAGAGAGAGCTCGCTCGCTCGCTGAGCCTCTGCCTATACGTATACTAGTCTCTTCTCTTAGTCTCCGCCCTGGGACACTCTGTGTTCTCTTGTTTGCCTTTATTCTATGTAGAGCTGAGGGACTTTTTTCTGCATGGGACAAAAATCTCCGGAGCTGACATTTATCCCAAACACCGCCGCGCGAGTCCAGTGGAGATCGATCGATATACCACGGTCCTGCTAATGCCGCATTGCATATTTTATGCATGTAGCCAATGGTCTCTCGGCGAGCGCCGTATCTAGGTCAACGGCGCGTGCAGATATATTAGGTCACTGTAACTCTTCGATACAGAAAGGTGTGAATGCATACGCCGTCCATTTCAGCGCTCGGTTTCAGCGCTTTCGGATGATTCGGTGCGGCACTGACCACAGCACTGGCAGGTAGGTGACGTTTCTTGTGTCTTTCAACTGGTTTGCTATCGCGACAGCGTGTTTTGAGTGAAAGGGGGGCACGTCGATGTGTTTTTTACGTGTAAGAGTTTCCGTAGCGAGAAAGGGGAGGGGGATATTTTTGCAGGTGGCCTGGCCGGGACGGTATGTACTGATAGCAGAAATACTGTTGCGTGTTTCGGTGCTCGCTCCTACTGCGCAACCAAGTTGTGTTGTACTAGGATTTTTATCTTTCTGCTCACAGGCAGGGGCCGTAGCCAACAGCGATATGAGATTGAGTTTACCTTAGTTCATTGGTCTGACTTGCAACGCAAGTTAGACGAATGGTCGGCTAAGGCAAACTCACAGACGAGTGACCCGAAGATAAACTAAAAGTCAGACCACAAGCGCTTGATGACGATATGCCCTCATAATATTGTTAAGTACAACGATAAAGGCAAATCTTCGGCCGCAATTGTCTGCAGTTTAAACGAAACCTGAGACAAACTTAATTTTATAGTGTTATGCCGTCAACCCTCCGGCCCTGCCTGTGTTATCCGCTTGCCGATTTATTTCTCTTTTAGTGGTCCACCTTTATCGTTGTTTTCAGTTTTCAGTTTTTACACGCTGCAAAGTCACAGCATGCGCGCAGCCATTTTGTTATATTCAGGGTTTGGGACAGCAGGCATACAGAACAGCATGTTTAGAGCAATGAGCCACAGGGCCGAACGTTGCTAACCGAATTTCTGAGTCAAGTTCAGGGAGATTGCTTCAAGTCACACTTTAGGAGACAGATCGGCCATAGTAGTTGAAGGGTGGTGTCAGAATAGCTTGACGCCTACAAGGTTAAAACGTGGGCGAGGAAATAGTCCCCTGCATGTCACAGTGAGTGGGGTTTTCTCTCACTCGGTTAGCGCGTCGATACAATTGACCGATTTCCAGGCCGGTCGGTCTAAATTACTTTCTAGATGAATGAATGGGAGACCGTTTAGCAGCCATTAATCCCTTCGCTGCTAGCAATAACGGATTTCGCGTTTGAAATCATTAAACACTGACCAACATTCGCGTGAAGAATGACACAAACTAAATGGGGCAAAGAATAGTAATAGGACCAACAAGAGACATGAAACCTCATGAGGCCCCGCGACTGCGGGGCCTCATGACGATTCATGTACTCTCTAGCAGAGGCTGTAGCTCTTGCCTTGCCCCGGAACTTTAGTTAACTCATTCTACCCCAGACACACCACAGCAAGATAAGGATCGACCATGATAGTTCAAGGGTGATGCCAGAATAGCTTGGCGCCTATGGGCGCCAAGCTATTCTGGCATCACCCTTGAACTATCATGGTCAATCTGTGTCGTGCACTGCAATGCAGTCTTCAGAGGACAGCGGCAAAATTTTGGGATTTCGGTGATGGGGTAGAATGAGTTAAGGGGTGAATAGTTTTATTGTTTAGAAAGTGCCTCAAGCTTTTTGGTGGGGAAAAAGGCTGAATTTGGGACAGGCCTGAGGACCGAGGGTCATTGGGATATACAGAATTTGATCCTAACAATAGTATCATTGATCGGCATTATTTGCCTCGCTCGGATTATATCATGAAAGGTAAATGACCTTTTAATTAGGGATGTGTTATGAGATTTATTTGATGTGATCGGCGTGAGCATTCAGTGTATGTGCGCATTTATTTGACGAATGAAACGCTCGGCACAGCAATGAATACAACCACACGGCGCACATTAATTTTTGTCAGTGTTAAATGAGTCGCAATAATTAGCATGACTGAATGTTTAGTATTCTGTCGAAACAATGGCGTATATAATTCTGTAGCCTATAGACTATTAATTATGAAAAAAAAAAAAACACTGTTCTTTAGTAGGATTAACTTAATGCTAGTTTGTGATTGTGGACCTTTGCGGCCTACAGGCGCACGGTCCAAAATCACAGTCCAGCACGATTACTGATCGAAGCAAATCGTCGATTTTGAAGGGAAAAACTTAAACTGAAGTGAAAACGAACACCTTTAGCCGCAGCAGATCGTTAATTTAAATAGAAAGTGTGATTGTTTTTCGCTTTTAGGATTTGATATATGCTGGTCTGTAATTTTAGACCTTACGGCTTGACAGCGGTAAGGTCCAAAATCACAGACCAGCACATACACCACAACAGGAGGAAGTTCGTCAGTAGATAGCGGGGAGTCCACAGTTGGGATGAGAGAAAGAGACATGGCATTTGGCCTCTAGGGCGTGTACACCTAATTTTAAATGTCAAAGTTGTGCGGGGTACTATTAAACGTGGCAGCGGGCGATACCGTAATCGGTTAGCAGAGCATGTTGCAACACTGAGCAACGCCTATTGGTGCCTTGACGGCGGTACAGCACTATGTATACCACGGCAGGCGGTGTAGCAAAGCCACTTATCCACACCATGTCAGCTGACACATACAGATAACCGGGTTTCGTGCAGACTGATCTGCTTTTGGCCCGTCCATGTTTAATCAGTGTTAATCCTTTCAATTTACGCGCCAACTGTGGGATTCACTCTCAATGATATTCAATGATACACGTAGTTCCAGGATAATGCTTGCGATTAATCACATAACTGATCTGTTTAGTTAGTCTGTGCAGATCTGAATGCTTTTTCCCGGCCCGTCCATGTTTTGACAGTTAGTGACATTAACCCTTTCAATGTACTCACCAACTGTGGACTCGGGTTCCCCAAGACATTTTTAGTCCCAGTGTAGTGACTGATTATTTTTGGGCTTATTAAATCATCTGCCTTTTGGGCTTCACAGATTTCACAGATTTGTGTTTTTCCCGTCAATGTTTTGAATCATTGTTCAGAGACCGGTTAAGTTACCGCCTGCTGTATCGGACTCAAATTCAATACTAAGCCCGAGATGGGCTAAGTGTGGTTTCTTTGTGATTATTTTTGGAGCTGCAACATGACGGATCCTTAATCTAATCCATAAATCGCGGCCGTGTGCCGGGCTGTGATTTTGGACCTTACGGCCTATGGCCGTAAGGTCCAAAATCACAGACCAGCGCACACACTTTGTAACGGGTTTCAGGACGAAGTCAATTCAGGTCAGCTTGTTACGTTGCTACACCGAGTGTCGGTCGAGTCTCTGTGGTACAGTGTCATCGACTAGTAGAACAGGGAAACTTGCGACATGGAACAAAGCAGGTCATTGTCAGCGTACTGCGTCTCGCTGCCTTGTGTCTTGTGTCGCTCGCCAGTTATAGAATCTCTCTCTCTCTCTCTCTCTCTCTCTCTCTCTCTCTCTCTCTCTCTCTCTCTCTCTCTCTCTCTCTCATGAACATGGCCCACATGCATTGCTCCAGTGAGTCCCTGGTACTAATACAGCGACCGAATCGAACATGTCTCAGTGTGCAATGTCACTAATTGTCGCGGTCTATCAGAAAACATGATAGCATGTGCGCTCAGAGATTGTAGGTCAGCCACATAAGAATGTATGCCCGCTACACCCATATCTGCAAGAGACCTAGATTCTCATCAGCCCCTGCTTTATACAGGGGCTCACGGGAATCTATGCCTCTTGCGCCGCTGTATGTAATGTCGGTCGTGGTGTGCATGGGAGTCATGACAAAGTGTGATCAATGCCTTCTATGTAATAATTATCAATTTTTCAAGATTGTCGAAATGTCAGATGAAAATACTGGTAATAATTATAGCATGTGAATATACAGCTTTTTGTCACATAGAGTTACGTGCCTCATGTTGGCTGTATGTAAATTTTGTAACACCCACAGGCTAGGGTAGAGACAAACAGTATTTCTTCAAGTCACTCGAAAACACACACAATGATTGAAATGTTTTACAAGGACTAGAATGAAAACCGTTCATTAACACACATACATTAGCGAAAACACATTTCTCACCCCAACCTTTGGTAATATCAGTTCCAGAAACAGTACTTTGTCATTGAAAAAGTATGGTCAGGATCTCCGATTTTGGTTATATCCGAGCTTGTTATAAGCGAAAGTCGCCCGTACGTGTTTCCAGGCTTGCTGCTTTTTCGGGGGCTCATTAAAAAAAAAAAAGTCGTATGCCCCCTTACTGGTTCCATCGTGTAGTACGAGTATGTCATATGTATGTATGTAGTGTCTGATTGTCGGTCCATACAATGGCTGGCTACTCAGTGCCACAGTCTGAAGCAAAAGACAGTCGGGCCGACGTCGACCGCAGTGGGCCCGCGCACATTCGTGCGCGGGCCCTCTGCGGCGGACATCGACCGGCCGAGGACCTTTTGCTTACTGCGTAGAAACCCCGTTATCAAGATGTGTATAACTGCACGATGTGTGTTTCTTCTAGTCAATGTGAAAAAAGCCTTTGACTTACTTTACGGTGACTAGCAGAAGTAACTTGAATAATTCACATTGACGCACATGATAGTATACAAACATTTTCTTCGCCTTAGCCTGAGGCTAACGTACGTCAGGTGAATATGTCGGTTTGCAGGTTTCGGGCGGGACTCGTGATAGAGTCCATTTTCAGTCTGCCGCCAATTGACAGAAGCCTGATGTCCATTTTTGACAAAAGCGAGATTTTCATTGTCATACAATGAAAATCTCGCTTTTTTTTCAAAAAGTGGACATTCTGTATCTTTTTTTATATTTTTTTTATTTTAATTTTTATTTTTATTTTTAATTTTTAACCAAATCTTAGCAGTGGTGGATTGATGTGAATAAGCATAACATCTTTCAACGAAGGAAGGTACTGAGGTTACACTGTATGACTGTATTATGGAAATGCTGTTTGATGAACTGAACCAGCCAAGTACATGGTAACCCTAAAAGATACGCAGAGCTGCTTGTCCCGTATCAAGCTGGTAAGTCAGTCAGGGTCAAAAACTGGGGGAGAGAGAGGATCAGAGAGAGAGGGAAGGGGCCAGAGAAAGAGAGGAGAGAGAGAAAGGACCAGAGATAGAGAGACCGAGGTGATGATAATGATGATGAAACGTTTATTAGGACAACGTAGTACCATTGCCTCTTTTATAAACTACCCTAGTGTAAAAAAAACAAAACAGTAACTATAGCAATAACTATTATAAGAATAAATAAGAACTAAAAGAGATGCAAACTGATAAAATAAAACAATAACAATGCAAATGCTGCACGAGAGACAAAGAGAGAGAGAGAGACAGAGAGAGAGAGAGAGACAGAGATGGTGATGATGATAATGAAACTTTATTACACAAAGATATAGATTTAGGTTAATAAAAACCTGTCGTGTCATCTTTCCCTGGAGTATAACAACGCAAACCAACAGAGAGAGACAGAGAGAGAACTTCCAGGCAATTTGAATCGGAAATCAGTCGCATTTTACATAACAATTAAATTTGTATTGTGCTCTAAAGAGATGATTGTCCGGTATCTAGTTGGTTCGAAAAGTCAGGGTTGGAAACTGATTCAGAGAATGAGGGAGAGATCCAAGACGACATGAAGTCATTCAGCCCTATTGTTGCTATAACAATTAATTCTTTTATTGAGCTTTGGAGATATATCGGGACACTGGGGAATAAACCAGCGGCGCAAGAACGAGAGTTTTTCAGTAACGAGCGGAATAATAATTGACAACAAGAGCATACCACCGAATTTAGAAAATCCAGTATGTCCATTTTTGCGAAAAGCGAGATTGCCAATGTGATACTATTGAAAATCTAGCTTTTCACAAAATCGGACATCTTGTCTTCTTCCAAATTAGTGCAGCATAAGCCTATTCATAGAGAGATGTGGCGTGGTCCCAAACAATAGAGAGAGAGAGAGAGAGAGAGAGAGAGAGAGAGAGAGAGCTATAGATTATACAGGTCATTGGCTTGTTGCTCCAAATCTGTAGTGAACACACACCAGAGTACTAGCGCTGCTGCAACGGTTGAGTTCGCTACTCTATGTTAGTTTAGCCCCTGTGCGTGCTTGGCAGTTCGGGGCAGAACGAAGGCGCGGATTCGGTAGACGGGACAGCGGCCCCGCTAGCAAAGTGTCTTTGGCCCAACGACGGCAGCAGTGGGCCCGCGCACAGACGTGCGCGGGCCCACTGCGGCCGCCGTGGGCCCGATGACCTTTACTTACTGCCGGGAGCCTACTTTCCCCTGTCCTGAAACAAAAGGATAAAACAGAAACCGGAAGGGGAAAAAAACTGCAAAGAAAGTAAAAGAAAAAAAAGAAAAGAATTTATTTGTCACCAAATAACAAGAAGATACATAAAAAATATACTGTAAACTTCTCATGTAACAATTCGCCTGGGTACCCAATGTTCTTGCTTTTATATCCAAAGTTTGTTATAAGCGAAGTAATTTGTATGAGAGTAGTGCTGTTAGGACCTCAGAAAAAGTGTTGCTATAACCGACTTTTTTGTTATGTATCCGACCTTGTTATAAGTCGGTATTTGGTACCACTTTGGTATCAGTTTCAGCCCACTTAATCAAATTTCAAATACAAACGATTTTGAATTTCCAAAAACTACAGTAGCTCGCTTGAGCTTGCCCTTAGCACCACGTGAATGTTCTGTGTTTATGTACAGTGTGTGAGTGAATGCGCGTGATTCACGTGAGCGTGCTTGTTGGGTTCAGTTCGCGGCGGCGCTTTGAGCCAATTTTCAATTGGGATAAAGCGCCTATTTAATGCGCTTATTATTATAAGCGAAGCCTACTGTAATTACAAATGATGATTTTCCACATTAACTTCATTCACACAACATCCTATATAGACGCTGATGAAAAGGGGGAAAAAAATGCCCCCCCCCCCCCCCAAAAAAAAAAAAAAAAAAAAAAAAAAAAAACCCACGGAATTGACTCTTTCAGTTTCAGTCGTTAGTATAACTGCCACCACTACAATCACCAGCAATCAACTCCTCCACCCTACTCCGTTACCGCGTCCCCCTCCCCATCCCACCCCTATCCGGCCCCACTTCCCTCCCCTCGGGCCTGCCTGCGACCTGGAAGCAGCATATCGTTTGCATAAAAATACATGCGCGCCATGGTCGGTAGCGTTGACAATCAGATAACGGTTTCACATCCAGCGCCGAAAGCGGACCGGTAGATGGATCGATCTTGGTAGGTAGGTAGTTATTGGGGTTTAACGCCGAGCAGGCGATCTTGGTAGTTAAAGGGTACTGCCTGATTAGCTTGGCGCCAACAGGCGCCAAGCTAATCTGGCACTTCCCTTGATCTGTCTTGGTCAATCTGTCGCATTTTTGTTGATTTTTTTGGGTGTGATTTTTGTTGATGTTGGTGGTAGTGGTCGTGGTGGCCATTGAATACGGCTGTTTTATATTCAGTACAGCGGATGTGAATGACAATCAGAGACCATTAATGAGTATAATTATGTATATGCAGTACCGAGTACATAATTATACAGTATCCTTCGAATTCACAAACCAAAGAATAAAAACGTAACAAAGAGCACGATCCTAACGGGCAGCTACCATGCGTATAACATGCAATAATTTAAATACAACGGATAATAATATTTAACTCAATCTGCCGGCGACACACCACAGCAAGATATGGCTTGACCATGATAGTTTCAAGGGTGGTGGCAGAATAGCTTGGCGCCTACAGGCGCCCAGGTATTCCGCCATCACCCTTGGACCATCGTGGTCGATTTGTCTCCTGCATTGAAGTACCCAACGGAGAAAGAAACACGCTTAGAAAAGACGGGTACAACACAATTTATTAATATTTCGGGTAAATACCCTTTGTCAAAATAGACAAACAAACAAACAGAGAGATTAGCCGCTACTTATCTTCATTGGCAGAAGGAATGTGGCAACTGAAGGAGGTGACGTAAAATAAAGAAAAGGAAGAACAAAAGTGCGGAAAAAGTAAAAATGACGTCAACGAAAAATCATAAGAGAGAGCCTCGGAGAGAACCTGAACACGAGCGACAAGAGTGTATGCAAGCACGTTCAAGAGCGAGCAAAAGTAAATGCGTGTAGGTGAGGCCAGAGAAAGAGAGAGAGAGACGGAGAGAGAGAGAGAGAGAGAACGAACGGGGAGTACCCTTGGGCACGAAGTAGGCTGAGTGTCTAATACACAAAGCCTGCTAAACACCAACCCGAAGGCAAACTTTATATCACCTTCAAGTTGAGCCTGGATTGTTTGTCTCCTGCAGTCCTAGGAGGATAATTCCGAATTGTGGGTATTTCGTACTTCGGGGCACAATGAGTTAAAAACCGCTACTCTGTTGGTTTAGACTATCTCAAAATACTGATTTTTCTCAGTTACCCCCCCCCCCCCTCCCCCCCCCCCCCTCCCTGAAAGCGGAAAACGCTTATGTCTTTTTTTTTGAAGAAACTGAAGTCGGAAAGTTCTTGTTCTTGCAGTTAATGGATTAATAAATTTTATCGAATACGGACTTTTCCCAGAGAACATTCAGATAAAAGAAAACTCCCCCACATGCCTAATTACACCACCGAAAGTGTTGCATCTTTTCCTGTTTTGTCTGACGACAAAAAAAAAAAAAAAAAAAAAAAAAACAGCTTCGCAGGCCCTATGTCCAAAGAAGACAAAAAAGTCAAGCAAGTCCATGTTTTGTAAAAAGCGAGATTTTCATTGCAGTACAGTGAAAATCTCGCTTTTCACAAAATGGACTGGCTGGTGCCCTCTTGGCTTAGACAGCCTTGCTTGAACGCTGAAGTACATCTGAAAGTACTAATTTGCTCCTCTCTTGTTTACGAAGGAAAAATTAAAGTCCCGCATAACTTGTTTCAAAATTCATCACAAAAATCCCCGATTGTTTTGCCGCGACGCGGGAAAAAGAGGGGAAGCACACGCTGTGTTTGACAGTACTTCTAATAGTACCGACATTTTTCGGCTAACCCTTTGGGTGTCGGTAGCAGTTTTAGTCGCGATGATTCATGCAGGAATCATCGCGACAAAAGCCGCTACCGACACCCAAAGGGTAAAAGAGGTCGGGGGGAAAACTGATGCCGTTTAAATAAAAAAAAAATAAAAAAAAGTACTACTGAGACTTTCGCAAAAGAAAAACACCGCTGCCTTGTTTAACTCAGTCTACCCCAGACACCCCACAGCAAGATAAGGTTCGACCATGATAGTTCAAGGGTGATGCCAGAATAGCTTAGCTATTCTGGCATCACCCTTGAACTATCATGGTCGATCTATGTCCTGCACTGCAATGCAGTCTTCAGACGACAAGGGCAAAATTTAAGGATTTCGGTGTTGGGGTAGAAAGAGTTAAAAGTACCTTTGGCAGCGATGCCAACTTTTCCACAAAAACCTGCCGGTACACAAGGCTTGAAAAATGAGAAACGCGGCAGTCTAGCACTAACAAGAAAAGAACAAAAAAAGCATCACGTCGACTTCTCCAAATCCGTCACCTAAATCTTTGTCATTTGCAATAGGCACATATTCACATGAGCCCCTGCGGTTGCAGGCTCCTGTGAATATACGCCTCTTGTTGGCCCAAGATTGGCTCCAGCTGTGCCTCAAAACAAGTGCCTTGTCTCTGGTGTTGGCGTCCGACTGTTTTGCTTTGTACAGAGACTGTCACTAGCGAACCTCCTTAACCTGTCGAGGGCATAGATCATCATCATTCCATGCAGGTTGAAATGGTATTGTAGGTTATGGTAGAGTTTTTTTTTTAAATAACTAAATAAATAAATAAATTGTCTTGTTTTTTTGTTTGTTTGTTGTTGTGTTTTTTTTTTAGTATTGATCACCAATATGTAAACATGTGACAGTTGAGCTAAGGGCACAGATGATAATCATCCCATGCAGGCTGCAGGAGTAATACTACTATCAGCAGATTTTTCAGAGTTCTGTGAGGCAAAGTTTAGCTCCATTTCACGGAATATCGGTCATTGAAGCATACAGCGTTAATTTGGGAACAGCCAGTAGATCATTATGTTTGACCCCCATTGTCTCAAAAGGAAATGTGTTTGATCAAAACTATTAAAATAAACTTTAAAAAATGGAAAATGCTCAACAACCGAAAAAAACATGCTTACAAAGGCCACGTTCAACAGTTAATTGCACACCAACTACAGCGCGGGTAATGAAAGTGTTCACATTGAAAAAGCGGTGAAAAGTGGCGTGTGTGCTGGTATGTGATTTCGGACCTTACGACTGAAAGCCGTAAGGTCCGAAATCACAGACCAGCACATCTCGGCACGCTTTTGTAGTTTCTCTGTCCTCTATGTTTCACCGTATGAGGAGATCATGGGATTTCAGCCCACGGCTGTACTAAAAAAGCAGAATAGTACCAAAAAGGACTAAAAACACAAAGGGTCTCCCCCCCCCCCCCCCCCCCACAGTAGTTTGGTCTGGTCTTAGGACCTTTCTTGTTAAGGAGGGGGTGCGGCGGGGGAGGGGTGGGGGGTGGGGTGTAGGTCTGGGGTGGTAAAGGTTGGTTGCTCACCGTTTCGTTTCCAGGACCAAGTAGTCCACATTTCTTAATAAACACACACACACACACACACACACACACACACACACACACACACACACACACACACACACACACACAAAGTTTATTCGGTAATTAATAAACAGTATGTTGTACGTACTGTGAACGCGCATGGACACTTTTTTTTTTTTTAAACCTTCTTCCCATTTTGATTTTATTTTTGGTCTTATGTGATTATTGTACCTGAGATAGTTCACATGGCAGTTCAAGGGTAGTGCCAGATTAGCTTGGCGCTAAGGCGCCAAGCTAATCTGGCACTACCCTTGAACAATCACCTTATAAGGGATGCACCGATAGAATCAGGTGATGCCATTAAGCTCTTTGATAATAATAGTGATCATCATCATCATCATCTTTACTGTTATTATTGATCATATCATTTATTTTATTGTTGAATTAAGTGACTGTTTTAAAAACACAGTTGACGCAAAATTGAAAGCGTTATGAAGAGGATGGTGGCCGGGGATATTGTCAGTGGGCGTGTGGGAAGGAGGGACAGAGTGAGTACTCGGAACAGCTGCCGGGGTTTTTTTGTTTTGTTTTGTTTTGTGACACCGCCCGGTGACCTCGACCTCTCATGTCTCCCTCCCAGGTCAACTACCCTTTATTCTGCTGTGGCCTAGGTCATCCACCCGAGTTTTTTTCTTTCTTTTATAGAGTCTCTCTCTCTCTCTCTCTCTCTCTCTCTCTCTCTCTCTCTCTCTCTCTCTCTCTCTCTCTCTCTCTCTCTCTCTCTCTCTCTGCTGTTCTGTAATTGTAGACTTTTCGGCTGGAAGCCGCAAGGGCGAGAATCACAGACCTTGCAGCCCAGTCCTATGTGTGTTAACCCATTGGCTGTCAGTAGCGGTTTTTTTTTTTTTTTTTTTTTGTCGAGGTGATTCCTGTAGGACCAAAAAAAAACCAAAAAAAAACCAACCGACAGCTAAAATGTTGGGCTCTCTCTCTCTCTCTCTCTCTCTCTCTCTCTCTCTCTCTCTCTCTCTCTCTCTCTCTCTCTCTCTCTCTCTCTCTCTCTCTCTTCTTTGTTTTGAGCTGAATTGTGAATTTGATTGGAATGGCGGACTGCATAACGGTTATTTTACCTTTGACAAATTAACTGTGCTTCATGCTCCCTCCGCTCGGCCTCCGACCCTCTCCGCCTCCTCATCCCCGGCACCAAACTCGGCACTTTCGGCCCCCGCTCCTTCTCAGTATACGGGCCATCCACCTGGAACACTCTCCCACTCTCTCTCCGTCAGAAACACTCTCTCTCCTCCTTCCAGTCCGCCCTCAAAACTCACCTCTTTCAACAGTTCTAGCACTACATCACCACACTCCCCACCCCAAGCTGACCGTCGTAATGTATTTTCACTATTATTTTGTGGTACGTGAGTCATTGTCTAAAGCGTGCGCATGCGTGTGCGAGTTGTGAGTACGCGCTTAGAGTTATAATTATTATAAGATAAGCGCATTATAAATACCGTAATTATTAATAAATTATTATTGAAAACCCCTAGCGCCGTTATCAAAGAGTGCTACTCGACATCGTTTCCGTTGCCTTGTTCATGTACTGGCGGGGTTGTTTGAAAAAAAATAAATAAATATATACGCGAATAAACGAATAAATAAATATTCTTTTCCTTAACTCATTCAGTCCGACGGCCGTATTTCCCAAATTTTGGAGGCGTCATCTAATGGCTATGCACCCGTTGCAGGAGATGGATCGACCATGATATTTCAAGGGCAGTGCCAGATTAGCTTGGCGCCGACAGGCGCCAAGCTAATCTGGCACTACCCATGAATTATCATGGTCGACCCATCTCCTGCTGTAGTGCGTCAGAGCTGAATGGGTTAAATCTTTACTGCCAATGGACGCAGACTGTTTTTGAAGTCGCTGTACAGTAAACGCCAGAGAGTGCCAGGGTCCAAGGAACATGGATATAAAGTGGCTTTAGCAAGAGGCTGAGATCCTCATGGGCCCCCCGCAACTGAAGGCGTATCTATATTTATTGCAGATTAGTCATTTTCTCTTTTTTTTTTTCTCTCAGCTTTGAACGGGTTAAATAAAGATAACGCAAATAAGTAAATGCATGAGTACATTTAACCCATTCAGCCCTGACGCGCTACAGCAGGAGATGGGTTGACCATAATTCAAGGGTAGTGCCAGATTAGCTTGGCGCCTGTCGGCGCCAAGCTAATCTGGCACTGCCCTTGAATTATCATGGTCGATCCATCTCCTGCAACTGGTGCATGGTCATTCGATGACGCCTCCCAAATTTGGGGAATACGGCCGTCGGGCTGAATGAGTTAAAACCTCGATGTGGCGGTCTTCGCACGCTTATTTAGTTCAGAATGACGTTCTGGGGCACCATCCTTGAACTTTCTTTGTTGATTATGTTTTATTGTACTGTGTCATGGTCGAATGTTTTGTGCATTTTTATACGCGCAGGGTGTGGCAGAGAAATACACTTTCACGCCCGCCGTATATCGTCAATGCACAATACAAAATTATATCTTCCAGTCACTGTGTGTAAAGCAGCACTTGTTATAAAGAAGTACCCAACGGAGAAAGAAACACGCTAAGAAAAAACGGTACAACACAATTTATTAATATTTCGGGTAAATACCCTTTGTCAAAATAGACAAACAAACATAGGATGACGTAATAGGTAATGTAAATGTTCTTTAGAAATATTACAAGTAGCTATGATGTCATACGAAAGTTATGCTATAGCTAATTGACCAAAGTTCCATGTCGCAGATGTTTGTTTGTCTATTTTGACAAAGGGTATTTACCCGAAATATTAATAAATTGTGTTGTACCGTTTTTTCTAAGCGTGTTTCTTTCTCCGTTGGGTACTTCTTTGCATTTCACACGCTTGGCAGTCACCTTTTTGGTCTGGAGCACTTGTTATAATTACGTGTGAGAAGAAATGAATGCTGCTAGAACTATGCGCTAATGCAATATATATACAGTGAAAACGCATGTTTCTACCACAGCGTGTGGTAAGTCCTTCAAGACGTGCCGCATACGGATACGCGGCAGTTGCCGCGTATCCGTATGCGGCGCGTCTCGAATGAGTGAACCACAGGCTGTGACACGATTTTATTTTCTCACGAAGGTCCTTCCCTATTACGAATAGGGAATTTTTTTCCTCAGGAGATCTCCATCTAAATCGAACTTTACCTGCTGTCTGTAGGGCGTTAACACACCTGTCAACCACATGCCCCGAAGGGTCGCCTGCAATGTACTGCACAAGCAGGTGCATGTTAAAGTCACAATGTATCTGTATTAAACGGTATCTGTATCAAACGGTGAAACTTAAAAGCACAATGTAGTATGAGAAGGGGAAGAAGACGCGAACGACCGCCAGTGTTATGCATTCAGGCTACCAAAATTGGGACTTGTTTACACATGCAGATTTGTTAGGCATGAAGGTACAAAACCAATTTCGAACAATTTACCATATTGATACTTTGACAGGCTACCATAGTGAAGACCAATTTCTAAGTTATCATTTTTTTTTTTAATTGTAAAGAAGTCTCTTGGGTAGAATTTGTATGGAACCATCTTGATTGATACATCATCTATGACAGCATCTGCGACATGGAACTTTGGTCAATTAGCTATAACATAACTTTCGTATGACATCATAGCTACTTTTAATATTTCTAAAGAACATTTACATTACCTATTACGTCATCCTATGTTCATATTGTGATGCTAGTTTTACATCTAGTCACATGGCAACATTGGCTAAAGAAGGCTAGTAACGTAAAGCCCACGTACTCCCAAAATAGTGTTCGGCGGGTTTTTTCCCCATCATATGAATTTGCAATTTGATTGATAAAAATGCACTGTGAAAACGGGTATTCAAATGTTGTCTGGCCGTTGACTTGCGGTAAAACAAAGACTGAAGAAGAAAGGAAGAAGAACAGAAATCTCTTTAATTTTTTTATGGGTTTTTTTGTGGTTTGTTTTGTTGGCGCTCTCTCTCTCTCTCTCTCTCTCTCTCTCTCTCTCTCTCTCTCTCTCTCTCTCTCTCTCTCTCTCTCTCTCTCTCTCTCTCTCTCTCTCTCTCTCTCTCTCTCTCATGTCATACTTACAACATACACTGCATGTCTGAAGTCTGTGTCAGTTCAACGTGAAAGAGCTCCATCCATCCCATGATTGATGGATATAAAGTGGTTTCAGCTCGGGTTTTCAGCAAAGCGGTTTCGGCAAGAGGCATAGATCCTCATGAGCCCCCGCAATTGCGGGGGCTCATGAGGATCTATACCTCTTGCAGTAGTGTGGTGTTCATTTTTTTCCCGGCAGTGAAGTGGTTAAACCAAAGTTAAGTCCCTTTTGTGTGTGGCAACATTGTAAGACATGCCAAGAGCGTCTCAACAGGAGATACATTTACCCTTTATAAAACAAACATCCCAAGTATTTGGGCTGCGCTTCAGGGGGTATTCTCCAAGTACTCTGGCTTTCCTACCCATGATAGCCAATGCCCCATGCCTACCTGAAATATTTTACATCGTCAGGATGGCAGCAATAGACTCTTATCGATGGTGTTTGCATGCAACCTCGCAGGTGACATTTTGGCGCGAAAGCACTTATGTTATGATGCGGTTGCCTAGTTTGACATTTGTCACATTTTCTGAGGAAATCTTGAACCTTATATTTAGCTAAATTTTGAACATAATCGTTATGTCTAGTTATGTTCTATGTATCACCCTCGTGGTGGACAAAAGACGTTAATCATCATCATCATCATCATCATCATCAGTCCCTTGCCCGAACTGGGCGTTGGGGGGACTGAAAGGCAGCAGCAACAGACAGTGCTCTCCACTGAGTTCTATTTTGGGCGGTGGCAAGCAAGTCTGACATCTCGAGTTCGGTCCATTCTTTTATGTTTGCGACCCAACTCTTTCTCTGACGACCTCGCCGACGACTTCCTTCGAGAGTGCCTTGGAGGATAGTCTTGGACAAGGTGTTGTGTCGGGTCACGTGGCCAAACCAAGCAAGCTTGCGCCGTTTCACGGTTGCCAGAAGGGGTTCATGTGGGCCCACCAGGGAAGTGACGATGCTCCGTACATATTCGTTGGTCTTGTGCTCGCGGTACGAGATGCGGAGCAACTTCCTCAGGCACTTGTTCTCAAAGGCCTGGATTTTCTTTTCTGAGTCTGCAAGCAGTGTCCAAGTCTCACAGCTGTAGAGTAGAATAGACACTATGAGGGACTTGTAAAGCCTGTACTTGATGGTGAAGCTGATGGAGTTACTTCGCCATATCCTGTCCAGCCTGGCCATTGCGGATGTTGCTGTACCTATCCTGATACGGATCTCTGCTATGCAACTACCGTCTTTGGACAGGGTGGCTCCCAAGTACTTGAAGCTATTGACCTCTTCTAGCTTTTGGCCATTCATGTGAATGTTGCTGCTGCTGTCGCTTGTGGTGTTGATCATCACTTTGCTTTTATCCGTACTGATCTCCATGCCATAAGACCCTGCGCTACTTGAAAGTTTGTCTGTCAGGTTTTGGAGCTCACTATTGCTGCCTGCCATGAGGTCAATGTCGTCTGCGAATCGAAGATTGCACAGGGATCTGCCACCAATAGAGATTGAAGTATGGTGGTCGTGGAGGGTTTCCTGCATGATCTTCTCCAGGAATATGTTGAAAAGGACAGGAGAGAGCAGGCATCCTTGACGGACACCGATCGTCGTCCTGAAGAACTCGCCTGACTGATTGTTAAGTAGAACCGCGCTGCAGGCGTTCTTGTAAAGCGCTTCTATCATTTGGATCAGTCCCTCCTCTATGTTGAACGATCTCATGACTTGCCAGAGTCGTTAAGACTCTAAGACGTTAAGCCCTAACATTTAACATTTTATGTTCTACGTTTGTTTGGGTTTTTTGTGGGGGGTTTTGTGTGGTTTTTTTTGTGTGCTACGTTCAGGTGTATCGTTCATTTAAATCCATGAACAGGCTTGTACGCGGAAGCGTAACGGGTGCGCCACGGAATAGTGCACTGATCACAAGGAGAGTTCTTGAACTCTCTTGGGTCTTTGTTTGCTCAGAACTTCCTCTTTGCGAAAAGTGCGTGGAAACCAGTTTTTTTACCTATTGCGTCAAACTTGTTTTCTTGAACAAGCCCTTTGATCTGCAAGAGGCATAGATTCTCACGAGGCCCTGCCGTTGCAGGGGCTCGTGAAAATTTATACCTCTTGTTTGAAATTATTTACCTCTTGCTTGACATCCGTGGAGTGTGGATTTTTTTTTAGAATTTGGATTTTAAGTCAACAGACGGTAGTGGACTTAGCATTGTGTCCTGCATGTTTGCATTGGTTAGGCTTACCTGTGTTTCTCCAGTAAACAAGTCCTCGGGCCCACTGCGGCCGTCGTAGGTCCGAAGACGTTTACCTACTGGGGTCGCGGTTAAAAACTGTAGACGGCACTTTCATATGTAAATTAACACATGTTATTAGCACGCACGGAGAACATATGATAATCCTAACAGGAAATGATCGAGGAATACAGGTAAACCTGTGCAAGGCGACCACGCAAAGGGACTGTCACAAAGTGGTCGCCTTCGACTAGTCTCATTCTGCAAAAGGTCATAATTATAAGTAACAGAAGACATTGGGGACCCAAAATGGGTGGTCTGATTAAACAGGTGATCGCCTTAAGCCGGTAGGCACCTGGTCAGGTTGGACTGTATTTCGTACGTTGATTATCAAGTGTCTTGCTGCTTGACGCGTCATCCTGGGCTTCAACCTCCTCGCTGCCGAGAAAAAAGTGTCAACACGATCTAACTGCAAGAGACATAGATCCTTATGAGCCCCCGCGACTGCGGGGGCTCATGAGGATCTGTGCGTCTTGATGAGAACAATCTAAACAAAACAATGTGACTGCCAAGCGTGCTGTAACTGTCCATCTAAGCATGCTTTGTTCTTCGTTGAACGTGTGTCAGAAGGTGTGAGTGCTTGCTCAATGTTCGACTTTTGCAAGCGTTACTTTACACCTTTACACAGTTCTTGTACCGAAATTAGGGGCGGATCAGTTACCTAAGGGGATGGGGACTGCAGTACACCGCAGGAGATAGATCGACCATGATAGTTCAAGGGTGGTGCCAGAATAGCTTGGCGCCTAAAGGCACTATTCTGGCACCACCCTTGAACTATTATGGTCGATCAATATCTTGCTGGGGTGTGTCAGGACTGAATAGGTGGGGGGAGGGGGGGGGTAGAAGGCGCGTGCGTGTTAAGACTCTCACCGTTTGCCAAAATATCTAACAACGGGAGGGGGAAGGTGGGGGTGCGTGTGTGAAAACTCGCCAAAATTTTAAACGTGGGGGAGGGGGGAGGAGGGTTCCAAACACCCCCCCCCAACCCCCCCCCACCCCCCCCCCCCCGCCATTTTTTTAATTACTTAATTTACTTATTTATTTATTTATTTGTCATTTATTACGACATTCATCCTCGGGGAGCGAATTAAGACTGCGGTGGAAGCAGATCCCACGCTTTGTCCTTGCACATGTCGCTCGAACCGCACCCGGGATCGCTGGCACTGCATGACGCGGGTTAAAGCTCTTCTTTCCCTTGAACATGCTCTGATTGACGGACAGCCTCTGTACCCAGCCAGCAGTCTCCGTGCACTCATCACTCTGTCTTGGGTTACTAGCCTATCGGCATATATATATTTACCGGCAAGACGTTGCAAAACGGCCTCGTGCCGACGCCGGCCGCAGTGGGCCCGCGCACGGCCGTGCGCGGGCCCACTGCGGCCGTCGTCGGCTCGACTGGGGCCGTTTTGCCGTTTACATCGGCCGTGGGACCTTTTGCGTGCTGGGTGTACACCTGTTCATATGCCCACCTTTTCGTTGGCAGATGTCAAAAATACGGCATGCCACAAGCGTGATGATGTATGAGTGTATATATCGTTTCCTTGAGGGAGGGGGTGGGGGGGGGGGGAGAGAAGGGGAATGGGATACGGGTTACAGAGGGATGAATTCGCAACATTTTTGTCACGGACACAAACGCTGTATGTATGACGTGCTCATAATATAATTGTGCATTCAGCCACCGGAACTCGGTGTTTATGTTACCATTAGTGAAGTAAGTGGAATGGCTTATGAATGCAGTATCCTTTTTATTAGCAATCTCGAGGACCGAAGCATACCAATGTTGTTCTAAAACTTTTTTTTCCCCACCGGAATGGGCTGTTATTTGGGGTGTGAGTACGAGTCTCTTGTGTGCCATCTTAAAGCTGTGTGAATGCAGCCTTTTTGTAAGAACTGGAAGTACCCTTCTTAATTTTCTGCAATGATTTAGGCGTCTGACACACACACAAACTCTGTTTGGTGGAACGTCCACGTGGAATTTCTTTAGTGGGATACCCTTTAAACCCATGACGAAAACGTTTGACGATCTGTACACCAGAAAATCAATGGGATTGTATCTTTAACCCTGTGCGTGTCGGTAGCGGTTTTTGTCGCGATGATTCCAGTAGGAATCATCGCGACAAAAACCACTACCGGCACGTAAAGGGTTAAAACAAAAATGCTGTAGAACCCGTTCGAGCATCCACTCTGTTTTGCAAGGAAAAAAAGTGGTTTTAAAAGACATGCTTTCTCGGGAGAAGTCTTGCAGGACACTAAGCCTTTTGATATGACAAGTACGGAATGCGTGCCTCTTGTTCCCTGGAGTCGGTGACATTTATTCCGTTTTATATATGTGCTGTAACTCACATTAAACCTACAAAATATGTTGCATGTAGAAGTCGTAACATACAATTTACACATGCAGGGAATTTAAGGCGTTGAAATTTATGAGAAGGAATGTAGGTCTTAAGGCTTAAACGTGCAGCATGTGACAGCCTGCCGTCATCTGGCAAAGAAACGGTCATGTCCGTTTTTGAGAAAAGCGAAAATTTTAATGTTTCGCAATGAAAGTCTCGCTTTTCTCAAAGATGGACTTACTGGACACCCCCTGTACCTTTCGTCCAGTCTCTGGTCTCATAACCCTTCCCGTAGCCTACTTTCTTGTTCCCAGAAATTCCTGGTCCAACCGAGAATTAACGTGAAGACTGCAGGTGCGCGTTCTTTTCAGTACCAGGTCCCTCATGTGTGGAATTCTCTACCTCCACATGTCCGTCAATCCCCGACACTCTCGGTCTTGAAAACCAACCTGAAAACGTACGGTTTTAATTTGTCATAATTATCAGTGTTAATTTTTCTTTGCTTCCCCATCATGTGATTTTTGGATGGTGTTACTGTAAACAGATTGTGTTCCTTGTGTGAAAGACTGAAGTTAGTATGCCTGAACTGTTTTTGTTGTTGTGATTTGTAGTTTATTGTGTGTGTTTATAATCATTTGTAAAGCGTTCCGAGCCGGCGCAAGTGGGGAAGGACGCTGTAGAAAAGCGCTGTAATATTATTATTATTATTATTATTATTATTATTATTATTATTATTATTATTATTATTATTATTATTATTATTATTATTACTGGTTTTTACCAAATTTAATGAAGTCACCAGTCAAAGAATGTTATTAGGCTGCATTTGCTAGGATTTGGTGACGCAAGTTTCAGTTGAAAGTTTCAGTTAACCCCCTTGTGCATGCAGCCACCGGTACTTTGAACAGTACTAATGACTGCATGTACAAGAGCGTTAACCCATTTAGACACTACAGCAGGAGATGGAACAACCATGATAATTCAAGGGTAGTGCCAGATTAGCCGGAAGGCGCCAAGCTAATCTGGCACTACCTTTGAATTATCATGGTTGATCCATCTCTTGAAACTGGTACGTAGTAAGTGACATCTCTAAAATTTGGGAACTGCGTCCTTGGAGTTATACGAGTTCAAGTATTGTGTGTGTTCGTGGAGACGCGGAGGGAAGGGAAGGTCTTTAGGCACTCTTATTTTATTTTCGTTATAGAGCTGTGCAACTTTTCCCCACTTTGTCATGGCGGTGAAAAGCATTTGCCTGTACAAATTTAAGAGAACTGCTCCAGACCAGAAAGGGTAACTGTTTGCAATATCTCTTTATAAATGGCCTTAGTCGGTCTTGCAATAATTTTTGTAATCGTACAATCTATAAGCATAAATCTTACGATAACTTTGGGCGTTTTTGAATGTCGTAAAATGAAAGACATTACTGCTTTACCTACGGGCGTTCGAATGTCAGTCGTAGGATGATAGTTTTTAATGCTGTTCTTCTCCTTTGTACGTTGGAGAGCCCCACCATCGCGCGCAAGGGGCAGTAGAAACCTTCGTTGCAGGTGCATACTCACTAGGATTGGGAAAGGGCATCTCGAAAGGTAGGGTAATAAAGTCTTAGTTGAGGTTAGACAATAATTATTGAGAACCCGTTCTCAGTATCAGCAAAGTTTAGCAATCAGCAAGTCCACCATTGAGCGGATCGCTTCAATATTTATTGCTCCATTTTTTCTTGTCTTGTCTTTTCTTTTTTTAGTTTTCTGTTCTTCTTCTCCTTTTCTTGTGTTTTGTTTTTGTTTTTGTTTGATTTTTGTTGTTTTGTTTCGGGTTTTTTTGTTTTGTTTTAAGTTGTTCTGTTTTTGTTTTTTTTAGCCGTGTAATTTTTTTCCCACTTTGTGCCTGTTGTAAAGACTATGGCTGTGAGTTTAACCCATTTAACCCCCACGGCCACATTTCATATTTTTGAGATGTCACCTAACGACTATGTTGCAGTTGCTTGAGGTAGATTGAGCATTATAATTCAAGGGTAGTGCCAGGTTAGCTTGGCGCCGTCCGGCGCCAGGCTAATCTGGCTCTACCCTTGAATTACGGTCAATAGTCTCCTGCTGTATTGCGTCGGCGGCTGCATGTACAAGCGAGTCTTCTCATTCAGCTCAACGCACGTATTTCCCAAATTTTGGAGGCGTCATATAACGACTATGCACCTGTTGCAGGAGATGGATCGACCATGATAATTCAATGGTAGTGCCAGATTAGCATGGCGCCGACAGGCGCCAAGCTAATCTGGCACTACCCTTGAATTATCACGGTCGATCTATCTCCTGCTGCAGTGCGTCATGGCTGAATGAGTAAAGGTTATGAACACTGATTCAGTTTTGCGCTGCACGTCTACACAACTGAAGTGGCCGGGAATCTTTTTAATTTACTCGTTATTAACTTAGTAGTTTTTACGGCCGTCTGCTGCCATAAAGTGAGCATGGAGGCCAGAAGCAAGCATTTATGTTCACTTTATGATGGCTGGCGACTCTTAAGAAATATGTGTGTGAGAATTCCGTTGCGCATGGGACTGTAAAGTTGTTTTCTCCAGGTTTTCCTGTGCGTGAGCGTTTAGTATGAATGAATGCTGCACCATGAGTTAGTGGACAATATTATTATTGCCTGTGCAGTTTGACGTTTTATGGCCATATTTAATGTAATTGTATTTCTTTTCCCACTAAAATACACTATGTGCTCTAACCAAAAAAAAAATTTCTGAAGTTGCTGCTATGCAGTAAATACATGTTATATTTATTATGACTTGGGCATCACACATGTGTATGTTTGTACATATTGTGATTCAGTCTTTCCCGACATGTTGTAGTGACATTCAGTTGCGTACACACACACACACACACACACACACACACACACACACACACACACACACACACACACACAGGGAAAATCTGTTCTGTGAATTGAGGTAAACGGCCGCTAGTCCATTGTTGTGAAAAGCAAGACTTATTGTGATCCAATGAAAATCTCGCTTTTCACAAAAAACGGACTTGCTGCCTTTTCTCTTCTCAAGGCACACACATTTCCTTCACACTGACTAGTCTAAAAACTAGCACACCGCAACACTCCTTAATCATTGCGCGTGACAGTACATGTGTGGCATTCAGTCTCTACATGCATTATACATTTACTCAACGTCCTTTATGTAGCACAGCCCAAAAGCCACTTCAGGTCCTGCAGTCAGGTCCCAACGCAGTGAATTACTGTGGCGTGAATTCCGGCTGGTGGTGTGACCCCCCCATCGCTGCTGCAGACCGCTTGTTGTGTTTTTGAAATGTGTACTTATTCAACGCCAAAGGAACATGTGTAGACAGTGGTCTCGGCAAGAGGCATAGATCCTCATCAGTCCCCGCAATTCGGCAGGGGCTAATGAGGATCTATGCCCCTTGCAGCTGGATCGACAGTGTTCAGTTATTCTTGGCAGTGACTGGTTTGAAGGAGAAACAATCCGTCATGCCTGGTGGTTCGATCCCCGCCCAAAATTTGATTTTTCCCACTAACTAATGGCCTAGAAATCATTGTGCACAGTGCTTTTTCGTCAGCTTAATTTCTTTTACAAATGAAAACCCAGTATTAATTTTTTTGTTGAGAATAGTGCTTTGTAGCGGTGAACGGTGACGATTTAATTTTTACTTTTATTACCATTGTAAGGGAGGTGGTGCTTTTTTCAAGCACTGCTTTTTGCGACAGTGACCTTACGACCCTAACAAGCCATTAAGGGGTCAAATTAATTGTTATTTCCCATAGTCTTTGGGACATTCAGTTATCGTAAAACACAATAAAGATGTGCTGTGTTCAGATATGCGGCAGCTTTATGCCGCGTATTCGAATGCGGCACGTTTCGAAAGAGTTAAATTGACGTATCAAGTAGGTGGGAAAAAGCCAGGCACGGATAAGGGAGGGAAAAAAAATAATAATAATAATACCGGTTATTATATAGGCGCTTTACCAAGTTCTGTGAATCGGCTCGAAGCGCCGCGAACGCACGCTCACGTGACACACGCATTCACTCTGAAGACAAACACAGGACATTCACGTGGTGCGAAGGGTCGGCTCAGCTGTGCATTATAGACCAGTGATCATAGACGTTCCGGTCCCTCGTGCTTACAGTCAGTCGTCACTGTGCACAACACAACCATCAGCAAGGAACAGTTGATGTCCTCAGTGACAGTAAAAACCTATGTGCAGCCTGGACCGCACTCGTACGGCGGCCTATCGAGGATAAAGCTCTAACCGCCTACTGAGCGCATAATTTTATCTAGGTTTTGAGGTCAGCTCTTTGGATGAGCAAGAAGCATTAAATAAACTCCGTGTACACCACTTGAACCTCGCACATCTGCAAGAGGCATAGACCCTCATGAGCCCCCGCAGGTCTGCGGGGGCTCATGAGGGTCTATGCCTCTTGCTAGTGCAGTTTGTAGTGTAGTTTAGGGTTGGGACGGGTTGTGTTGTTTTTTGGGGTTTTTTCCTCGTCGGATCAGTCCCGTTTTACAGCTGTGAGTTTTTTATGCGGAGAAAGGGGATCAGCCGGGGTTACGAAAACTATTCAGAGGTGAATGTGTTGTGAGTAGTGTGTTGCGAGTTATGACCTTCTTTTTTAACCTCTGCTGGATTCAGTCTTTTCTTCTCTCCCCTGCTCGTCCCCCCACCCCCTTTTACACACACTGCATACACTGACACTATACAAAACCTTGCCCGCCCAGTAATGGATTTTCCACAGCCATACTCTCTTGAGTTTAACCCATTTAACCCCAAGGCCGCGTTTCCAGAATGATAGAGGGGTCAGTCACTGAGCAACTACAGCCGTCTAGTATGTCGCGTATAACAAGCTCGGATATAACTCCAGTCATCGGATATAACATCGCTTTCAGAGATCCGGACAGCGCTCTTCTTATGTATATTTATTTACCTCGCTTACAACAGGCTTCTGTTATTATGGAAAACGCGGTCCCCTGGCGATTCGTTATATCCGAAGTTGACTGTATGTACCAGTTCCACTGAGGAGACTGATCGACCATGATAATTCAAAGGTAGTGCCAGATTAGCTTGGCGCCGTCAGGCGCCAAGCTAATCTGGCACTACCTTTGAATTATCACGGTCGATCCATCCCTTGCTGTAGGGCGTCGGGGCTAAATGGGTTTACTATCTGCTTTCTAAAACGATCGGCTCGTGTAAGGGTGCGCCCCACTTCCTCGCATGCAATTTTTCTATTTCAGTTACAAACCGGATGAAGCGCCACTCGGATTTTAATGCCGTTAAGTATGTCGTTTTGTATGTGTGCAATAAACGTAAAATCATATGCTTAATTAGGAACAGCTGGAGGCAATCTGAGTGTGTGTGAGAGAAACTTAATTTTCTAGCGCTTCATTGTGGAATCCATGTCTCCTTCACAGACATGGGACATGAACTGTTTATTTCACTGTACTGTCCGACATCGTCACCATGTCCACTTCAGTGTTGTGCTCGCGACTTCTGTGGCTGGCTAACATGCTCGTGAAACAGTGTCACGCAAAGGAGAAAAGAGAACTAAAGAAAAAGGGGGTGGTGGGTTGGAAAGGGGGGGGGGGAGAGAGAGAGAGAGAGACGAGAAGCCGGGAAAACTATGTTTTTGTCAGGTCAGCTGTGAAAAAGAAAACGCAACGAGTTATTCAGTGTACGCAACAGTCAAGTAAGAGGCACGACAGATGTAGAAAATTGACCTTTTTTTATATAAATAAAGGGTCTTTATTATAAAGAGTTAATGTGTGTGGCAAGGGGGGGGGGGGAGGGGGGGGCACACTTATTGGCTGCTATAATTGGAGAGGTGACCTCTATATAACTACATATATACAAGGTGGCCCTCCTCAGAGCGGGTTTGACTGTAGTATACAGTTTGTGTGCTCATATTCGTAGGGGGCTCTGGATAGAGGTAGCACCTTTGCTGTTCGGCAGCTGCGTCCTACATAGGACGGATGGGCATCACTGGTCCTCATCCATCTCCTTAATCTCTCACGTGCTGGCTCCAAGCGCCACACCCTGGCAAACCACCTCAGCTGGTGGGCTAAACCACGTGAGGGGGTGGTGTTCACATTGCACCACTAGGCGGATGAGCTGTTTCTGACAGCCAACGGCTAGAGGACGGAGGAGATCAGGTTGGATCCAACGGCCAAATGTGGGGGAGTAAACCCTTCAAATCAGGAGTGGAGCCCCGAAGGCAGACAGCTGCCTGTATTCACGCACTGTTCTGGCAGCTCCTGCAGCGTGGTGCCAAACGTACTGCTTTGCATTCCTTTGGATACATCAGCGAGGCCGAGAGGGGGATCTTGACGACTGGGCACCCCAGGATCTCCATACACTTCGCCCAGGCTTGCGCCCTGGAGAGGTCACTCCAGTGACTGACCCAGCAAGCGCATTATACTCCATTGTCTTCCGAGACAGGATGCCAAACTGAAAAAAACCAAAATTATGCCGCACCTAACCACTCTAGGCCAATTCACTGTGTGCTGGTCTGTAATCATGCACGTCACAGGTCTAGGCCAGTTTGTGTGCGCCGTGGTCTGTGATTTTGGACCCCAACCCTTTGCGTGTCGGTAGCGGTTTTTGTCGCGATAATTCCTACAGGAATCATCACGACAAAAACCGCTCCCGACACGCAAAAGGTTAGAGTGCTCTAAACATACTAAAAATTTAGGAAACTGAACTTGTCAGTAATGAACTCAACATACCCTTTTTCTGAGGGAACAAAACTCATTACTTAATGCCAATGCCCAGATTATTTAATTGATGCGTCGGAGTTTGTGTGCTGCGGATATGGCAAAGTTAGGTTCATTAAAAGTTTAAGTTTTTCCAGAGGTAAAATTAATAGAATATTCGGCGCGCTTTAAGGTTTTCGAAATGTAAGGTCCAAAATTACAGACCGACACACGTTCAAATGACGATAGAAAGTCAGGCAGGTGTTTTGTGTGTGTGTGTGTGTGTGTTTTTATACCCCGTCGCTGTCAATGGAGGCAGGTTGTGTTTATTAAAAAAAAAAATTAAACTCAACCCCACAGTCCCGCTAATGAACGGTTGTCCAAGGAACTTGGATACAAAAGGGTGACAGCAAGAGGCATAGATCCTCATGACCCCCCGGGGGGCTAATGAGGATCTATGCCCGCGGTCGGATTGTGCTCAGTGTTTCGCTTCTGGAGCCAGTTGCATGAGGAAGCTTAGTCCTTCGCCAGCCACTAAGCAAGGTGCGCCGCTATAGCGGCGCACCTTGCTTCGTGGCTGGCGCAGTACTAAGCTCGCTCATGCAACTGACCCCTGGAGTGTAGACATCAGCCTATCAGCTGAAACGCTCAGCACCAGCTGTTTTTAGACGCGTCGCTTTTTGAGATAACGACAATGGCGCGGAGGTTACTGAACTCTTCCTACGGTCCTTACGCCCACCGAGCAGAAGACCCACAGGCCAACTGACTTGCAGCCGGAGCTTGCCATGCGTGGGGCCCACTCAGCTGCCGACATAGGCCCCAGGAACTTTTGCAAACTTTTGTCTAATCCGCCGCTTAGCTATCTTTTTGCTTGATAAATAAGTTCTAAATACAGCGTTGAAAACGGTGACTGCCCTGTAAGCAAAGGTCCTCGGACCGACGTCGGCTGCAGTAGGCCCGCGCACGACTGCGCGCGGGCCCACTGCGGACCGATCATCTTTTGCTTACTGGGATAGAAAATTATGTATTTATTTTTTGGACTGTGTGACAAAGAAGAGACTGGTTGCAGAAGAGTCGGGTTTTATTCTAACGGTATTTTATTCATCGACCTGTGTCGATGTTTGTTTTGTTTTTTGTTTGTTTGTTTGTTTTTTGTTTTTGTTTGTTTGTTTGTTTGTTGTTTTTTGCTGTTGATGTATTTGCCGGCTGTTGCAAGCAAATCTGAATCACTTAGAACAACAGGTAACTGGTTTGGTTTCAAATGAAACTTCTTTTTTACGAATTTACAATAAACGTAAAGAAAATCCCAACAAAAAGAAACACGCTTTGAAAGAACAATTACAACACAATTGTATTGTAATTGGCCCTTTAATTTATAAACGCGTTTCTATTTTTCGTTGTGATTTTTGAAAATTATTTTATTTTTTTTTTATTTTTACACGTATGATAGTCTCATCTTTGGTCGGGATTTAAAAAAAAATATTATTATTATTATTATTTTACAATAGACGTGTATGAACCTTTAACCCTTTTCATCCTGATACACTCACTGCTTGTACACATACCAAGGGGAATTACTCAGCGCTGGACAGACAAACAGTTAGATCCCCTGCTCCCGCCTTTATCACGCACCCAATCGCCAGCCCACAGAGAAATACGCAGGTATAGAACAAGACGATCATCTACATCCTCAAAAAGGATGCATCAGGTCTCGCCTGTAACCAATGTCTTTCTCCGGAACTCACTGCTTGAAACACATTTGACTATGATAGTTTAAGGGTGGTGCCAGAATAGCTTGGCGCCTCGGGCGCCAAGCTATTCTGGCACCACCCTTGAACTAAAACGGTTGATCTACGTCCTAATCTGTAATATAGCCTTCATAGGACAATAAATTTTTTGTTTGTTTGTTTTAATCGCCCTGGCCTCAGGAGGTAATAGGTCAAATGTTGTACAGGTGGGATGCTTGGTTTGTTCGCAAACACTGGACTAAAACAAGCCACAAAATTGTTCCTTATACAATAAGCAAAGCATTCATTCATTCAGCAGGCACGAGTGAATGCGAATGTATGCAGTGACGTGTATGTATATAGACGTAAGTTTTGTGCTACGTGTTTTGTGCATGTGTATTTGCGTCATTATGTGTACGTGTGTGTGGGTTTTTTTTTTTTTTTTTTTTTACGTCATTCTAAATTCTCTCTATACAGGATGACGTCTATTCTTTCTGTCGTGTTCTTTTCTGTTCTACGTTTGTTTCCATGTCACCTGAGGAAGGATCTTTGATCCGAAATGTCGTTATTTGTTTCTATTTTAAAGGGTTTTCTACCACTATCTTCTGTTTTTCATTCATTCTTTGTTTTACTGTGACTCAGCTCGGTGGCGTTCGCAACGCCTTACATATTAAATCTAACCTCGCCCCTTCTCGGCCTCTCCCTCCAACCACCTCCCAACCCGCGAGCACTCACCTCGCCAAGAACAGACTATTTTACTGTGTTAGTAGCACGCAGTAGGTACTATAAATCAAGGTAATCTTTGGCGTCACTCGGGCCACGAGTAGTTTTACTCAGTTCTACTGTGCTGTCATTGTACTGGCGAGATAAAGATAGCCGGTGTTTTTTTTCGGCCCGAAAGCCTAATGTTTGCTTAGAAGATGGCACTAAGCTCACAGACCCAAATGCGTGCTGGTCTGTGATTTTGGACCTTACGGCTTTCAGCCGTAAGGTCCAAAATCACAGACCAGCACACCCCACACATTTGCGGACGGAGGTGTTTATGAGACCGAAAGCACAGACTATGAGTTTAGTATACTTAGGTTGCTAAACAGACAAAGAGTTTTCAGTCCCTGTGTAAGTCGCTTCGTCAGCACGGTGCACGGACTATCATGAACCCATGCAGCAGCAGGGGCTTAGGAGAATCTGTGCCTTTTGCTGGCCTGTCAGCTCCATTTACATCCTGAAGATGCGGGTTTTTTTTTGGGGGGGGTCTGCTAAGAAGACTTTGTGTGGTAGGTTTTCCAGCAGAAAAAAAAGGATGTTTTATTTCTCGGTAGTGGTACTGACTTCTCTTTTTTTAGAACTGAGGCGTGTTGTGTGAAGTCGTGGTGTAGATTTTTTTCCAGAACTTCTTTTGTATGCCATGATCTGCCCTGCTCTTACCCCTCCCCCTTCCCCCCTCTCCTTTCCGGCGCTGATTTCTTTACATACGTTCATGTTAATGTACCTCCCGAAGTTTAAGTCGAAAGAGGGGGGGACGGGTGTATTTTATCCTGTCGGTTAACCCGTTTAGCCCCATGCCCCAAAGTTTGGAGGTGTTACCTAACTCCTATGTACCAGCTGCAGGAGATAGATTGATCATAATAAATCAAGGGTAGTGCCAGATTGGATTGGCGCCTGAAGGCGCAAAGCCAATATAGCACTACCCTTGAATTATCATGGTCAGTCCATCTCCTGCTGTAGAGCGTTGGGGTTAAATGGGTTAAGCGCCCAGGCATGCTATTTCCACCTCCGTCGCATCAGTCAGATCAGAAAATACCTCACCACCGAAGCTGCCACCAAACTTGCTGTCTCTCTCATCTTATCTCGCATCGACTATTGCAACTCTCTCCTTTCCGGCCTCCCTCACACCACCACTTTCACTCGAGTCCAGAACAATGCTGCCCGCCTCGTCCTCGGAAAGAAAATATCCGACCACATCACTCCCCTGCTCAAACTCCTTCACTGGCTCCCCATCCCCCAACGCATCCAATACAAGATTCTGTCTTTCTGCTACAAATCCCTGAACAACTACGCTCCTACACTATCTCTCCAACTTACTTCACCCCTACACTCCTTCCCGCTCCCTCCGCTCCGCCTCCGACCCTCTCCGCCTCCACATCCCCTGCACCAAACCAGTTAGTCTCCAAACTCGAGTTTGCACTGCCGTGAACCTAAAGGGAGCATGAGCATCGCGCTATTCTACGGTTATTCTACGCCGCAGTGCAGGGACGGTCGTCGAATCGCACGTGTTGACAGCCATGGGTGTTTTGTTTTGGGCTCGGTGGTCGCGATTTTATCCCGGCTGCGTAAACATAGCAGCATAGAGGCAACACTAGCCACCAAGATACATACAGTACATTTAGCTTCTCACAAGCCCCCGCACTCTGCGCGGAACTCATGAAGATCTATGCCTCTTGGGGAGTTTTGTCTTTGGTTATGGGCGAACATTGCTAGGCAGTGAATGCCATCCGTCTGATGTAAAAACAAGAATATATTATCCTCGTGAAAGTATGCGGTAACGGTGGAATGAATGTTTCTTGATAGGTTCATTTGTCTCTGTGCACATCAGACGGAGCAGAGAACCTTCTGCCATACCATCTGACGGCAGTTCCGATGAAAGCGGCCTTCAAGGCAAGGCTAAAGCCTTGTACTGTCCCCAGCCCTCAACCAAATAATAGCCCTATCCAAGACCATTTTTAGTATATATTTAATTTTTAATTTGTAACCTGGCTTTTAAATTTCTGCCCGCATATTATGTGCCTCAGCAGATACAAGTATATTCCGTAGTGAACCCGACTCTCTCTGTACCAGAACAAAAGAGGGGGGAAAAGTGTGTTCATTTATAATATGGCCATTGATGTACGGTTACTAAAAAACAAAAGAAGCGGTTGAAACTCACTGCAAAACACAATAGCCCATCTCGCTCCCTTTCCCCCACTCAGCCTGGAAATTAAAATTGTGTGTGAACAAGCAAAACTTAGGCACAGATTCTCATGGGTCACGGTCCTGTAACTTGCGTGGCGGACATTTGAGGATCTATGCCTTTTCTCATCTGTAGTAAGGACCACTATCACACTGAATTAGATACACTCAATGATAAACACCTCCTGTCTGCAATAAACATAGATCCTCATGGCGCCTGCAGATACGAAAGCTAATGAGAATCCTGACTCTTGCCTGCCTCTATCATTATGCTGGTCCTTACAAGAAGCTGCGCGAGCTGATTCAGTGACTGCCTTCCGCCATTGTATTAGAGGCGATGACAGCAATTATAAACAAACCGCTCTGCTGGAAAAACTGGACAGAAACCGAGAAGAGCGCGAGCTCACATTCCATCGAATCAAAATGATTAGGTTTTTCTGAGTCTGAGTTAGAACTGAAACACACCACTTTTGGCCCCCGCTCCTTCTCCGTCTACGGCCCATCCACCTGGAACACTCTCCCACTCTCTCTCCGTCAGAAACACTCTCTCTCCTCCTTCCAGTCCACCCTCAAAACTCGCCTCTTTCAACAGTTCTAGCACTATATCACCGCACTCCCCACCCCAAGCTCACTGTCGTAATGTATTTGTGGTACGTGAGTCATTGTCTAAAGTGTGCGCATGCTTGCTCGAGTTGTGAGTGCGCGCTTAGAGTTATAATTATTATAAGATAAACGCATTATAAATACCGTAATTATAAGCGTCTTTGTCAGTGTTTGTCGGGGGTGGGGGGGGGGGGGGGGGGGGTAAGGGGACTGAAACCATTTTTGCGATTTTGCAGAGGGAATTTAATCGTAGTGCTTGATAAGAAGGAAGTAGCACTAAACAAAAAAATCAAGTCAACACACTCGAGGCAGATGTCAAGGCGGCTTGATTTATTTCAAAATGCATGCACCAGGAACCTGTCTGCATGCTGTCCAAAGACCAGTATTGTAAAAAGTGACATGGTGACCCCCACTTTTTGTTTTAGGCTTTGACTGCCCTTTGAACGCTAAAGACAGTACCCCCATTGTTGAGAGAAGCGAGATTTTTTTTTATTGTATTAGAATGAAAATGTCTTTTTCCACATTTAACCCTTATCATACTCATGCGTTATACACCAGTGTGTGTAATAAGTTTGACTAAAAATGTTCAAGGGAGATGCCAGAATAGCTTGGCGCCTCTCGGCGCCAAGCTATTCTGGCACCACCCTTGAACTAAAGCCTTATCTGTTAGTACTATAATGTAGCTTGCATATGGCAGCGTACAAATTTGAAGCTTTTAGCCTCAGTATGGTATGGGTTAAGGGACTTGCTGTCATTTTTTTTTTCACATGGAAAGAGCTGTGTGTGTAACTGGTCTAACGCGTTGCTTTCGCAATACTCTACATTTCGAAGGTTCGTATGTCTTACAATAATGCTAGACAAAAGTACTAACTTGAATTAATGAAATCTGAATGGCGTGAAATGAAAGACTTTTTTGCTCTTCTTCTCCTTTGTACGCAGGAGAGTTCCCTTCCGTTTTCTCAAAAGGCACGGGGAAAACCTCCGGTACGTGTGCTTGCTCATTGGATTGTGTGGAAAGAAGGGTGGAAAAGGCTAGGCTGAGGCCAGACAACCATTGATAGCCCGTTGTCAGTGTCGGCGAATTTTAGCAGTCATAGCCTGCCATGGAGCAGATCGCTGTAACCCATTACATCCTGAGGCAGAATTTTTAAAATTTGCTTATTATTGTCCAATGAAGACTACAGATTAAGAGGTTGATCAACCATTTTAGTTCAAGGGTGGTGCCAGAATAGCTTGGCGCCTCCGGCGCCAAGCTATTCTGGCACCACTCTTGAACTATCACAGTCAACCTTATTTCAAGCAATAGTGTATCGGGATAAAAAGGGTTCAGACCTACAGTTTGTTTTCAGTATTTGTTCCACGCATTTAGAAAATAAATGCGACTTTAAATTCGAGCGTCATAAACAGTCTGATGCATTTGCTGTCACTCTTGCGTTATGTTGCTGACGCCGGTTCATTTCTCGACGAGCAGCGTGTAAAGGTCCTCGTGCCAACGTCAGCCGTGCATGTGCGCGGGCCGACCGCGGTCAAGGTCGGCCCATGGATGATGATGATGATGAAACTTTATTTTTCAACGGTAAAAAGTGTTAACAAATCGTCATTTAACAAACTTGCCGTTGCTAACATCTACAGCATAAAAAAGGGGAAACTATAAAAAATATATATTTACATACAAAACCCAATAGCATCATTATATACAGAAAAAATAATAACAATCATCACACACACATGCACACACGCACGCACGCGCGCGCGCCGCTCACACATACATCCACACGCACAAACAAACACGAGCACACACACATATAAAAACCATCTGTATGAAATACATGAGGTACAGGAGATATTACAGTACCTGAGAGAAGTACTAAGTTTGACTCATCAGGTAATCAAAAAGTTTTGTTTTAAAAACTTCCTGGTGAGGTAATAGTTTTCAAATGTGCAGGGATAGAATTCCAAGCAAACGGACCAGAGAATAACATACTATGGCATGGAGCCTTTGCTAGCCGTGTGGGTTGTTTTTCTCGCTCTCAAGCAGTGGTTCTCATTGCGAATATGAATACGTCTCTGGTGCAGGTCAATATGTTTCATTCATGCTGGGACAACCAAAGCTAACAGCTGCCCGAAGCTCTTTTGCCTACTGTCCTGTGTATACTAACCTAATTAACCTCCGCGGCTGCGTATACCAAATGTTTTTAGGCGTCACCTAAGGAAAACCAGTTGCAGGAGATAGATCGTAGCCCAGCTCACCCCTTCGGCTGCATATCCCAAACGTTTGGAAGCGTCACTGAATGACAGTGTACCGGTTTCAGGAACTAGATCGACCATGATAATTCAAGGGTATGCCAGATTAGCTTGGCGCCGCCAGGCGCCAAGCTAATTTAGCACTACCCTTGAATTAACATGGTCGATCAGGCGCCAAGCTAATCTATCACTACCCTTCAATTATCTTGGTCGGTCAGGCGCCAAGCTAATCTGTCACTATCCTGGAATCAGTTTTCACGGTCGATCAGGGCACCAGTCGCCAACCTAATCTGGCACTATCCTTAATTATCATGGTCGATCCATGTCCTGCTTTAGTGCGTCGGGGGTTAAAAATGACTTAACGTATCACTCACCCAGTTGGCTGGGGATAGGAAAAGGATCAGACCGCTGACGAGTTTATTATCGGACCTTGGCCTTGCTCGCTGCTTTCCTAATCTGCGACATGAGATGTGTGGAGACATGTGTGACCTTGCGATAAAAAAATGTAGAGCCTAGAAGGGCGAACATCAACATGCTTTCGTGACATCAGACCACGATAAAGACTTTGGGACGTTCTGCCTGACAGGTTAAGTATGAACTTTGCACGGTAGTTACATGTCAGTGTAGTTAGTAAGTTGATTGATTGGTTGATTGACTTTGCCTGGGCCGTGGGATCTCATGACTGACTTGTCATAAAGTAGACCTTAGAATTACCAGCATCCTTTGAGAATGTCCTGCTTCACAGGCTGAGAGAGAAACATTATGCCTTGAAACTTTGACGCCATAGTCACATGTGTAGTTAATTGGTTGATTGATTGATTGACTTTGCTTTTGACCTTGGGATCTCGTAATTGACTCAGCTTTTGACCTTGTCATAAAGTAGACCTGAGGACGCGCATGCTTTGATGCTGTTCTGCTTCACAGGCTGAGAGAGAAACGTTATGTCATCAACTTTGACACATAGTCACATGTGTGGTCAATTAGACGAACATGCTTTTGCGACGTCCGACAGTGATAAGGTGCAAGTGATAAGTGAGAGGCCTGCATTACAGGTTGTGAGAATGATGTTAAATATGATACAACTTCCATTGTTCCATGCTCAAAGTTTAAGTGCTTACTTGATCAGATGACTTTGGTTTTGACCTTGTGATTATGCCTCTGATGGACGAATCCATTGCATTAATGACGACGGACAATGACGCACGCTGCCAATCTTTGTATTAAAATGAAAATCTCGCTTATCGCAAAAGAGCATGCAATCCTTTGTCGTCCTGGGGTAGAACGCTAATAGATACAGATCTGCTAGCACTAGAAAATTCGAATAAACCCTTTGGCTGTCAGTAGCGGTTTTTGTCGCGATGATTCGTGCAGGAGTCGGCATCGCGACAAAAACCGCTACCAACAGCCAAAAGGTTAATTTATGAAATCTTTCATACTATGTGCTGGTCTCTCTCTCTCTCTCTCTCTCTCTCTCTCTCTCTCTCTCTCTCTCTCTCTCTCTCTCTCTCTCTCTCTCTCTCTCTCTCTCTCTCTCTAGGTGATTCTTTTTTTAATTTTTAGTTATTGTTTTTATTTTTTAAACAGTTATCGTTTATTTTTATAACAGTTGGCAGGATAGTTTGTGAGAGGCAATGTTGTCTACAATTTTATCTTTTATAAAAGTGTCATCATCATCTTCATCATCATCTCTCTCTCTCTCTCTCTCTCTCTCTCTCTCTCTCTCTCTCTCTCTCTCTCTCTCTCTCTCTCTCTCTCTCTCTCTCTCTCCTCTCTCTCTCTCTCTCTCTCTCTCTCTCTCTCGTGCACCGCGACGCATTGTTTTATGCCGGGGCACAGGCCACACAGGGCAATTAGGTTATGCCCCCTTTTCACACACTGTTATCTGTTAGCCTCTTGCAGCATAAAACTATGAACGAAGAACTTTTCTGCCAAAACAAAAAATCCACGCGGAGCACATCACAGGAGAAGCTATTTCAGCAATTCTTAAAAAAATTAAGAGTTAGCGTTTTTCACAACACTCAAATGCACTAAGTACCCCATGACAAAACTGTCGTCTGCAAGCCTGCATACAACCGTGCACATGCCCCAATTAGGCTCCCATGAACACACTAGGTCGACTAAAATTACCCAGATTTTGCTCTTTTTCACACCACCTGTCATGCCTTTTGTTGCTCAAAACGCCAAAAAAGGCACACAATTGAAGTTTTACACCCTAAAAAAATGGCAAAAAGGGAGGAAATTTTTTGAACTATTTCTGGCGGAAAAGTTACTACATGCACCGGAAGCAATTGCCCTGTGTGGCCTGTAATGAAACAAAAAAAGTTGTCAGCTGCAATCAAAACTTTATCACTGATAACCGTACCCTATAAGAAGATACACTGCCAAGTTTCAGACATGAATGGCTGATGGTTTTAAAGCTGCACCAAAATTACTACCTGCACCCCTTGGTGCCCGGAGTACCATTCGTTCCTGCGGCTGACTGTCAGCACCACACATGTAAGATCCAAAAAGAAAGACTTATGTTCAAGCTAGCAACCCTATATTTTGCAGACAAGTAGACACACATGTTACGCACTCAAAACAACCAGCAAGTACAATTTTCAACAGTTGGTTATTTTTTGGCAATTTATTTGCTATACTACCCCCCCAAGCAGGAACCATTTTGACAGTTTTTTCAACTTTGAACCCAACTGGACAACATAGAAAAGTCCTTGCACTGTTTAAAAAAATTCAGCAAACTGCCTAACCACAACTAGTCTGCATGAGGTGTCATTTCTTTTATTCCCTCCTTCCAGCTTTAAACAAGGCTTAAGATACTGAAGGCAACTGAAGCTATGTTCCGCACTTTTTCTGAAAATGAATCACCAGCCAACATGCTTTTTCTTGCAAACAGCTACAAATCCTTGTACCAGCCAACTCAAGGGACCAAGGTGCTTCTCTGACTTTGACTACTTTGCATGGCAAAGCAGCTGAATGCTTTAAATAGTGTAAAATGCTTGAAAAAGTAGCAAAAATTCCACGTGAACGCGTGCGTTCATTCGGGAGAGGGGGGGGGGGGGAGGGAGGGGGGGGGGAAGGGGGGGGGGGGGGGAGGTGTGCGTGTTAATGCTTTGGGTTAGTATTATTAGTGTAAGCATAGTAGAGTTAGGATTAGGGTTAACTTAGTTTTGGGATCTGAGTTAGCATAGTAACGTTAGGCTTACCATGACTGAGGGTTGGGGGTGAGGGATATTTGGGGGGGGGGGGGGGGGCACGGGGGCAAGAAGGTGGTGTTTGGGGTGGGTGGTGGGTGGGTGGAAATGTGTGGCATGGATTTTTAGGCATAATAGATATGCTCAGGATACAGCAGGATGATTTGTGTTTGAAAAAGGTGAAGAGATTTCTCACACACTAACTTCTCGATAATATTTATGACAACCGTGCCTTTTAACCGCACCACACCATCTAAACCGACTTCAGAAACAAGTCAAAACAACATGTTTTGGTGTCACCACACTGAGGTTTGCAGTTTACAGCATGTTTTCACCAAGATGACCCTCACAAAGCCCAAAATACACTGTGCAGGATAAACGGGTATTTTGAATGCAGTCAAAACAAAAGCAAAAAAATCGGCCAAACGACAAAAATCAAATTTAACTAAATTTCATCTAGATGACATCGTAATGACTGTTACCTTGTCAGAAGGGTTTTTGAATGACTACTATGACAGAAAATGTGACCTGGGATTGTTCCTGTGTGTTTTCTAGTCTTTTCTTTCCCCTTCGCACAAATATGCACCATTTTGCCTCTATAATCCTTATACAGCTAAATAAAGCTATCTGTATGGCATCAAAAGTGCCAACATGGCCTAAAAACACCTGATATCAGCATAAAAAGCAAAAAATGTCGATTTTTTGGCACAATCTCCTTCCAAACGCCAATAGTAGAAAAAATCACTCTGCCTTTACAGGCCACACAGGGCAATTAGGTTATGCCCCCTTTTCACACACTGTTATCTGTTAGCCTCTTGCAGCATAAAACTATGAACGAAGAACTTTTCTGCCAAAACAAAAAATCCACGCGGAGCACATCACAGGAGAAGCTATTTCAGCAATTCTTAAAAAAATTAAGAGTTAGCGTTTTTCACAACACTCAAATGCACTAAGTACCCCATGACAAAACTGTCGTCTGCAAGCCTGCATACAACCGTGCACATGCCCCAATTAGGCTCCCATGAACACACTAGGTCGACTAAAATTACCCAGATTTTGCTCTTTTTCACACCACCTGTCATGCCTTTTGTTGCTCAAAACGCCAAAAAAGGCACACAATTGAAGTTTTACACCCTAAAAAAATGGCAAAAAGGGAGGAAATTTTTTGAACTATTTCTGGCGGAAAAGTTACTACATGCACCGGAAGCAATTGCCCTGTGTGGCCACAGAGATAAGGAAAGGAGAAAACATGGCCGATAGACTGGGCTACATAATCTAAAAGTTGCACCCTAAAACTTGTTTATGCAATGTTCTTCTCATTCATCATTCGTGTAGAATGTTGTTCACCTGTTACCCCTTATCATTCGGAACACACCAGTGTGTCAAATACGTTTGACTAAAATAGTTCAAAGGTAGTGCCAGAATAGCTTGCCGCCTCTAGGCGTCAAGTTATTCTGGCGCCACCCTTGAACTAAAGCCATTGGTCTGTATCCTTATCTGAAAGTACTATAATGTAGCTTGCCTATGGCAGTGAACACATTGGAAGCTTTTGGCCTCGGTATGATATGGGTTAACCCGTCATGCCCATGCAACCACCGGTACTGTCAACAGTACCGGTGGCTGCATGCCCCAAGAGGTTAATGCAACAGGCCACAATCCATTCTACTGTCTTTAACCCATTTAACCCCAACTCAAGGGTAGCGCCAGATTAGCTTGGCGCCCGAAGGCGCCAAGCTAATCTGGCACTACCCTTGAATTATCATCGTCAATCCATCTCCTGCTGTAGAACGTCGGGGCTAAATGGGTTAACCCCATCAGTGCCAACAGCTCTGCCGTTATGTGACAAAAGCAAGCATGTCCAGTTTTGTTTTGTTTTTGTTTTTTGGATTTTTTTTTTTTTTTTTTTTTTTTTGGGGGGGGGGTGTTTTTTTTTTTTTTAGAAAAGCGAGATTTTCATTGTTTTATAATGAAAATGTCGCTTTTCTGAAAAATGGACATTTTGACGTTTGAAGTGCAGCAGGAACGCTATAAATGTTTTGCAAAAAATAAATAGCAGAAGCTTTCAGTTCTGTTCGGTTACCTGATAACCACACTGGTGAGGCATGCAGGAGTCCTCAGATCCTCATGAGCCGCACTTGAATCTTTGAGGTTAAAATTACCAAATGCCGTGAGATGGCCTTAGACGCCTGCTCGACGTTAAACTAACTACCGCGGATTCAAAATTACATAAGTAGTGAGCTGTTCTCTGAAGTCTACACTGATCGCATGCTATGGAGAGAGACGATGACCTTGATAGTTGAAGGGTGGAGCCAGAATGGCATGGTGCCTAGTGGAGGCACCAAGCCATTCTGGCACCACCCTTCAACTATCACGGCCAATAATTATCTTGTTGTAGCGTCACTATGAATGGGTTTAACCCTTTTGGCTGTCGGTAGCGGTTTTAGTCGTGATGCCGATTTCTGCACGAATTTTCTCCACACAAAAAAACGCTACCGACAGCCAAAGGTTTATCAACTTTTTACTTTTTTTTTTAATCTCTGTGAGCTGAGAAATTAAGTCTTCACTCCGCTCAGCACTAGTAAATCCAAGATACCAGCCAAACTTCTGAGGGTACGACGAACGCGTGTCACGATATAACCCACGCTCTCGTCCCTTCCGCTTTGCTAACAAGTAGATTCACGAACTGACGTAGCGGGACCGTTGCATTTTCTCTACGCAACGTTCTGTCGGCTAGGCCGAGCAAGCATGTCGGCATATAGGTCTCCACATACCTTGCGCATGTACTTTCTCCCTTCCTGACCTACATAAAGTATTCATGGGAAGTATTCAGCTATAGGCTGAACCACTGCACTCTCCTGTGTAGGAAGGTAGACGTTCACAGTTGAGTGGGTAGGGGAGGGCAGAGAGGCGGTGGGGGAGATAGTGAGGTGTGTGTGTGTGTGTGTGTGTGTGTGTGTGTGTGTGTGTGTGTGTGTGTGTGTGTGTGTGTGTGTGTGTTAGGAGGGGATGGGGGGATCAGCTGGTTTTCCTTATTTGCTTATGCGAGATTGTAAAAGAATAGCGTGAAGTAATTGGAATTTCTGCAAGAGGCATAGATTCTCATGAGCCCCTGCCCAGCAGCGGCGCATGAGGATCTATACCTCTTGCTTACCTTACCCCATGGGAGGTCTGTGTTTTCTAAACCAGGCTGCGTTTTTGTATAAGCCTTTTTTTGTACTGAAGTACTTAGAGTTTCTACAGCTAAACATGCTGAGACTTATTTCATCTCTACACTAAAAGAAACGTACATCTCATGAGTCCCTTAAAGCAGTGGCCTATGAGGATCTGTGTTTCTTGCAGACTGAAGAATTTACGATAATGTGCTGGTCTGTGATTTTGGACCTTACGGCTGAAAGCCGTAAGGTCCAAAATCACAGACCAGCACAGTATTTTTTTTTTTTTTTAATTCCGTCAGTCGGTTTTCATGCAAGTCAGAATTTCGCACGCATGCATTTTCGTCGGCTGTCTTTCAGCTTACCTCAGGGGCCGCCGGCTCATGCGGCGCCTCAACTGCGTTCCAGTGTTCGCGAGAGGGCTGTAAAGGGGGCTCATGAAGCTCTATGTCTCTTGCAGGCAGGAAAGGGTTAGCAGCAGTTGTTCCGCGGACAACAACACACAAAAAAAGAGGGATGAGAACCCGTTTGCTGTTTGCCACATGGCGTAGGGCCGGCGTGTAGTAACGTAAGTGGTTTTTGCAGTGGCACAAGGCCTGTTTCGCTTTCTACTATTTGCTGGGGCTAGGTGGTTGTGCAAGGAAGCGGATTTGTTTTCTTGTGGCCGGAGGTATGTGTTGCTTTTTGTTGTATGGATATATATTTTGAGTTAACCTTCTCGTACATGCAGCCACCGGCACTGTAAAAAGTATCGGTGGCCGCACACGCACGGCGGGGGAGGGGGGCGGGGGGGGGGGGGGAGAAATGTTTGGAATATCTTAGGGGGAGAGGCATTATTGCTCCAGACTGAGAAGGATGGCTTGTTTTTGTAAGAGAGCGTTTTTTTTATGATTTATGAAAGTGCTGTCGAGTTGTTAAAGTTGTTGAGTGTTTGCAGTTACGTGTTGATCATACATTTTTTTATTTTTTTTTTTTAATATTTTTTTTATTGCGCGCACGCGTGTGTGTGTGTGCCTTCACTGTCATTCCACGCAGATTGCGTTTTTGAACTCATCAATTATAACTTAAAATTTAAGTTATCCCCAGCTGTACCTGCAAGGAAATTTGATTCAAAGTGGTTTCAGCAAGAGGCATAGATCCTCATGAGCCCCCGCAACTGCGGGGGCTCATAAGGATCTATACCTCTTGCGGCTGGGTGCTCGTTAGTTTTCTTCACCGCGGCGCACTGGTGTGTGCACACATGTATACGAAGGCCTATTTTTTGCCTCTGTGTGTCACAGTGGGGAATCCGTCTGTACCATAATCACAGTCAAAGCTGCAAAAGGCACAGATCTTCATGCGCTCCCCGCATATTGCGGGAACTCATGAGAAATCTGTGTCTGTCAGTCCCTGTCCCGAATACCCTCTATGTTGCTATGTGTATGTAAACTGAATGCGCGCATCGCAAGCTTGCTTATTCTGTAGAAACAGTACACGAAAACGATACAGGCAAAACACCCACCAACTGCGAGCTCACCAATATGCTCATAATCGCTCGCAGGTGAGGGGCTCATGTGAATGCGTTTATATTCACTTACTGGCGAGTGTCAACTCTGTTGTGTTATGTTTCATGCAGCCGGATGCAAGGAATGGTCGGTTACCCACCGAATGTGTAGACGTGCCCAACAACTGCATGTTTTGTTCGTTAGGTGCGGTTATGGCGTCCGCGTTTTTTGGCAGCAGGCAGTAGGCATGTTGTTGATTTGAAAGACATGCGTACGTTTTTAGGTTAGTAGGTCAAGTGGATTCATGTCGGTCGCGCGCATGTTCTTCCTTACATGTGGAACCAGGCTGCAGGATCGGGCTTAGTCCTGCGCCAGCCATTAAGCAAGGTGCTCCGCGTTTAGCGGAGCACCTTGTTTAATGGCTGGCGCAGGACTAAGCTCACTCATGATTCTGACCACCGATACCAACCAGTCCATAAACCCCTTGTGTATGCAGCGACAGTTACTGTTTTATAATACCTTTGGCTGCATTCGCAATGGTGTTAACTTCAAGTGCGCCTGTTTTGTTGCTTTGTGTCATGTGACTATAGTGAAAGTCAGTCAAGGTTGCGTTTATTAAAGAACAATCGACTATATTATTGCGATATCTATTTTATATTTCACGCTGTCGGGAGCGTCATTGGCTGTGCCTACTTGATTATTTCTAGTGCAGAAAGTCGGTCAAGGATAATGTGTGTTTACTAAAGTAAGGATTAATCGCCTGCCTTTTTTTTTTTTATTGATCAATCTTTGGTCCATGCAATCATAAGTCTTAATGGCCCGCTGTGCCTATTTTATTGTCAGTTGAGTATCGTGGGGGGTTTTTTTGTGTGTGGGGGTTTTCTAATGCTGAGAGCCAGTCAAGGATAATGTTGCGATTGCTAGAGAGTAATCCACACTGCATTTGTTTAGATATCTTCCATTCATGCGTCCAAAGGTACGGTGGAACCTGTTCTGAGTAACCACCCTTTTTGCAAGTAAGAAGTAGTCTTAAAAGACAGGTGTACTTTCCATGGAAGTCTTAAAGGCCAAAAAGTGTCCCCTGTCATTAAAGACCATCATTTAGGTGGCGACAGCCTTTAATAACAGGTGATCTCTCAGGAGGGTGGTCGCTCAAACAGGTTATGCTGTTAAATGGCATTTTTTTCGGTCTACACAGGCCAAGTGCGCTTTATACATATGTGCATATATATATGCTGGATATTTGAGGCACAGCTGAAAGTCTGATATGAGCACTCTGTTTTAGAACACAGATTATTTTTATTTTTAAATTGTTCCGCTTTTAACAAACTTCAGTTTTAACAACAAAACAAGCCATCTTTTACGTGGCATTTCCCATGCTGTTACGTTTACAATTAAAAATACACACGCACCATCCCCCGCAAGAAAAATAATTTTGTATTCCAGCCAAGATTTTGGTTAAATTTGCATTAGCAGCTCCAAAATGCGGTACGACGTTCCGGGAAAGCGGTACAACGTGTCAAAAAATTAGAAGCACGATGTTTCTGTCTAGTGTGTTTTATCAGTACGGAATACATGGTACTGCTGGGATACCCACCGTGGACTCGAAGCTGCAGTCAGTGTCCAAAATCTAGCCCAGCGCACAAGCACCGTATTTTCACACCCTACAAGCAGCAAAGCATTGAGCCGCTGTAAAATCACTGGCAGGCACATTACAATAAAACCTGTTTTGAAAGAAGCATCTTTTTCTGCCCCCCCCCCCCCCCCCCCCCCAAAAAAAAAAAAAAAAAAAAAGTGTCCGTAAAAGACAGGTGTTCTCGCATGAGAATTCTTGATGGGCAAAAGGGGTCACCTGTCATTAAAGACCATCATTTAGGTGGCTATCATGGTCGATCTGTGTCCCGCACTAGAGTGCAGTCTTCAGAGGACAAAGCTACAGACACCTAAATGATGGTCTTTAATGACAGGTGTTCTCCTGTAATGGTGGTTGCTCAAGACGGGTTCTGCTGTCTGACATTTAGAAGGTGACACGATTCTCCCATCGTTTTACGTCAAATAAAACATGTCACGTTGTGTTTTGTATGCATAAAGACAGCAAACGATCAATCATGAACTGAAATGTGAATGGCGCTCCTCGGTCAACGAGTACTTGTCTTCTCGTGTACGTAGTTTGTCACACGTAGCGGGAATTTATTTTTGGAAGAGAAGCATGTGATAAAGGGAGATCGCTACAGTCTTTGATCTGATTTGACTTGATTTGCGTTCTGGTCTGTGATTTTGGACCTTACGGCTTCAGATTTCATATCGTAATCGTACGCTATGGAACGCGCTTGATGTTTTAAGGTTATCTTTAGCAGGGTTGGATTTGACTGCTGAAATTTGCGGCGATAAATATGGAGGTATAGTTTCAGCGCCGGTGGCAGTTAATGGGTCCATTTAGGACGATGGAGTCGGAATGAACATGTATAGCAGAACCTGTTTTGAGCGACCGCCCAATGTGAGACCACCTGTCATTAAAGACCAACTTTTAGGTCGGTGTAGCGACCTGAATGATGATCTTTATATGGCAGGTGACACTGTTTCCCCTTCAAGCGAGGGAGAGCAACTGTCTTTTTTTGGCCTGTCATTAACGACGATCATTTAGTGGTTGTAGCCAATGAAATGGTGGTCTTTAATGACGAGACCCTTTTTTTCCCCTTCAAGACTTGTTTTAATTAAGAGAGCAGCTGTCTTTTCGTGACAGCCCCCCCCCCCCCTCTCCCTCCCCCCCCCCCCCACTTCCCCCTTCCCCCCCCCCCGACACCCCATACCCCTAAAAAATAAAAAAATAAAAAATAAAAAAAACTAGACAAAAAAAAAGAAAATAATAATAGTAATAATTAATAATTAAGTATATAAATAAATAAAATGAATACAAATTTTAAAACAATTTTTTTTTAACATTGCTCAGAACATGTTCCACTGTAGCGTTAAAAAGCATGGAGCATTAATCATAAACATGGCGCTTTTTGTCCGCGCACTAGGGAAGCTTTCAGGATGTTTGTTCAAACGTCCCGTGTGCCCTTTTATCGCAAGGTTTCATTGATCACGGTCGAGAACCGAGAGCAGTACGACATAGTCATAGCGGTCATAAGACAAGACCATCGTACCGCTGACTTTTTGACACTTAATACAGCTAGGTTGGACACCCCGGATCTTTTGCTGTAGGGATCCGGGGCTAAAAGGGTTAACTCATTGTACCCCAGGACCGAAATCCCCAAATTTTGCCGTTGTCCTCTGAAGACTGCATTGCAGCGCAGGACACAGATCGACCATGATAGTTCAAGGGTGATGCCAGAATAGCTTGGCGCCCATAGGCGCCAAGCTATTCTGGCATCACCCTTGAACTATCATGGTCGATCCGTATCTTGCTGTGGTGTGTCTGGGGTAGAATGAGTTAAGGAAATACTATACAAAGGCCTGCGTGCCTACTGTCTTTATCCTTAGAAAATAAAGTTTCAGTTCAGTTCAGTTTACTCTCTCATGCCTTGCATTCCAGTCGAAATAATGACGTGCAGTTTTGTTGGGTTTTTTTTTCAACAGAACCTGTTCAGAGCGACCATCTTTTATGAGAGGTCGCCTGTCAATAAAGACATTATTTTATGTGGATGTCTTTAATGACAGACGACACTTTTTGCTTTTAAAGACTTCTCTTGAGAGAGCACCTGTCCTTGACACCACGTTTTTCTAGCAAAAATATTGGTGGCCCAACTAGGAAAAGATGTTGTTTTTTGTAGTATGATTTGCTTTGAGGTGAGCGCGAAATAGAGAGATTTACACATGTTTCAAGAAAGGCGAACGTTTGCCTTTTTCGTGAGGTGTGCGATGATGCATTTTGGGATAAACTATTTATAAAACGTAGGCAATAGGCGCGACTAATCGGTGGCGATAGCTCATCAGTTGGCTGATTTTTTTTTTTTACATTTTCCAAAATTCAGTTTGAAATCTCGGTATCCCCTACTTTTGTGTGAACAGTATATATACTGACCAGCAAAAGAAATGCGACATTTTTGGAATCATCGGAAACACTTTTTTTTCCAGGTGATTCCAGAAATGTCGCGTTTCTTTTGTTCGTCAGTATATTAACCCGAATCCTGGATTCTGAATCACTGTTACAGATGAACTCATTCGAGACATGCCGCCTCCCGATACGCGGCTTATGCCGCGTATCCAGAGGCGGCACGTCTCGAATGAGTTTAACCGGTGCACACCTGCAACAAGTATGCAATCTGCTGCACTGTGTGTTAGTAAAATGATATGTGTCTACAGCCTATCGTAGTTGTTTATAGCTCTTTATATGTTCTATTAAACCTCTTCTTTAACAGGATATACAGTTTTACGTATATGAATTAAGCTAATCTGTTTTCGCTGCGGCTGACTTGGCGGTCTTTGTTGTCGTAATATGTTTATTATGCTGTAGATTTATTTTACTTCACTTACTTAGATGTGTGTGCACACTTAGACTGACTGCTATACATATGTCTGTTTTGTTATTTTTGAATCTGCTTAATTGTGATGTATGCATGTTTTATGTGTTGATGTTCAGATGGACGCTCGTCAGTTATGCCGCAAAAAAAATTCCTAATGTTTATGCATATGGCAATAAAGTTTATTTAATCTTATCTTATCTTATCTTATCTTTTATCTTAGACGCTAATGGATTTTACAGAACATGTGTTTGACACCTCAGACATTTTACACCCATGCACCCACGCTTTTCACGTGCTGTTGTAACAAACTTTGTGACAATGTAACAGTTGTTACAAAGCTCACGAACATCAGGAGCAATTTTCAGTGGATTAAAAGACCGGACAAACATGCGATATCGCATGTTTGTCCGCGCTTTGAATCCACTGTTTTGAGTCCTGCAGAAATCATCGCGACAAGCACCGCTACCGACACTCAAAGGGTTAACTTGAATTAGTTACGTTATGAACGATTTCCCTCCCACCCCCCACCCCGACCCACGTCTTATTATAAACGCAAATTGACGCTAAAAAGACCTGCTGCAGGCAACAATGGATTAATATTTCGCAGTGTCTTCTTTATATGTGTTCTTAGTGTGTCTTATAATAAAGCTGGATACAAGGGTTAACTTTAACTTGTTTTAAAACGAAAGACTTTCCGTTCTTCTTGTCCTTGGTATGCTGTTACGTATGTACTTGTGTTATTCTTTTGAGAGCATGTGTTTGTTGATCATAGCAAAGATCCAAATAATCATTTGAGTTATTTTGATTAAGAATTACGTACCTTTTTAGTAGGATTTATTTTCTTTTGCTTGGAGAATTGCGATTGACTTCTGTTGTGTAGCTAAAATGGCGCGTCTTTTCGTTACATTGTTGCTGGGGTCCGACCTACATTAGACTGGAAGGTTCTAGTAGCGGCGCGATTATTCTACTGTGACCTCAAATATGACGTCATAGTTGTTGGTAACATTTTGTACATTGTATGAGAGACGTAGGGTGTCAAACATGTTGATGCATTGTAGAGGAGACAGTGTATCAGTGTTGGTGCATTTGTGGATGCATTGTGCGGAGATCGCGTCGCTGCAATAAAATATTGTTGGGACTGTTATTCCAGTGTGGTCTACAACCTTGTGCCACGTGTGACGAGTTGCAGCTGAGTGAAGTTTCTTTACAAGAACCCTACGTGCGTGCGTCTGGTGTGATTGTATCATACTACGACTACGTCTACCACGTAACATATGCTGGAGAGTTCCATCGACTCGCACAAAGAGCAGCAGAAACCCATTGTTACGTGTGCGTGGTCACACATAATTATTGTGGAAAGAAGATTAGGAAATTATTATTCGAGGCAAGGCAACATCGATAACCCGTTGTATCGGCCAGTTTCAGCAGCCACGGAGCAGGTCGCTTTAAATACGAAAAACGCATAAACGTTTGGACTGTCAGCGTGTTTTTATGCGTTGTTCATGCTTGTGCTTTTAACTCATTCTACCCCAGACACACCACAGCAAAATAAGGATCGACCATGCTAGTTCAAGGGTGATGCCAGAATAGCTTGGCGCCCATAGGCGCCAAGCTATTCTGGCATCACCCTTGAACTATCATGGTCGATCTGTGTCCTGCACTGCAATGCAGTCTTCAGAGGACAACGGCAAAATGTGGGGATTTCGGTGTTGGGGTAGAATGAGTTAAAGTAATGCCATGTCTTTGATGTGCCCCTTTTCAAAGAGCACCCACCCTTTTCTCCATCACCCTAACCCCTCCCCTCCGACATAAAGGCTGCCATTCTGTCAGACAGCAGCTGAACGTAAAAGCTAGGAAACAGCTTTTTTTCCATATTAAATTGGCATAGCAAGGCCGATCTATGTTTGGTGTGTTTGTCATGCTAATTTACTAAAAGTGTATTACCTTTTTTGTGTTCTGCATTTCGGTAACATCCTCGGCAGCAACAGATCGTAGGGCCGACGTCGGCCGCAGCTGGCCCGCGCACGGCCGTGCGCGGGCCAACTGCGGCCAACATCGGCCAGAGGACCTTTGCGCAATGAGATTCTCCATGAGTCAAAACTCAATACAGGAAAAGCTTTCGTAGCCATCCCTGTGTGTTCCCTAACTAACCTGCTATGCTGTGTGAAGGTAAATAAGGGAGCAAGTCCAGTTTTATCAGAAGCGAGGTTTTCATCGTAATACAATGAGAATCTCGCTTTTCACCCCCCCAAAAAATGGACTTACTGTCTTTTGTCCTCACAGGGCAGGTATGTGCGCGTGTTCAGGAACCTTCGCCCAAAATTAATGCAAAAGCTCCTCTGGATGCCAGACTATTCGAGCACTACTCTTGAAATAGTATGGCCGATCCTTCCATTATTTAGTATATCAAGCGTGAATGTGTTTAGTATTAGCAGGGTAGATACAGTTTTAGAGCGTTCGAGCCTCGTCCGAACTGAAAGATCGTGGGTTCGAACCCAGTTGGGGACAAATTTTGTTCCGACCTATTTCAGCATCCTGTCTTTGAAATCGCCTTCGTGGTGAACAAAAGATGCTAAGCATTTATTTTCATTTTTAATTATTGCCTTTAGTATTTGTTTATGTAACTCGCACTCTTTTCCCGACTATTATATTATACAAGGCTGTCTCAGTTCACAGTGGCGGTAAAGGTTGTTCTGTCTCCGCCGCGCTGCCGAATGTTTCTTCGCAACGCCACAGAACGATCAGTCCATGAGGCGGCGTAAAGTAAGAACGACCCAACTGTGGCACGGCGCTACTTTTAATGAAGAAACATAGTTCGATTAAGAAGTTGACGCCTTTTCAAAAGGTCGTTGTATAAGTTAATTAAATCACGCCTGACCTCATGATCGACTCTGAATTTAACCCCCCCCCCCCCCCCCTCCTTTAAAGTCGTCGTTGTATAAATGAATTAAATTATGCCTGACCTATGATCGCTAAAGCTCGCATTCCATGGTCGAACTCAGCACCCGTGGTTTATTTTGCGTAACGGGAGGTCAGACATAATGTCTCTATGTACATCTAGCAACGGCAGGTGTGACAAATGGCATTGTCACACAGTTAATACCTTCGCCTGTGACAAAATAAAGATTTATTGATTCTTACGCAGGAAGCAAAGGACCTTTGGACCGTCGTCGGCCGCAGTGGGCCCGCGCACAGTCGTGTGCGGGCCCAACCCGGCCGGCGTCGGCCCGAGGACCTTTGTTTGCTGGGTAATAAATCCGGACGGCGTGAAACCGCCATAGGAAGACATTAAGCTATAAGTCAAATTTTGTGAAAAGCGAGATTGAAAATAGTAATATGATGAAAATGTCGCTTTTGACAAAATTGGTCGTGCTGTCTTTTTTGCTTTTCTAGCCCAGTAAGCGAGGGCCATGGGGCCCATGACGGCCGCAGTGGGTCCGCACACATCCGTGCGCGGGACCCACTGTGGCCGTCGTGGGCCCGAAGACGTTGTGCTGCTGGGGAGGGCAGAAAACACCTTTCCGTCCTCGTAATTCATCGATTCTCATGAGCCACGGGGCATAAATCTCCTCCCATTTTTTCTTCAGAACGACATCACCGGGGTGGTTAGTTCGGGTTTAACGTCCACAGCACCGAGGTGATCATGGACGGCCCTGACGGGAGGGAAATCTATTGCCTATGGAGTACGACCTGAACACTGATCAACTCAGGCGCACTCCAACTGTGCCACTTTGATTTACCAGGACCTTTCAACGGACATGCTATTGAACAAATCCGTTTTCCCCCCTGGATTGTGAGTCCAGCTACCGGGGCCTGGACGGGATTCGAACCCACGACCCGGCGATTCCCTTCGCTCTCCTGCTCCGACGTTTAACCGCCTGAGCTATTTCGGACTCAAACATCACGGGGGGAACTACGTCAAGTATTTAACCTTGTCTTTTTTTCCGGAACTTAGGGAGCAGGCAGGGGGAAAGCTCATAAATATACAATCAAGAAGGTGCAGTACTAAATGTGGGCGTGTGAAGACCCTGAAATCCCACAGTAGCCGTACACGACAATACACAACAATGTCACGATACAAAATATGCCTCAGGAGTTGCAGATTACTCACAACCCAAATAGGTGAGGGTAAAACGCTGGTATAAATAGTACACGTACCAAGGGGAATTACTCTTGGTACGTGTACTATTTCCACGTTAGCCTCACGTAGAGGGCTTGTTCTATGTGGCATGTCCGTTGAAAGGTCCTGGTAAATCAAAGTGGCACAGTCGCCACTGAGCGGAAATAAGTAGAATCGATAGCCGGTACTTCGCGCGTGCTCAAAATGTGCCTCCGGTCGCGTGCATTTTCCATTGTGACCTTGTCTAATGTCAAACTGTATTGATGTGTTTTTTATGCTAATTTGCGCCACGAACATCCCTCTCGGCGCACGGCTAATGCGCTATTCCAATTGAGCGGAGCAGTGTCTAGTTACACTTCAGAGCGCGAACTATACAGCGGAACCTGTTTTCAGCGACCACCCTCAATGAGAGATCACCTGTTATTGACCCTTTTGCTACCAGGGGGCGCAGGTCGTGCTTTTGAGATTATTGTAAATTCCACGCCAAAAGATTCCCATGGGTTCCCAAAAGAACATGAACATAAAGTGGTTTGAGCAAGAGGTATAGATCCTAACGAACCCCCGCAATTGCGGGGGTTCGTGAGGATCTAAACCTCTTGCAGTTGGGTGGCGTTCAGGTTTGTTTTTTTCGGCATTTTTGCGGCCACCTGATGCAGGTTGTGATTCTGCTGTCATCATTAATTCAGCACCCCAGAACTTTAACTCATTCTACCCCAACACCGAAATCCCCAAATTTTGCCGTTGTTCTCTGAAGACTGCATTGCAGCGCAGGACACAGATCGACCATGATAGTTCAAGGGTGATGCCAGAATAGCTTGGCGCCAATAGGCGCCAAGCTATTCTGGCATCACCCTTGAACTATCTTGGTCGATCCTTATCTTGCGGTGGTGTGTCTGGGGTAGAATGAGTTAAAGGCCCATTACCGCCGTAACTTAAAGCCAGAGCAGCCTTTCTCCAGCTGAAAAAAAGTGTGGAGTTCCAGAGAGCTGTCACAAGTCCGGATTTTCAACTCGAACGTAAAAGCAGTTCTCCTATATGGAGCAGAGACTTGGAGGTTGACAAAAACCACAGTCAACAGAGTACAGATCTTCATTAACAGTTGCCTTAGAAGAATCTTGAAAATCCACTGGCCAGAGAAGATCAGCAACATCGGGCTCTGGGAGAGAACAGAGCAGATAACAGCAGAGAATGAAATTGGGCGAAGAAGATGGGGATGGATTGGTCACAGTCTGAGAAAGCCAGTTTCCAGTATCACAAGTACAGGCATTGTCATGGAACCCCCAGGGAAAGAGGCAGGCCGAGAAACACCTGGCGTCGAGACCTCCAAGCAGACATCAAGAGACTGGGAACCACATGGAGTAAAATAGAAGGAGAAGCACAGGACATTAGTCGCTGAAGGTCTCTCGTCGACGACCTATACCCTGGGAGGGGTGACAGGCATAAGTAAGTAAGTACCGCCGTAACTGTTCAAAGATACACTTCTGTAACAGGTGGCTACGAAACGCTACACACTGGTCTAGTTATGGTTTATTTAGACACAGGACAATCCAGTTCAGCACACGTCGTTTTGATATCAAGTAATTTGACAATGACTCATCTCCGTTCTATAAATACAACGCTATCAGCATGAGAAACAGTTAAAAAAAATTGATTGACACGCTTACGGGCTGCACAGAATAAATAAGTCAGATTACGCGTGTGCTTTTGCTGCGTGTCCCAACTGCTGTTAAAGTTCATTAGGTGTGTCGACCAGGCATAACAAAAACAAATGGTGCTGAAATGTGTCTTCAAATTTACGCATAATGGTACGTTTAAGCTGTCCCCGGAATATGGATACAAAGTGGTTCCAGCAAGAGGTATAGATCCTCATGAGCCCCCGCGATTGCGGGGGCTCATGAGGATCTATACCTCTTGCAGTTTGGTGGGGTTCACTTGTTGTTTTTTCTCTGCTGTGAATTATAATCATTAGCTGGCTGTAGCATCAGGCTATTGCAGTCTCTTCAAAGGCAGGCGACACTTGCTGTCAGTCAAGACTTTTCATGAGAAGGTACCTGTCTTTTTAAGACTACGGGAAAAAATACTCCGAACACCTTCCTGGAAGAAATCGCATATTGTTTAACCCCCCCCCCCCCCCCCCCCCCCACGGCCTTTCCGGCTGCTCGTGAGGATCAATGCGTCCTGCTCGTGCTTGTTTCTGACACTTGTCTTGGTCTGTTCCTCGGCAAGGGCAGGTCGCTGGGGGTCAAAGTAGCAAGTGCCATACACTCTGTATTGATCAACCGTCACTTGCCATGATTTACCTGCGTACAGAGTGTATGGCAAAAAAAAATTTAGATTCGTTGCGTGTAAAACATGGCCGTTGCCACTTCGGTTAGAGACTGTTTTGTTTGTTCTCCATGTATATCAATGGTCAGAGCTTTGTTTTGTTGTTGTTGTTACTGTTGTTCTCTGTGTGCAACATGCTTTGAGCTTACGGATTTGTTTCTATGTAGAAAATGCAGTTCATGGTTGTGTGCTGGTCTGTGATTTTGGACCTTACGGCTGGAGCCGTAGGGTCCAAAAACACAATACAGCACTCAATTGCATTTTTTAATGTTTAAATATATTTATATATTTATTATTTCTTATTATGATTATTTATTTATTTTTAATTTATGTTTTCTTTTTCTTTTCTTTTTCTTTTTCTTTTTTTTTTTTTTTTCTTTTTTTTTTTTTTTTTTTTTTTTTTTGGGGGGGTGCAAAAGGATATGATTGCGTGTGTGTGCCTGTGTGCGTGCGCACACACGCACGCACGCACGCGCGCACGCGCGCACACACGCACACACACACAAACAAACACACATGCTTAAATTGGCCCATCTACGTACATACATGTGCTTGCTGTTGCTTGCTTCTCCCTAATCTGTGCGTGTGTCTATATACTGTGCCTTTATTCGTCCGCACGTGTGTTTGTGTTGCCCAACAGCACGTGCATACTAATCTATGAATTGCGTGGGCGTTACTGTGAGTCACATCTCCTTAAAGGAAAGATATAGATTTAGAAATCAAGTCGATTAAACCCACATTTTGAACGTGTAACATATGTATGCTAATGCTTTGTTGACGGAACTGTCCCAGAAAATCAACCATTTTAACGTCAATTTGCGGTTTTGAGTTACTAGGCGCCATAAGTTTAATCAGATTTGAAATGACGTGTTAAACTGAATTTCCTCGAGTCAACCTCCGCAGTAATTATCCTGCGCACAGCACAGCTGTGTGTGGGCCTGACAGCTGCCGAGTTCAGCCCGAAGTTTCAGTGCCCGGGCTGAGCGGTTTTTCCTTGCTGGTTTCTGAACCAGATTTGTTATTTGTTTTTCCGGCAATTTTTTTTTTTTTTTTTTTTTTTTTTTTGGGGGGGGTTAAATTAACCCTTTTAGCTCCGACGCACTACAGCAGTAAACAGATAGACCATGATAATTCAAGGATAGTGCCGGATTAGCTTGGCGCCTGACGGCGCCAAGCTAATCTGGCACTACCCTTGAATTATCATGGTCGATCGATCCGTCTCTTGCAGCTGGTACATGTCGTTAGGTGACACCTCCCAAAATTGGGAAATGCGGCCTTGGAGTTAAATGGGTTAAAATGAGCAATCCAGTTTGGTAGTTGACATTTCAGCGTTTTGACCCCTTTACCGCCAATGGACGCAGCGCAGATTGTAATTTGGAAATCACCGTAAATTCAAGGTCAGCGAACAAAAAGGAACCTGACTCATTGTACCCCAAGACCGAAATCCCCACGTTTTGCCGTTGTCCTCTGAAGACTGCACTGTAGCGCAGGACACAGATCGACCATGTTAGTTCAAGGGTGATGCCAGAATAGCTTGGCGCCCATAGGCGCCAAGCTATTCTGGCATCACTCTTGAACTATCATGGTCGATCCTTATCTTGTTGTGGTGTGTCTGGGGTAGAATGAGTTAAAACACACGATGTGGTTTCAGCAAGAGGCAGAAGTCCTCATGAGGGCCCCATCAACTGCAGTGTGGGCCTGTGAGGACCTATATTATTATCTATTATTTCGCAGTTGAGTAATGTGTTCATTTTTTCTCTGCAGTGAAAGGGGTTAAAAAAAAAACAGTTTCCAATACGTATGCGACAGCTATTTTAATTTGTATTTAATAATAAACAATACGATTTAGTAATAAATTAATAAGCATTTAACCCCCTCACAGTGGGTGCCAGCAGTCGCAGACTGTGTTGCTGATTAAACTTTTGTCAACTCGACGCTTTTGTGGATAAGCAGTGGGCTCAGCCACATCCAGGCGTAGATCTTCATGAGCCTTCGCTTTCGGGGGCTCATGAAGATCTACACCTCTTGCACTTGGATTCTTGCCAGCTGTGTGTCAGTGTGTGTGTGTGTGTGTGTGTGTGTGTGTGTGTGTGTGTGTGTGTGTGTGTGTGTGTGTGTGTGTGTGTGTGAAATTCCAGCTGTTTTAAAATGTCAGTTCAGTAATTCCTATTTATGTCCCCTTTGCACATGTAGTGATCAGGGCCAATTTTTTTTTTTTTTTATTTACGTTAACCCATTTAGCCCCGAGTCCCTACAGCAGGAGATAGATTAACTATGATAATTCAAGGGTATCGCCAGATTAGCTTGGCGCCTTCAGGCGCCAAGCTAATCTAGGACTACATTTGAATTATCATGGTCAATCCATCTCCTGCAACTGATACATAGTCATTAGGCAACACCTCCAAAATTTGAGAAATGGAACCCTGGGGCTAAAAGAGTTAACTGGAACAGTGACAGCTGCGGAATTGAAGCTCGTCACAGCTTGTGTACTTTTTCATGCGGAAGAACACCGTTTTTTACTGATGTTTCTGTGACCCGTGAAAATTCTTGTGCCGTGATATTCTCATCACACAAACACACAAATTGTGTTTTGATGGGACACAGACCTTGTGGTTCTAGTGTGTTTAGTTTCGCACTACATGAACACAAATACTTTGTATCACACGAACGCACAAGCTATGTTTGCTTAGATAGAGGCCTGTGGTTCTTGCTTTTTTTTTCCGGATCACACGCCAGAACGAATAAACTGTTTGCTGGGACATGGACCCTGTGGTTCTCGTTCTTAGTTTCTCATCACTTGAGCGCACAAACTATGTGTGTTGATACATAGACCTTTTGGTTCTCTCGCATTCCGTGTCGCATCACACGAACACGCACACTTTGTTTGGACGCACACTTTGCTTCTTGTTTTCAAATTTTTATTTTTGCGTCACGCAAATACAAAACTGTGTTGGTACAAGGGGGAGGGGAAGGGGTGGATGGTTGTCATGCCGCGGAATCGATCAGGCTCGGTAGAAGCAGTGCGCATGCGCACGACTGGCGTTAGTCGTGCCATATTGTGCTGCCGTCATCGAACATACTAATTGCAACTTTTAGCTATTGGGCAACTCGATACCTATCTCACAGGCTGTCCTGTAAACAAAACAAAACACAACAGGCATTCAGACGCAGCATACAAAGAAAAAGATCAAGGACAAAACTTAACGAACACAACAGGTGAATTATTTTTTAAAGATTATTAAAAACAACAACAAAAACTGGCGTTGGAGAATTTGTAACTGCCACCTATTGAGAGAGAAGAGAGAGATGATGATGATGATGAAACGTTTTATTCAGGATGAAGTTTAAGGAGAATCGCTTCTCGTGCAAACTGCCCTGGTGAAGTGCAAGTATTACAAGCAACGAGAAAGACACGGACAGTAGAGAGCATTGCTCATTGGAACGGGACAGCGTTGTGAAATCGGAAGCCAGCGCGACATCTCTCTCTCTCTCTCTCTCTCTCTCTCTCTCAAAATTCTCAACCCTTTCACGGCTTGGGCACAGCAACACGCAACTGCAAGAGACATAGATCCTCATGAGCCACGTAGTCGCGGGGGTTCATGAGGATCTATGCCTCTTGCATTTGTAGAGAGTCCGCCGTCATGAAGATCAAAGCTCTGTGTCTTCTTTTTCTGTCTCTCCCTCCCTGGCCGTGCGGCTCTGTCTCTCTGCTTGCCTGTCTTGCCCAAGACTTGAGCGTGCGCGTGACACAATCCGCATCTTTTATGCATTCCGCGCATGGGGCGTGTTTTACCGTTTGAAAGTCAACGTGTGTCTGTCTAGCGCGGCTTAGCGGCACAGGTGGTCTCGTATCAAGAATGCTGGGGATGGAGAGAGAGAGAGAGAGAGAGAGAGAGACAGGGGGTGTGGGTGTAGAGGGAGAAGAGAGAGGTGGAGGCTAGGGAGACAGAGAGAGAGAGAGAGATAACGAGTGGGTCTTCCTGCGACACAGTGCTAGACTCGCTGAGGCTGGGAGGCAGAAATCACAGATTTAGAGATGGCGTACCTGAGGAGTGGGTAGCTGAAATCGTAGATAGGCCTGCGCGTGCGTTTTGCATCTATGGATCGGAGGAAGAGTGCGAGAGGGTGGGTTTGCCACTGCTAGAATCAAAATGTAGACACTAACTATTCTGTAAGAGTGAACGAAAAAGACTGGTTAAAATACGTGGGCTAACTCTGCTCGACTCAGTAGTGTTCGTATTCGCTTCACGGCTGACAACACGTGGTAAACAGGTAACGCCGGCGACTGAACAGTGAACGTGAGAGAAAGGTAGTGAAGGGGTTGGCTGGCCCCTCTACCGGCAGTGGACTCTACACTACCCTAGGTGATGGAATGCGCCGTTAATATTTTTCGATCGGCTCGTGTGTTCTCGTTCCCACCTGCCGGAGTCGCACCGTGGAGGTTCCGACCCTGGGCCGGGCCGCAAACAGGTAGGAACAGGAAAACGTTGAATGTTTATACAGCGCCCCCCCCCCCCCCCACCCCCAACCCAGTCTGCAAGAGGCGTAGATTCTCATGAGCCCCCGTATTTGCGGGCACTCATGAGAATCTTTGCCTCTTGGAGAGTGTCGCTGCTGCTCCAAAATTGCGGGTGTCACTGCGAGTGTCATTTGGGGTTATGCGGCCTTCAGTTAAGCTTTTGACCTGCCCAACATTTTCTCTCTCGTTTTGAGGAACAGGTAAAACCGATCGGTCAGTAGGAAACCTAGGTTTACAAGAACCTTGTATTTTCGACTGCCGTTCTGGGCCATTGATTTCTTCTACGGGTACTGACTATGTTTTGAACATTTTTTTTATTATTTTTTTTTTTTTGTATAGAAGGTATTCTAATATATTATGAGCCCTTACCCGCTTGTCAGAAAAGCAGTCGCACACGATCACAAAGTATAGATTCTCACAAGGCCGCAGCCGGGTTGCAGCCCACGTGTGTCATCAAATGGTATTGACTTGACTCTCTTGACTATTACATTTTAGAGTCCCTCGGCACTGTTAAGACTAGTGATCAAGTATAAATTGGCCTGAAACAGGTACCAAAGTGGAGGGGGAGGAAGAACCGGAGTACCCGGAGAAAGAACCCCCGACGGTCCGCCCGAATTAACGTTGACACTAGAGGAGAAAAGTCCGACGCCGGAACCCGGTATCGAACCTCGCACCTTTAGCATTGATGGCAGGCGCCTTTACCACTGCGCAACGGACCGCCCCTGACTCGCATGCTGCAGTTTTTTTTTTTGTTTGTTTGTTTGTTTGGTTGGGTTTTTTTTAACAGGTAGGCACCCAAAATTAAGCGTTTACCTCTATGGCGGACGTTTCTGCCGGCCACCCTCTGCCGGTCACGAGAAATAGATCCTCATAATCCACTGCCGTTTCGTCCGTCTTGACGTAAAACAAGTACAGATTTTCGTGAGCCTCTGGATTCTTTGGATAGTTTTAAACAGTTTGTGTACGTGTAGGGAATGATAACTTTCTTCTTTTATGAAGTGATCACTTCGACTGCGTGAGGCTGAGCGGATGTAGCCGAATCCTACCGTCAGAAAATACAGCAGCAGCTGCTTTGAGCGACCACCCCTATAAGCGACCACATGTTAACCCTTTCAACCCAACGGCCGTATTTCTCAAAGTAGGGAGGTGTCGCCCATGAACCAGTTGCAGGAGCTGCATCGACCATCATAATTCAAGGGTAGTGCCGGATTAGCTTGGCGCCTGACGGCACCAAGCTAATCCGGCACTACCCTTGAATATATCATGGTTGATCATCTTCTGCTGTAGCGAGTCGAAGCTAAATTGAGTACAGACAAATAACACTTTTTTCTCTTCAAGATTTGTTTCTTTAAAGAGAGCACGTTTTTTTATGACCACCTTTTGTGTGCAAAAATAAATGTGGTTGCTCATGACAGGTTCTGCTGTACTGAGGCTCTTCCGTCATAGCCCATCTGAATCAGCAACTGGCGTGGGTGCTCATGAGCCTCTGCATTGGCTTTACAAATACAAATACAAAGGTTCGCTGAGAGACTTAAAAAGCAGCACACCTCTTCAACCTTATTCCTTTGACGCAACAAATTTGTTGCGTCAATGGAATGGGTGGAGGAGGTGTGTACTTCCCTGGTACTTGTGAAGCAAGAAAGAAAAAAAAAGGAGGTTTAGATTGTTGGTGTATTTTTTTCAGCAAACAGTCCTCCTTGTACAGATTGTCGTGAGCCCAGCATATCCCTTAAACAGGTGGACACCCAAAGTACACTTGTTGCATTTGCGTCAGTGGGTTTACGGAAAAGGGGGAGTTCGGTTTCCCTTGCGCGTTCGTGCGCTGAAAACAAAGTAGACAAGAAAAAGAGGAAGATGGAATAGGGTGTATACGTGTAGTCCGATCACCCCTGCGTACGGCCCCGCTTTCCACCCTGCCGAGAAGGGGGCAGGCTGCGTACACTTCCATGCGTAGGCTGCCTTTCTCGGCACTGGGGAAATCGGAGCTGTGCACCTAGCATGGAGGATAGCGTAGTGGGACGAAACGTGTTAAACGTAAAACATTTAGTGCTTAACCCCATCACTGCTGAGAAAAAGTGAAGACGATCCAACGGCAAGAGACATAGATCCTCTTGAGCCCCCGCGACTGCGGGGGCTCATGAGGATCAATGTCTCTTGCTGAGACCAAATTTGTCGCCATGTTTCCTGGACGCTGTTGGCTTTTGGTCGTTGAATGAACCAAGATTTCAGAAACAGAAATGTACGTACAGTGGCAGGGAAGGGTTGTTACACTATAAGTGTATACGACCAATATCACGGTCGGGTAATTTTATAATTTCCCTTGATATGAAAATAACGAGGGCATAATTAGTACCACGGGCTCACGTGGAGTTGACAAGTGGCCGGCCCTACTAAGCTGGGACTAATGAATAAATAATAGGTTACTGGTCAGCTAAGATCAGAGGAGGCTGGCCACCATAATAGATGTGGAATAATTATGAGAGACAGTGATGGGTTCCTTTGATAGCTAGGATCAGAGGACGCTGACCACCATAATAGATGTGGGATAATTAGGAGAGATAGTAATGGGTCCCTGGTCAGCTAAGATCAGAGGACGCTGGCCACCATAATAGATGTGGAATAATTATGAGAGACAGTAATGGGTTCCTTTGATAGCTAGGATCAGAGGACGCCGACCACCATAATAGATGTGGAATAATTAGGAGAGACAGTAATGAGTTCCTGGTCAGCTAAGATCAGAGGACGCTGACCACCATAATAGATGTGGAATAATTATGAGAAACAGTAATGGGTTCCTTTGATAGCTAGGATCAGAGGACGCTGACCAGCATAATAGATGTGGAATAATTATGAGAGACAGTAATGGGTCCCTGGTCAGCTAGGATCAGAGGGCGCTATCCACCAGAGCAGATGGGGGGATAGATTATGGGTGACAGTAATAGCCCCTTTGACTGGTTGAGACAAAGGGGCGATGCCCGCGGCCAAAACGGGTATATATATATAGAGGGGGGAGCTCACAACGAAGGGAACGAGATAGAGAGAGAGCTCGCACAATGACCAGAACGAACAGAGCTCACAACGAAGGGAACGAGATAGAGAGGGAGCTCGCACAATGAAGAGAACGAGATAGATAGAGAGCACACAACGAAGAGAGAGAGAGAGAGATAGATAGAGGGAGCTGAGAAGCGAGAGACCGAGCTCCGGTATTTTCGCCATTTTAGTATGCCATGCTAGTAGGTTGGTTGTGCCCAACCTATTAGACCCACGATGACCAAGAAATAAAAGACTCTTCTGGAAACACTCTTGTCTGGCTGCGCCTTCCATCTACAACACCTTGCGTGTGGCTGCGGTAGTGTAACACTACCTTATCTTCTTATTTGGTGCCGTGACCAGGATCTCGGAACGGGAAGAAACAGAGGAACGAAGAAACAGAAAAAAAACTAGACTATCAGCACCAAATCGACAGCCAACGACGCAAGGGTGGAAGAGCAGACCAGAAAGAGAAGAGAAGAGTGCAAGCCAACAACCCGAAGAGAAAAGCAGAGTTCGAGCCCACTTCAAGAAAAGCAGAGTTCGAGCCCACGTCAAGGAAAAGCAGAGTTCGAGCCCACTTCAAGAAAAGCAGAGTTCGAGCCCACTTCAAGAAAAGCAGAGTTCGAGCCCACGTCAAGGAAAAAAACAGAGTTCGAGCCCACGAGACGTCTGCGACTCATTCAAGACCAACAGCCGAAAGGATCACGGGGTAAGTGACTTTTTTCGTTTAACCCTTGTTGAGTCTTATATAGGAGCCAGACCAGTTAGCTAGAGTTGTGTTGTTGTTACATTTAAAAAGAAACAAAAATGGCAGAGGAAGTGTTTAGGATTTTAGGCGAAAAAGTAGAGGAAATGAGTCAGGCGATTAACGCCCAGAGTATAGGGCAGATGGTAGGAACGTTTGACGGAAAGCCTACCAAATTTAGGGAGTGGATAAAAGAAATTGACAAATATGCAGTGCTAATAAAAGCCCTCAACAGGCGCCCCGTCATTGCTTATCAAGCAAGCTCGGGGGTGGTGAGTGATTTTATCCATCGATTCTTACAAACGGAAGCGGCAGGGGATTGGGATGAACTGAAAAGGCAGCTAACCGTAAGGTTCGGCGAAATCGCCGATGAAAATCATGCTTTTGCGTTGCTACAGCGGGTGAAACAAAACCCGAGGGAAAGTGTGCCTCTGTACGCAGAGCGACTAATGACTCTGGCCGGCGAAGCCTTCCCGAGTCAGATGGGCGCTGCTGTGGTACAACGGCAACTAACAAATTTCTTTGTTGATGGATTGGCGCACGACTTTCTTAAGATGAAAGTCCTGCGGGATAACTCAAGTACATTAGATAGGGCCGTGCAGGTGGCCATGCAAGAGGAAAATCTTCGCCATAGGTTTGAGCTATGCACGATAAACAATCGGCCAGTTAGTCAGCCGAGAACGACAGCTAGGGGTGGAGAAGAGGCTATGGAAGTAGACCATGCTCGTCACCGTAATTGTTTTAAATGCGGGAGAGTAGGGCACCAGGCAAGAAATTGCCGAGTGATAGGGGCGGTTGGTCAGCAAACAATGCGTCCCCCGATTCAATGCTGGAAGTGTAGGGAACGAGGTCACATTCAGCGGGAATGTAGAAAGGCCGGAAACAGGCGGCCACAAGGTCAAAGAAGGTTTCCGCCGAGGCAGGAAAACTAGAAGGTTCTGCGGCACACGAAGCCGTTACGCAGGACCGGAAAAGTAGAAAGAGTCAGTTGTTTAGCATTAATGTAGCGGGTAGCCCTAAGTGCATAGTGTTCAAAATTGGGAAGCAACGATTTCGTAGCTTGATCGATACGGGAGCAGAGGTGTCTTTGATTAGCAAGGGGGCTTACGATAAACTCAGTCATAAGCCAAAGTTAGGAAAGGTAGATGTGTCGTTACAGTCAGTTAGTGGAGAAGCTTTACACGTATTGGGGAGTTCAGAATTAGAATTTACGGTAGCGGGGCAAAAGTTTCAACATAAGTTCTACGTGGTATCAGGGCTCAACAGGAACTTTATTCTGGGAAATGACTGGTTAGACAAAAACGGGGTGAGGATTTATTTTGACTTGAAGAAACTCAGAGTCGGAAGTGTTTATGTGCCCTATGAACAGGACATCCACATTTCGTCTTTGGTCAGAGTGACTAAGACGAAAGTGATAAAACCTCAGACGGCAGAAGTACTCCAGGTACGGATGAAGAATGCTCCGTATTTTGCAAGAGAGACACTCTTAGAGATTTCGGAAACAGACAAGGGATTTATAGCACAAGAACCGGGACTGTTAGTGACAAGCACGGTAGTCAGGCAAAATAATCACCAGACGTATCCCATACTGATAGTAAACAACACAAACAAGACGTATAGAGTTAGAAGGGGTTGTGTTGTCGGGAAGGTAACAGCAGTTCAGGAAGTACATGAAGTACAGATAGGGTCGGTTGATCGGCAGGTATCGGCAGTCGACTTGACGGAAGTCACTGCGCCGGAGAATATGAAAGGTGTAGTGTCAAGAGCTCATTACGAACAATCAAGACTTGTTCGCGAATAGCGACCTTGATTTAGGGGCTACTGACACTGTCACGATGAAACTAGATACCGGCGATCATCCTCCCATTAGGATAAAACCGTATAGAATCCCGCTTCAAGATAGAGAGATTGTTGATAAGGCTCTAGAAGAGATGTTACAGGCAGGTGTGATAAGACGTTCTCAGTCCCCATGGTCTTTTAGTTTAGTGATTGTATCCAAGAAGGATGGGTCGAAACGTTTATGTGTTGACTTTAGAAAACTGAATGAGGTTACAAAGAAAACATCGTACCCACTACCGCTGATAGATGACATTTTGTCACTGCTGGGAAAGGCCAAGTATTATACCAGCCTGGACCTTAAGTCGGGATACTGGCAGGTCAAGATGGCGGATCAGGAGAGTAGGGATAGAGTAGCATTTGCATGCCACAAGGGATTATTCGAATTCACGAAAATGCCTTTTGGTTTGGTGGGAGCACCGGGATTGTTCATGATGCTTATGAATATCGTGCTAGCCGGTTTAGAAAGCTTTACCTGTGCCTATCTCGATGACATTTTGATCTTCTCAGAAACAATAGAAGACCATCTGTGTCACCTTCAGACAGTCTTTGATCGATTGAGACAGCATGACCTGAAGCTGAAACTCAAGAAGTGTCAGTTCTTTGAGGAAGAAACCAAATACTTAGGGTTTGTCATTAGTAACCAGGGGATAAAACCGGATGAGGAAAAGGTAAAAGTCATTAGGGCTATGGCGGCTCCGACCTGTGTCAGAGAGTGCCGTTCGTTCATTGGTATGATTGGGTTTTACAGGAAAATGATTCCTAATTTCTCCCAGATGGCTGAACCAATCATAGCACTGACACGAAAGTATGCGAGATTCAGTTGGACAGAGGAATGCCAGAAAGCGTTTGATTTGATGAAGGAGACGTTAGCCGTAGCACCAGTGTTAGCCTATCCAGATACACGGCGTCCGTACATCCTTTACACGGATGCCAGCGACACATGCGTGGGGGCATGTCTCGCGCAAAAATGCGATGAGGATTCAGACATTTCCCCAGGCTCAAAGGTAGAAAGACCTATTTATTTTCTATCCCATAAACTTAGTACCAGTCAAAGAAAATGGTCGACAATAGAGAAAGAGGCTTTTGCGATCCATTATGCGCTTCAAAAGCTAAATCACTATTTGCATAATGTGGAGTTTGTAATCCGCACGGATCACATGCCTCTTAAGTATTTGCTTAATTCACCAATGCAAAATAAGAAGGTGCAGATGTGGGCCCTTGGCATTTCAGGATATAACTGTACTATTGAATATATCCCAGGTCCTCAAAATGTTTTGGCAGACTTACTATCCAGAATGCCGGGTGGTACTCACATGCCAGAGCATGAGGAAGAAGAAGAGTTAACCAGAGAGGTCAATGACAATGCTTTTGTCATTGGAGTCATAAACTCCAACCAATTCACACCCAAGCAGTTCGCTAGTTGTACAGTAGGGGCAGGGTGTGACGAGAAGCTGGAAAAAGGTGATCTTCCAGGGTTTGATATTATTGAGGAACAGGAGAAGGATTCTGAAATAGTGCGCTTAAAGGACTTATTGATTAGTGAACAAGGAACTATGACAGTCAATAGGAGATACATGCTGATAGAGGATGTTCTATATTTCTTGTCTCATCCTGATGATGAACCAGTAGCCAGATTGTATGTTCCGTCTCACTTGGTAGAGTACGTAGTCAGACAGTACCATGACGAAAATGGTCACTTAGGAATAGACAAGACGCATGACACAGTCAGTAGAAAGTATTACTGGCCTAACATGTACAAACAACTGTATGAATATGTTAGTGGGTGTGTCATCTGTCAGTCTAGAGTATTACAAAAGAAAAGGGCCCCCGTACAGGAAATGGACATTCCTCCATACCCATTCGCTAAGTTGTCATTGGACTTGGCAGGTCCGTTTGACTGCTCCCTTAGCGGGAATAGCTATGTCATAGCATTCATCTGTCATCTGACAGGTTGGGTAGAGGCGTTCCCTGTACCAGATAAAACGCCGCAGTCAGTGGTACAGCTGCTCGTAGAAGAAATTCTACCCAGACATGGCTGTCCATTGCAGATAGTATCAGACAATGGATCTGAGAATGTGAATAGGGTTATGGCAGAAACGCTGGCAGAACTGAACATAGATCATGTCACGACCAGTCTTTATCATCCTCAGTCCAATGCTAAGGTCGAACGTTTTCACAGAACTTTTAACGACATTCTGTCCAAAAAGATACAAGAGGATTTTTCGACATGGGACGTGCATATTAACCAGGTACTAGCAGCTTATAGGGTTTGTGTTTCGGAAACTACGCAGGAATCTCCTTTCTTTTTACTGTACGGTCGCGATCCAGTGCTACCGTTAGATAACATCCTTAGACCCCGAAGAAAATACGCTGGTGAAGATTTTCACAAGATAGCGCTTGAGCAGCAACACAAGGCCTTCACCCAGGTGTATCGGCGAATTAAGAAAGCACAGAAGAAGGGGGCTAAGTATGCTAATAGAGGTGTACAGCCTGTCGAGATTAAGGTCGGTGATCCAGTGTACCTTCGTAATCACCGTAGACACAATAAGTTAGACAGTAAGTGGAGGTCGCACTATAGAGTGGTGGAACAATTGTCGCCTGTCACATTCAGGGTACGACATCAACTAGATGGCACTGAGGTCAGTTCACATGCTGAACACTTGCGGATAGCCAAAATTAGCGAGTGGCCTATTCCAAAAGCCAGGGGGAGAACATTACGCAAAGCCACACAGGTTGTAGCTCCAGAATCATCTGATAGCGACAGTGACGATGCAGTAGGGCAAGAGAACGCACGAGACAGACTGACTAGGGGGGTGCGAAAAGAGCGTGAGAATTCTTCATCCGAGGAGGACGTTCCGTTAATGGAGTTAAGAAAGCGCCTAAAGACAAGAGAGAAAAGATCTCTCTCAGCAGTAAACGTTAGTTGTAACAAGGGCACATCAGACAGTTCTGATGATGGGGAGATCGACGACAATCGTTCGATTCAGCCTAGTTTACAGACTAATGGGGTTAGGGAAATTCTTGAAGCGATACTGACTCTTCTGCCAAAGAAGGCTTCAAATTAGAAATGCGACTCTCAGACGGTATCTGGGAGAGGACTATTGTAATGTGTAAATCATGAAACATGATTTGAGTTTTGTCAGAGACAGTGGTGTAAGTCTCTGGTGATATCTCGTACTGCAGACAACAACAATATGAAGTTTTTTTTTAGTCTGATAGTATTTGGGCTAGCGCAGGGTTTAAATATTATTCACAATGTCGTATTTCAAAAACTTGATGAAGTTACCACTAGTAACTGGAGATTCAGGTCGGCCTGCGCCAGAATCAATGACGGCTCAGTATGACTTAGAATCCACAACAATAGCAGTAGACGCGCAACGTACGCGGTTCGCGCTCCTTACGGAAGCTGAACTTGAAGCTTGTTCCAAACCCTTGATAGGATTCTGTGCGATTCGAAGTGCAATATATCCTATGAACATTAATCAGTTTTGTGTTACGGCGCTGTTTTTAAACAATTCAGACGAAATTGCAACACACGGCCGAACAAAGGTCAAGTTGGGTACAGTGTTACCTATGGCACGGTATATAATGGATGGGCTATGAGTCATTAGTAATCATAGTCCACTAAAGATGAGTATTGTCACGGTAAAGGGATCACGTACCAACAAATCAACCCACCATTATCGCTAATCCGCCTCAATGAATCATGTACGGCTATTAGTGATAGATTGATGTTAACCCCTTACTACCAACAAGAGAGTCAGTATCAGGTGGAAGACAAATTGATAGGATGGCTGGAAAACTATGCATTTTCCAATATAACGTTATGGAAACCATTTCATAGCGCTTTACCAGACTACGATCCCCTCTCTTTGCCCAAAGAGTTAGATGAAATTAAGGAAAGGCCAATGGATCATCTAATTGCTCGACTTCAGAGCATGCGATTCGTTAAGCCAAAACAAGAATGGGCGATATGGAAACAGATCATCATTGGTTCTATCGTAGGGACAGTTGTATTGATCATAATTGGGGTAGGGTGTATACGATATAAGAAGGAAACTAGCGCATGGTTTGGCTCCATACTATCACGACTCAGGAAGGGTGAACGTGAGGTCACTGTGCCTACGTTGATTTCGGCGGCTGTGCAGTCAGCAGACGTGAATGACGTCGCAAGAGCGAAGGACTCTACGCCGATGATGGAGGGAGGAGTGCAGTTACTCCCCGCCTCGAACGTTGTCAAGTTTTACCCGTCGTTGGGGTAACCAAGGATCAACGCTGTTGCGATCCAGGAAGGATCGTGAAGAATAACGAACACATGTGCAAAGACATAACTGAGTCGACGATTTTGATGTGAACATTTATTGGCGTGATTACGCCGGACAATAATAATTTTTAATAAGGAGTGATCGATTTAAATAAGCGGTCATTCCGAAAAATGATGTATTTTGTGGATAACATGTTTAATGGTTTGAAATGATTTTGTGGTCTGAATATTGTGTAATGGAAAAAAAAAACGAATCTTGTGAATTAAGATTCCTTTTTTTTTTCGGGTAGGTTTGGGAGAAATGTTACACTATAAGTGTATACGACCAATATCACGGTCGGGTAATTTTATAATTTCCCTTGATATGAAAATAACGAGGGCATAATTAGTACCACGGGCTCACGTGGAGTTGACAAGTGGCCGGCCCTACTAAGCTGGGACTAATGAATAAATAATAGGTTACTGGTCAGCTAAGATCAGAGGAGGCTGGCCACCATAATAGATGTGGAATAATTATGAGAGACAGTGATGGGTTCCTTTGATAGCTAGGATCAGAGGACGCTGACCACCATAATAGATGTGGGATAATTAGGAGAGATAGTAATGGGTCCCTGTTCAGCTAAGATCAGAGGACGCTGGCCACCATAATAGATGTGGAATAATTATGAGAGACAGTAATGGGTTCCTTTGATAGCTAGGATCAGAGGACGCCGACCACCATAATAGATGTGGAATAATTAGGAGAGACAGTAATGAGTTCCTGGTCAGCTAAGATCAGAGGACGCTGACCACCATAATAGATGTGGAATAATTATGAGAAACAGTAATGGGTTCCTTTGATAGCTAGGATCAGAGGACGCTGACCAGCATAATAGATGTGGAATAATTATGAGAGACAGCAATGGGTCCCTGGTCAGCTAGGATCAGAGGGCGCTATCCACCAGAGCAGATGGGGGGATAGATTATGGGTGACAGTAATAGCCCCTTTGACTGGTTGAGACAAAGGGGCGATGCCCGCGGCCAAAACGGGTATATATATAGAGGGGGGAGCTCACAACGAAGGGAACGAGATAGAGAGAGAGCTCGCACAATGACCAGAACGAACAGAGCTCACAACGAAGGGAACGAGATAGAGAGGGAGCTCGCACAATGAAGAGAACGAGATAGATAGAGAGCACACAACGAAGAGAGAGAGAGAGAGATAGATAGAGGGAGCTGAGAAGCGAGAGACCGAGCTCCGGTATTTTCGCCATTTTAGTATGCCATGCTAGTAGGTTGGTTGTGCCCAACCTATTAGACCCACGATGACCCAGAAATAAAAGACTCTTCTGGAAACACTCTTGTCTGGCTGCGCCTTCCATCTACAACACCTTGCGTGTGGCTGCGGTAGTGTAACAGGGTTTTAACGTCTGTTGTCCACCACGAAGGTGGTTCTAAAGACGGTGCCCCGAAAAGGGTTCAACAAATTTTAACGCCATCGGGGTTCAGACCCACGTCCTTACGATCTTTTGGGTCCCAACCTCGGCGTCGACGCAACCTCGGCCATAGTGACATACAATGCTCAAAAATAATTCGGGCGGACCGTCGGGGGTTCTTTCTCCGGGTACTCCGGTTCTTCCACACCCCCCCCCCCCCACCCCCCACACTTTGGTACCGGTCTCAGGCCACTTTGCAAATTTCAAATACAAGCGATCAAAAATCTCTGTAACTTCAGTAGCTGACTGGCCCTTCGTTTGTCTTGTACTGTGTTTGTACTGTGTTTGTCTTAAATGGCTTAAATCCGTGTCTGTTTCGTGTGTGTGTTGGGTTTCAGGCGCGGCGCTTTGAGTCGATTTCCCCAAGATTGAGAAAAAGCGCCTATGTAATAACGGTATTATTATTATTATTATTTATAAATACTAAGTAAGGTACATTAATTTTTCAGCTTGAATTACTAAACGTTCTCAGAATGGGTATAATAACGGTTATATCGGTGATTAGCCATCCCATTGGCTTACAATTTCAAAACATTGGTGTGACATAATCGTGCTCACAAAAAGTAAGGGACGTCCTAATTTCAGCTTGAATTACTAAAATAATATTTGGAAAACTCCTTACATCTGCAAACTGCAGTCGCCTTTTGTGCCTGATTAATGTTTAAACTTTTGGGGACATTTTAATAATTCAAGCTAAAAGCAGTACGTCCTTTACTTTTTGTGAACATTATGTCACACCAGTGTTGTGAAATTGTAGTCCAGTGGGATGGCTAATCACTGATATACCCGTGATTATACCGATTCTGAGGACTTTTAGTAATTCAAGCTGCAAACCGAATATACCTTACTATTTGTGATCAGTACATGTTACTCTGGCCGAGGAGTCCGACGCTCTATACCAACTGAGCCACCCCGGTCCTCAGCTTCACTTACTCGAGTCGAACTGCATCCGGATACGCGGCTTCAACCGCGTATCCGGATGCAGTTTGTCTCGAACGAGCGAATGGCCAAGCAGGTTCTGTGAGAGACACAAGTGGAGCCCAGCATATCCCGAGCATTCATGAGTTTTAACCCCATCTGTCACTGCCAGTAGACGCAGAGTGTATTTCTGAAATATTTGTTAATCCAACGCCAAAGAGCACTGCACATGCCAAGGAGCGTGGCTACAAAGTGGCGTCATCAAGAGGCATTGATCCTCATGAGCCCCCGCAACTGCGGGGGCTCATGAGGATCGATGCCTCTTGCAGTTGGATCCTGGTCAGATTCCCGGAGGGGTCTAATAAGGTTGCTTTCGCAGCATGCTTGTCGCATTTCAATATCAAAATGGGTGTGGGGTATTGTTTTCTGTCGCTTAACTCATTCTACCCCAGACGCACCACAGCAAGATAATGATCGACCATGATAGTTCAAGGGTGATGCCAGAATAGCTTGGCGCCTATGGGCGCCAAGCTATTCTGGCATCACCCTTGAACTATCATGGTCGATCTGTGTCCTGCACTGCAATGCAGTCTTCAGAGGACGGCAACGACAAAATTTGGGGATTTCGGTCTTGGGGTAGAATGAGTTAAATCTTCTCTTTAGATTCTCCGAAGACCGAAACAACTTTCCTGTGAAGGCAAAAAGACAGTAATTTTTTTTTTTTCTTGTTGTGAAAAGCGAGATTTTCATAAAATTAAAGTTGCAACCTCGCTGTTCACAAAAATGCGTTTTGCCTTCACTGGGCAGCCCGCTTGCCGCCTCAGTCCTCCTTGAAACTACACCGATCTATGCGAATAAAGGGAAAAGAACTGAATTTGCACTGTCCATACAAGACTTGGTCATTCAGCCGAAACCCAGGGAGTTTACTCAGTCTCAGGATGCATGCATAAATTGACACGATTTTGACAAGCAAGAGCCATAGATTCTCATGAGCCCCTGCGACCGCAGGGGCTCATGAGAATCTATGCCTCTTGCACACGTTCTCGAAATGTTCTGCACAAGGAAACGGTACCTGCGTTATTTATGTGTTTTGATTCATTGTATGCACTATTCACACATCAGCGGTGTTTAGTGGTTGGTTCGTGGGGAGAGGGGAGCTTAGTGGGTCAGGGAGGGGGTTGGGGGGAGGGGGGGGGGAGGACGAGAGGGCGGGTATTCTTTAGTACTTTGTGTAGCAGGGGGAAGATGTGTAGTACTGTAGCACAGGGGGCCACGTTCGGGACCCCACTGATCCAGATTCTTTTTTTAGGCCAGGGGCGGCCATTTACACCACCGACTTGCATTACCTTAGTACATGGGCTACGCATGCGGAATGCGCATGGCAGGGACGGTAACTGCGCTAAGAGAGGCCGTACAGCAGAACCTGTCTCGAGGGACCGCCTTTATTTTTAAGAAATGAAACATCACCTGTTGATAAAGACTGCCATTTAAGTGGTCGTTTTACATGTTCAACAAACATTATTTATTTCCTTTTGGACGAGGCATGTGGCGGATGCGTATGCCCGAGACATCGACTATGCTAAGTTAGGTACAGCAGCACCTGCTTTGAGCGACCACGCTTATGAGAGATCACCTGCCATTAAAGACCGTAATTGTGGTGGCTGTACTGAATATCAATGCGCAACATTTCTTTCCTCTTGGTAGTGAAAAGTAAAAAAAAGTTAAACTTCAGTTTAGGGCATAGCTTAACTCATATAGGCCCAGGACCCTGCAGCAGGAGATGGATTGGTCATGATAATTCAAGCCTGAAGGCGCCAAGCTCATCTGGCACTACCCTTGAATTATCATGATCAATCCATCTCCTGCAACTGGCACATAGTCGTTCAGAAATACTTTAAAAATTTGGGAAAAGCACTCAAGGGGCTAACAGGGTTAACATCGTTTGTCCACCACGAAGGTGTCTCAAAGACAGATCACCGAATAGGGTCTAATCAAATTTGGACCCCAGCAGGGTTCGAACCCGCGAACTTTCCGGACGGATTTAAAGTCAGTCGAACACTCTGTCACTTGGTCTACCCAGCTCCCCTATAGTAAAAAGTCGGGAAGGTTTTTCTCTATCAGTACTTTGGCACTGATACACACCGTATCTCCTGCTGCAGTGTCGGATATAACGATAAAAGGTTCGCGTCCGCTGGAGCTGTGTTATGTGTCCGAAGTTTACTGTAGATTACTTCGCTTATTATGACAGAGCTCGGCTGTAACAATCAAAACATGTTTGTGTCGGGTGGCGTTCACTGTAGGAATTACATCGCTTATAACAAACTTTTGATATAACAGAAACAGAAACGTTTTCGTCCGCTGCCCTTTCTTTCTTTTTTTTTTCTTTCTTTTTTTTTTATTATATTTTTTTTTCCATATTTTTTTCTCCCCCAAAATATTTCTGTTCTCCAGATAATAAATAAACTTTTTTTCTGTGTTTTTAATTTCTGTTTTTGGATTAAGCATATATATATATATATATATATATATATATATATATATATATATATATATATATATATATATATATATATATATATATATTTGGAGTGTGTGGTGCCAGCTTTCTTGGACTGGTTTTATTTATTCATACATACATATATATATATATATATATATATATATATATATATATATATATATATATATATATATATATATATATATATATATATATATATATATATATATATATATATATATATATATATATTAGTCCGCTGCCGTTTCTTATATCCGAAAATTACGTAAAATTACTTCGCTTATGATAATAAACAATCGATATATGAATATTAAAAAAGTTAGTGTCTGGTATTTTTGGATATCCGAAGTTTACTGTTTATTATTGGTTCATTTTTGCTATTTGCCCTTTACCATTTAACTTGTTTTCTGCCGAGATGCAAGCCAGCACGATCCAACTGCAAGAGGCATAGATCCTCATAAGCCCCCGCATCGCGGGGGCTTATGAGGATCTATGCCTCTTGCTCTGCCTAATTATTTTTGTGTTTATCATGCGGACTGAATTTTCAGGCCGAGATAAGTTTACTGTATTAATTTTGCTGTAGCTAGGAGTTTATGTCTTAATTAATGCGTCTGATCGTGTTATGCCCTCTCAGAAAAGGCGTAATTAATTTGTATAGACTTTTTCCCCCCGTTTTGCCTGAGGGTATCAGGTGTACCTATACCCAGTAATGCTGGAGATGCTTTTTTTTATATATAACATATGCACAAGCCCATAAAACAGCAGAGCGCGTTTTGAGATAACCTAGTTTGCGTTTTATTACTGTGTGTTATACCCCCGTTGTTCAGTCTGACGTGGTATACGACTGTGTTATCTATCAGCCGCCGTGGTATAAAAAAAAATCTCTACCGGAGTGTTCAAAATATCCTGGAACAATCGTGTGTGGGCGAGGTTAATGAAATCTGTGACGTGTAATATTGTTAAATCTCCGTGATTCGTGGTAGAAAACAACTGTGACGTGATTCAATGATGAAATTCATGAAACAGTAAGTCTGAAGACGTGATGGCTCAGTCTTCCATTTCCCTTAACTATTTTTCCAGTTGTGTGTCTATCTGTTTGACGATACCATACCGGCGTATTGTATAGCCACTCCTTACATTGAAATAATGGTAGTTTTCATATTGTCGCGTAGTGTTTGTATTACTAACATAGAGTGGTAAAACGTGCCATATGTGACGCCGATATGACCCTCCCTGCCAGTAATACACACCATTGAGTACCATGAGATAATGTGTCACTTGTTTTACACCTCAGTCTCAGAAAATAATGCAAAACATTGTATATCATGAGATAATGTGTCACTTGTTTTACACCTCTCAGCAAATAATGCAAAACATTGTATACCATGACTAATGTGTCACTTGTTTTACACCTCTCAGCAAATAATGCAAAACATTGTATACCATGACTAATGTGTCACTTGTTTTACACCTCTCAGCAAATAATGCAAAACATTGTATACCATGACTAATGTGTCACTTGTTTTACACCTCTCAGCAAATAATGCAAAACATTGTATACCATGACTAATGTGTCACTTGTTTTACACCTCTCAGCAAATAATGCAAAACATTGTATACCATGACTAATGTGTCACTTGTTTTACACCTCTCAGCAAATAATGCAAAACATTGTATACCATGGTTTAATATATCACTTGATATACCCCTTTCTGCTAGTAATGCAAACGCTGTATACCACTCCTTGAAAAATAGCATGCAGTCTTATCTACAGGTACTTGTAGTAGTTGGTAGATTCAGTTTTCTGTGTGCGTAGTACTTGGTAGGTACCATGAGGGGGCCACGCTTTTTTTAGCACATGTGTGTACACGAACCAGGATCCGTTTCGCGGAGATAATGGTGTTTTGGCATAAATATTTTGGTTGCCGCTGTGTGTGTTAGTATTGCTGACGGGATCAACTTCACTATATCTGATCGGAAATCTATTTAGAGCGAATATACACGCAGGGACTGAAATCACCCAGGCGAGTTTCTACTCAGTATAAATTTGCGCTGCCGCCACTCCACCTATGTTGAGGCGAAGATTTACTCATTGTAAAAAAAACTATCGTAAAATCATTCGAGACGTGCCGCCTCCGGATACGCGGCATAAGCCGCGTATCCGGAGGCGGCACCTCTCGAATGAGTTAAATATACCCAGCGAGATACACACTGACTGGAATCCATGCATATTAGAAAGTTTGGTGGAATAGCGCTAGCGACAGCACAAATTTACAGTAGGTATATATTAGATTCTTGCGTAGGATTCGCGCTGTTACTCCTTAACGCAGCGAAAGCGACCCCTTCAGCGTTAGTATTGGATAGTGACTTTTTCACCCTGGAGAATATCCGCACTAGAACGTATTCTGTATTGACATGTATTATTTAATAGGTACTTTGTATTGCTCGCTTTTTTTTTTTTTTCGAATATTCGGTGGCGTTGCCCTGACAACAAAAAAAAAAAAACAAAAAAAAAAAAAAAAAACCGCACCGTTTGTGAAGAATATGTGGTCCATGATAGCTGAATGGTTGCACTGACCAAAGTAGATTTGCACCTCTATGAGAGATGGATTGACCATGACAGTTAAAGGTTAGCACCAGAGTAGCTTGGCGCCTGTAGGCGCCAAGCTACTCTAGTGCTAACCTTAAACTGTCACGGTCTGTAGATATGTATCTTCCGCTTTCGTTTGTCAGGAATGTTTGTTTTGTTTGTTTTGTTGGCTTTTTTTTTTGTTGTTGTTGTTGCTTACATTCTCCATGCAATAAAGGTTAGTTATAATATCTCCCTCATGCGAGTTTTGTTGCTTACATTCTCCCTGCAATAA
>BTPG01000001.1:154481111-154653611 GCA_036245525.1 Semisulcospira habei | reverse complement strand
CTTGACAGTCATGTGCTTTATCTGTTGCATTAGTAACAGCTTTGGAACAAAAAGTCCTTTCAAATCAGCTTTTTCCATCAGCTGGTGAACATATATCTATATACGTAATGACATTTTAATGGACGTTCCACGTTATAAAGTCCTAGACCACGCTAAATCACAGCGGGTTTAATGATGCGAAACTATTATCTCTGCGAAACCGACACATAGATGCTGAAGACTTTTAATCGGACTCATCGTCTAAAGCGATTTTTGGGGACCCCCAACTGTTTGAGAATACCAGGCAGATGTGTTCAGGTACTATATATTTTATTGTGACCGTCAGACTCGGACGCGACAGTCATTGCAGGACTCTTGACTCAGGGGCGCTCACGCCATTCTGACACTCTGGGTCTGATTCAACATCTGCTTATGTTTCCAAGTAATCGTGCGTTTATTTCAGCAGTTGTTGATAAGTTGTATTCACACAGTTCTAAGATGTTTCATAGAAGTGACAGATACTAAAGCTTTGCTAAGTTATTATAATGGTCAAGATCAACCACGTAGCTCCTTCACTGCCGAGAAAAAAGTGAATACGATCCAACTGCAAGAGACACTGATCCTCATGAGCCCCCGCAACTGCGGGGGCTCATGAGGATCTGTGCCTCTTGCTGAGGACCAATTTGTATGCATGTTTCTTGGACGGTGTTGGCTTTTGGTCGTTGAATGAACCAAGATTTTAGAAACAAAAATATGAGTACAGCGTCAGGGAAGGGGTTAATTTATGTTAAGTGTTAGGTGAGAATAGCTTCGCGTGCCGTTTGAGGGCGGTGTGCTCCAGGTACTCCAGGTAGACCCACTCTGGAAGTACAACTCAAGTACACTTCTACTCAACGGAGATGCTCAGCATCCCATTTTAATAGAAGTGTACTTGTGGAGTACTCTCACATAGACCCACTCGGGGAGTACACCTCAAGTACACTTCTATTTAAATGAGATGCTAAGGCATCTCATCGGACTAGAAGTGTACTTGAGGTGTGCTCCTCGAATAGATCAATCAGCATCTCATTTGACTAGATGTGTACTTGTGGCGTACCGTCCCCAAGTTAGCATGTCAGCATCTCATTGACTAGACTGAAATGTGCTTATTGTACTCCCCGAGTGGGTCTGTTAGAATCTTATTTAGCTCTTATCATTCGGAATACACCAGTGTGTGAAATAAGTTTGACTAAAATGATTCAAGGGTGGTGCCAGAATAGCTTGGCCCCTTCTGGCACCACCCTTGAACTAAAGTCATTGGTCTATATCCTTATCTGTAAGTACTAGAATGTAGCTCGCATATGGCAGTGTACAAATTTGAAGCTTTTAGCCTTAGTATGATATGGGTTAAATAACTTCTGCCGCATTTCCGGAGTTGTATATTCTCATATGAATACTGGATGTGTACTCGTGATGTACTTAACGAGTGCGTCAGTCGGCATCTCATTTGAATAGCTAGAAGTGTTCTTGTGGTGTACTTCCGGAATGGGTATGTCTGGGATGGATGCATGTAAACGATTATATTAAACGGCACATGTATGACTGATAAATCATCACTAATTTTCTGACAAATTTTCTCATCCACCACATTTTCTGGCTTGATTGTTGCAGTCATGGGGGATGGTGCGAACGGTGATCGCTCTTTCACACCAGTCAAGCTACCACCCTCCTCAGCGGGACCGCGGCCTCACCGGTGTGAGATCTGTCAGCGTTCGTTCCGGGAGCTAGCCACTCTGAGAAAACACGAGCAGCTGCACCGGGCCGACCGACCCTATGTCTGTCAGACTTGTGGCAAAAGTTTCCTGTGGTCTTCAAATCTCAAGGTGAGAAGCGCGTTTTCCGAAACGACGTAGTAATAATAATAGAAATAGCAATTATTATTATTATTATTACTAAATAATAATAATAATAATGTTAATAATAATAATAATAATAATAAAACCAATAATAAATAATAATAATAATATTGTTAATGATAATGATAATAATAACAACAATAATAATAAATAGTAATAATAATAATATTATTACATTAGTATTTAAGTACCTCAGATCTCAAGATATGACACACGTTTTCTCAGTGACGTAGTAATTATTATTATTATTATTATTAATTATTGTTCTTATTATTAGCATCATCATCATCATCATAATTCAGGTCAGCCTCAATATTACGAGCATCGTTATCGCGAAATAGGATATATCGCTGTCAGATACCCAAGATAAGTACAAAGTCCTTTGTCCGACTCTAGCTTTAGTTGGCCCGCGCACGACCGTGCGCGGGCCAACTAAAGCTGGAGTCGGCCAAAGAACTTTGTGCTTGCTGTTTGTTTTTCTGAATAAGGCTACGTTTATATCAATTTGGCATTACATTAATGTCAATGCCAATGTATGGCTCCCAGGTACCACGATATAATGAGGCTGCCCATTTACAATAATAATAATAACGATAATACTGTGTTAATAATAATATCGTTATATTATTATTATTATTATTATTATATTATTATTTCATTACTTCTACTTCTACTAAAACTTCTGCTACTGCTACTACTAGACTGCTATTTATATTGTGAAAACTACTTAAATAATCCACTGCTAATGTCAAGGTCATCCATTTTGGTTGAGATCGTTCGTATTTGAACGCGTATTTGAACGCGTATTTGAAACTGATTAACATGTATTTCCATTTCTCTATGTATAATTATGTATCTGTATGGAAACGAATAAGCCATGCATGGGGAGTTGTTTGCTGAGAAAACGCGAACGATGTCCAGTCTGTTTTCTGAGCTGTCCGTACTAACATAGCTTATTCGTGTCACAGTGATAATTGTTTACATGCTTTATCTTTGGCAGCAGAGTATGAATCGTTTAGCATATTGATAAGTTCGGCGTGACAGTAGCGACGTTTAACCAGATCATTGCCATGTTAACACATTCTATCCCAGGGCCGAAATCCTCAAATTATGAAGTTGCCCGCCTGCCATTTTCAATCTATATTTACTTCTTGTCCTAAGACCTTGCTTTTAGTCTGGCTGACCAGATTTTTACCCATCCCGCCGTGAGGTGGCCTTAGTCGCCTGCTCGGCGTTAAACCCAAATAACCATAAATAACCATCTGAAATTCCAGAGACAGTTCGAGCATGATAGTTCAAGGGTGGTGCCAGAATAGCTTGGCGCCCATGGGCGCCAAGCTATTCTGGCACCACCCTTGAACTATCATGCTTGATTCATGTGTTGCTATGGTGCGTCGGGACTAAATGAGTTAATTTATCATATAACAGTATAACAAGGTAGACGCCTGGCACACGACCCAACCTAGTATTAGTGAACTTTGTTAGATATTAGTACGCGTGTATGTATCTTCTTCTTTTTTTTCACCAAGATGACTGATCGTGAAAGGTCATTTTGCGAACGGAATAAACATGCCTAACCCTGTGCGTACTACTGATCTGAGGATACCGCTCAACGGAAAAGACGCGTAAATACGCGTCTTTTGCGCCGAACGGTATCGTCAGTAGCACTCACAGGGTTAACTTTTGTAACTTTAAAATGCCATAAGACCAAACATTTTTCTTTGCGAAACCGATGTCCTATAATAAGGGGGAATACGAACCTTTCTTTTTAGGGAAAATAGAGATTTTAGATGCAGGGTTCTATGCCCAGTTCTGATTTTCTGGCATCTGTCGTGAGGGAGAATGTGAGGGTAGGGTGTTGGGGGAGGGGAGCGGGAGGGGGGGGGGTAGCTCTGTTATTACCTTCACGTAAAGAAGAAGCCTGCTAAAATATATTAGTTTAGTTTAATATTAGCTTACTGTGAGGGACATGAGAATTATGTTTTATAAAAAAAGCGTTTATTTCCATACAGTGCAGCAAAATATTTCATAAAGGATCCATACAGTACAACAGAATAGTTCATAAAGGCATGAATCACATTTCGTGTATTTATTAAATATTTCAAATGTCACAGAATGGAAATAAAGTCCACTTAAATGTGCAGCCCAGACAGACTATATTGCAAACAGACTCGTGAAATAATATGGCATAACGGCTAAGAAAATAAACTGGAAAATATGCTTTGTATCAGATAAGCGCACTTCTCACCCCATTTGCATCATACTCTCGTAACGTCGTGTTGTGTTCGTTCATATTAGTATTATTATTACATATTTTATTCGTCCGTTTATAGAAACATGATAGATGTGAATTCATTTTACTGATTACGGCTTCCCCTATGGGCTATTTAACTCATTCTACCCCAGACACACCACAGCAAGATATGGATCGACCATGATAGTTTAAGGGTGATGCCAGATAAGCTTGGCGCCTATAGGCGCCAAGCTATTTTAGCATCACCCTTGAACTATCATGGTCCCCACCCGGGTCTGCCCTGGGGGACTTGGGTGGGCTTAACTACTTTTAGTTCCCATGGTCTCCCTGGTCAACCCCACAGGGTGGGTTTCCCTTCTACTCTGGGGCATGTGTTTCTGTCTACCCTTGGTTCATTCACCTGTGTTTTCCTTTTTAAAACTCTCCCTGCTGTCTGCGCTGCCTGTAGCTATTGATATTGGATGTGTGTTGCTAAATGGTGTTAGCTTTATTTAGGCCCCATGTTGTAGGTTTATTTAACGTATTTGACCGGCTGGCGATATACATTCAATTTTCTGTTTAGTTTTTTTTTTTTCACAAGCGGTGCAGGCACGTCCTGAGAAAGTCTTGTTGCTGTCGGGACCTTAAGCAATGTACAATCAATCATTGAACTATCATGGTCGATCTGGGTCCTGCACTGCAATGCAGTCTTCAGAGGACAACGGCAAAATTCGGAGATTTCGGCCTTAGGGTTCAATGAGTTAACGAGAAGGATTCTTTATGCAATATTGCGCGTGTCGCACGCTAGCAGCATTAACCCTTTGCGTGTCGGTAGCGGGTTTTTTTCGCGATGATTCCTACAGGAATCATCGCGACAAAACCCGCCACCGACACGCCATGGGTTCACGTAATACATTATATCCATTATACTGTGTAAAGCAAATACACTGTTATAAAAGTTTCATTAGCTTTAACGGTATGAGAAGACAGGTGTGCCCTTGATAATATGAACAACAGGTGCCACATACACGTTGATAAAGGGTCGCTTCGAATTTTATACAAACTTGTGGAGTTTCACCAAAATAAGTGTACCCTGCCTTTCTGTGTAGGTTGATTAAAATAAAGTTAGTCTAAATACATTTAATAAATTAACTCTGTTTAGGTATTTTCTTTTCATTGTTTCCATAAACACGAATGCGATACGAATACGATTCGAACCCGATGCGATGATTCAATTTTCCTTCAAAAATTGCGTCATTTTCGTTTGAAGCCGGATGCGAATTCGTTTATCGCATCGCATCGCACATAATTATGGAACACACAAACACGAAAGAGACTTGCACGATTTTTTTTTTTTTTTTTTTTTTTTTTTCTGTTTTGGACCCGCTTCGGATTCGTATCGGTTTCGTATCGGATTTGTGTTTATGGGTAGCCGCCCTTAACTGCATATCCTGGACCTGGGGATTGGGGATAGGAAAGTGGGAGGGGTTTGAAGGGGGTGGGGAGCGGAGGGAGTGAGAAGGTGCTTTCACCTTAGAAACAGAGAGTTACGTAACAGTTTATTTATCCAAACTGCGTGTAGGCTTATATTTACGATTTGTCGAAACCTGTTAATAAAATAACGTAACACCCTGACTACTGCTTAACCCATTAAATCCTAAGGCCAATTTTGTTACAGTTGCTTGTTGTCCCATGAAGGCTACATTACCGATTAGGAGATAGATCGACTGGTTTAGTTCAAGGGTGGTGCCAGAATAGCTTGGCGCCGGAGGCGCCAAGCTATTCTGCCACCACCCTTGAACTCTGTCAAATGGGTGCATCAGGAGGAAAAAAGCTAAGTCACGATTTGGTGGGAAAGACGTGTAACTTCGCATCTTGTCCTCCGAACGGTATCGTCACTAGCATCAAAGGGTTCGCAAGCAAGTGCACACAAGTATTGTGCTATACGGTACTGCATTGCATTGCATTGCGCTGCGCTGCGTTGCGTTGCGCGCGCGGGGCCACTGCGGCCGTCGTGGGGTCGAAGACGTTTCGCTACACTGCATTTTTTTTTAACCCTTTGTAGCGGTTTTGGTCGCGATGATTCCTGCTGGAATCATTGCGACCCAAACCGCTACTGTCGGTCACAGGGTTAAATAACGGTTGCCTACTTTATTCACAGTGACCACGTTATGTTGCGTTGCGTTGCGTTGCGTTGCGTTGCATTGCGTTGTATGGTATGGTATGGTATGGTTTGGTATGGTATTGATCAAATTTCTAAAACCTCAGTAGCTCCGTGAATGTCCTGTGTTTGTCTTGTACTGTGTTTGTCTTGTTCAGAGTGAATACGTGTGTGTCAGGTGAGCGTGCGTGTTGAGTTCAGTTCGCGGCGCTCTGAGCCGATTCGCAGAATTGGGTAAAACGCCTATGTAATAACCTGTATTATTATTATTATTATTATTATTATTATTATTATTATTATTATTATTATTGCACTGCATTTTAAGGCATCTTCGAGGTGTACATATCCGTCTGTTTCAATATGTATTAGGTATTAGGCACATGAGTACAGCGCAAAATTTGAATACAAGTGGACTGCAGTCATGAGTCTGGTTGTCAGGTGGATACAAATGAGTTAACTCATTCTGCCCGAGACACACCACAGCAAGATATGGCTCGACCGTGATAGTTCAAGGGTGGTGGCAGAATAGCTTGGCGGCTATAGGCGCCAAGCTATTCTGCCAACACCCTTGAACTATCATGGTCGATCTGTCTCCTGAAGTGTAATGCAGTCCTCTTAGGATAACTCCAAAATATGGGTATTTCGTACTTTGGGCACAATGAGTTAAAAGTCCTCATATGTTTGTTTGTTTCTCGGTTTCAGGTTCATGAACGTGTACACACGGGAGAACGCCCGTACAAATGTAAGATCTGCCATCGCTGCTTCACCCAGTCCAACGACCTGAGACGTCACGAGAGGAACGTCCATATGCGAGGCAAGCTTTACGGATACAAACATGGGCCTGTCGGCATCGGTCAGTATAGTACCTTTAATAGCAATCCCAAAATGTCAGCGTTCCCTTGCAGAAAGTGTTCGCTGTGACATGGGCCTTCCTTGAATCAGGCCGAGAAAAAAACAAATAGATTATCACTATATCCGACGTCACCGAAGTAGCTGTCAGCTGAGATATAAGACGTATTTTGAATGTGCTAGTGTAGCTCTTCTATGCAAATGCACTTGAGAATATACTCTTCTTGCGGGTGAACTGGGCTGAATGAGCAACTGTGAAGGGTCACTGCCTATCTGTCGTGATCGCGTTAGGAAGTGAGATTTTTTTAGAATACATACATATTTGAAATTTCCAAAACTTTCAACGTTTAGGGCTTAACGTCTTTTGCCCATCTCGAAGGTGATTCAAAGACGGGGCACCGAAATTAACAGAGTCTGAGCAAATTTTGATTCCAGCTGGGCTCCAACCCGCAGACCTTTCGGGCGAGAGTCTAACCTGAGCTCCCCAGCTCCTCGCTGAAGCTTCTAGGCCTAATGAGACATAACGTGGTCGCTGTGAATAAACTAACGTAGGCAACTGTTATTGCTAATTTAACCTTTTGGCTGTCGGTTGCAGTTTTGATCGCGATGCTTTCTGCTGAAATCATCGCTACCGACACCCAAAGGGTTAAATGCAGTGTAGCAAAGCGTATTGAGCCCCACGACGGTCGCAGTGCGTGCGCGGGCCCACTGCGGCCGTCGTGGGGCTGAGGATTCTTTGCTCACTGGGCTACTCCTCGCGCAGGTCGAGGCGTTCCACCAGCTGGAGGCGGTTCCCACGTCAACCTGGCCGCTTACCAAGCATTCGCCATGCAGCAGCGAGCTTTGTTGCAGCAGGCCCTTACTTACGAAAGTTACCTCCACACGGCGGCCGTTACCCAGGGGCAGATGTTCCCCCAGCCTCCCCAGGCACCCCACCTTCCTGGCAAAGCCGATGGAATCCGCATGTGCATGCCGGGCGGTAGCGGCGGATCCGGGATGCTAGGTCCAGGGGGCATGGACGAGAGGAGAGATGCGCATCAGAATCAAAGGTCCCCGATAAAATTGGAGCAGGTGTCGCCACCGTCGACCCCGGGTGAGGCCGAAGCTGGGATGGGAGAGAAGAGGATGCTGCCGTCAGGGCCTCCTCCACACGGGCCGGATAGTCTTCAACACAGCCCAGTCACGTCCAGATACATGGCCACGTCCACAGGCCCCGGTCCAGTCATGCGCATGTCCTCTCCTCTACGGTCACCTCCCATGCTGCTACCCGTCGGACCTGGCCATTTCCCCATGGGGAAAGGCCCAGGGCCGAACGGAGGCAACATGTCTCCCCACCACCATTCCCCCCACCACCATTCCCCCCACCACCACTCCCCCCACCAGCTGTCCCCGCCAGGCTCCCGCGGGTCGCTGCCGTCCTTCAGCAGTTTTAGACACCCGCCCCGTAACGGGTCCGAGTACGAGCACGAGTCGCGCATCCACACGCCGACCTCCATGAGCATGATGATGAGAGAGCGCGAGGCGCGGGAGCGGGAGATCCAGAGAGAGCGCGAAAGCCGAGAGAGCGAGGCGCGCGACAAGTACCCGTGCGACTCCGTCATGGACCTCAGCGTCAACAAGTCAGACGCCGGGTCCGAGAAAGCCGACACGGAGCGGGACGACCAGAGCATGCCGCCGCCGAAGACTCCCAGCTCGGAGTCTGAGTGCGAGGGGAAGCGAGACGTCACCACTACCTCAGCCACGCCCGTGGCCGACTCTGGAATTCACCACTGCCAACACTGTAACATCTTCTTCTACGACTACACGATGTATCACCTGCACGAGTCGCTGCATATGCCGTACGAGAATTACCCCTTCCGGTGCCCGTCGTGCGGCAAGGACTGCCAGGATCGCATCGAGTTCATGTTCCACACGGTGTGGCACGTCAAGTACCCCCACACCATCCCCAACTACCACACCTTCAAGGACAACTTCATCTCGTAAGATGATGGACGGTCTCACGTGGCTTGGGGCATCACTACCTCAGGTGAGTGGGCGTTTGTTGTTTTGTTGGTGTGTGTTGCTGTTGTTGTTGTTAGCCTAAAAAAAGATAAAACTAACTTATTCAACCCGACTCGCGTATTTCCCAAATTATGGAGGCGTCATTTAACGACTATGCACCTGTTGCAGGAGATGGATCGGCCATGATAAATCAAGGTTAGTGCCAGATTAGCTTGGCGTCGATAGGCGCTAAGCTAATCTAGCACTGCCTTTGATTTATCATGGTCGACCCTTCTCCTGTTGCAGTTCGTCAGGGCTGAATGGGTTAAAACAAAGACCCAGAAGCCAGGAATAATAGCATTTGTACAAGATCATAACAGATCATTTAGCCCCCAATCCTAATAGCAGGAAACTGATGGACCATGATAATTCAAGGGTAGTTCCAGATGAGCTTGGCGCCTGAATTTGAAAGGCTTTTCCCCCGCGATAATGATGATGATGATGATAATAATATAATAATAATACATATTTATTAAGTGTTTATTCGAAAGATAGCTGATTGTTTTGTTGTATATTTTATTGTTAGAGTGTTGTTTTTCTTTTTCAAATGTTCGTGGATTTATCATTCCGTAATTTCGAGGCGTTACCCCCACAATAATAATAATAATAATAGCCGATTGTTTTGGAATAATTATGTATTTATGATTGTTATATTTTCAGTTCTAGCGGCTAAGATAGCTGGCAAACCAAGCGGCCAGCGTCTAGCTGCTCCAACCAACTACCTCTACACAGCAACAGGTGATGCATAATGTTTACTACGGGAGTAAAACTTCATGATACCTCTCTTGTTATGTTTACTACACCAGTAAACCGTCGTGTACCTCTCTCTTGTTATGTATACGACACCGTAAACCGTCATTGTACCTCTCACTAATTGTGTTTATATTTGGCAGTAGATTATAACTGTCTCTAATTTTGTTAGCTACAACCCGTTTGTATCTTTAATACAACACACATCTCGATTGTATATCCCTTTTCGTTATGTTTACTATTGCAGTAAACCGCCATACCTCTTCAATTACGTTTGCTACAGCAGTGAACTATTATATATATATTACCTCCTTAACACTTTCGTGCACGCAGCCACTGGTACTGTTCACAGTACCGGTGGCTGCGCGCACAAGGGGGTTAATTTGCGTTCATTGTAACATTAAATTGTTATAATTATACACCTATTTTTGGTTATGTTTATCACAGGAAACCGTGACCTCTTTTAAATTTTGTGTTTACTAATAGCAGTAAATTGTCACGTGATTTACTTCTCCCTGTATTCGCTTTTTGATTCATCGCGTATACACCAAACTCTTGCGGCTTCTGCTTCAAATGTTTGTCAGGCACTCAGAGCTCATGCCGGTCTGTGATTTTGGACCTTAAGCCGACGGCCGTAAAGTCTAAAATCACATACCAGTACATGCGTCGGAGAAACACATCGATGGAAGAGAGTACACGAGTTTTGGGATGTTTGTGGCAAGACGACTTTGCACAGATTCCGCTCTGCCTCGAATTGTCGTTCAGTGTTCAATGCTGAGAGAAGAACATCTTTGAAATGAGTGCAGAATATTTGGACGTTTGTAGACACAGGCATAAAAGCTATATCCTGTTTGCATAGAGGCACAGAGATCTCATGCTTTGAGGATAACATCGTTGACTAAAATGAGTGCAGAGTACACAGACTTTTGCGGATATCAATTAAACTTTCAAGGCTTTGTAGTGTGCTTTGGACAAGACATTTGTCTGTCATGGATTTTCAGAGCTCAGTTGTGAGAAGCACATCGTGGAAGGACTTCAGGTTTTCAGGACGCTTTGTGGCAAGCAGGCTTTGGTAGCTTCAGCTTTCTGTCCGTGTTTACCTGGAAGTCAGAGCTGATTTCTGATGTGTGCGCCATTGACAGAGTTTATTCTTGCGAGACAGATTTGCGAGCAGGCTTTCAAAGCTTTCGCTTATGACACAGTTGTGCCATGGACATTTTTGTAAACAACAGATTTGTATGCTGAAAGTGCTACCATACTGTGCCATATTTTGTGTGTTGCAAAGTTTGAGATGGACTTCATACGAAACACAGGCGCGTGTGTACATACAATGATTTGAAATTAAGTTTACCGCGGTTTGGGTCTCGCATGCCTACAGGCATGTGATACCCAAACCGCGGTAAACGTAATTTCAAATGATGTTATGTGCATACTTCCGCCTGTGATACGAAGATAGCCATGTGCTGTATCCGCTCTGTGTTATAATCATTTTGATTACCTCCAATTTATTTTCTTTTTATGACGCAGTGACGGAGCTGGAAATAACCTTGTTGCATATTAACCTCGGATAAGTTGTCATTTTTCACTTCGTTGTTGTTTTTTTGCCTCTTCGTAAAGGAGGTTCTTTTGTGCTTTAACACATTGTAGCTGCAAGAATGAAACCTGGTTTGACTGAACTGTTAAAATCAGTTTCTCGTTTTGAATTCTCGTGCCATATATATATATATATATATATATATATATATTGCCCTTAGTTTGTATAAAAGCTAGGATTTTGAATACAATACCTCGAGTTATGTTACGTCATGTATATGATGTTGAAAAAGAATATTTTGTAAGGCAGTCAGTTATATACGGTTGTTAATGTTTTGGTTTGCTTTTTCTGATTGCTCGAATTAAAACACCGGCGCTCTGTCATCCCCTCATACGTAGCTGATGCCTTCCTGGTTTGTTCTTCACATCTAAACGCAGATTTGTGATCATGAAGGGCATAAACAAATGATCAAGTGTGCTGGCCAGTCTTCTTCTTCTTCTCCTCGAACGCCGTCACACTTGGAGTTTGGCTCTCAAAATGAAATCTGTGGTCTTCTGTAGCGCCTCCACAGGCCCGTACAGTTTCTCTTGTAGAGTGGCGGGCTTCGGCCATATCTCCTCCCTCAGCGGCTGGTGGTTCCCACAGTCCTGGAGGATGTGCTCTGCGGTCTGCTCTGCTTCTCCACAAGGGCACAGGGGAGATGGCACGAGGTGGAAGCCAGTGATTTTGGACTTGACGGCTTACATCCGTAATGTCCAAAATCACATACTAGCACACACATACAATGTAACAGGTACATGGTATACATTTTTAGAGTTTGTTTGTGAATGCACAAAAAAAATTAGTATTTGCTGCTATACACCTTACAAATCAGGCCCCAACCGTTAAAGTGCTTTAAGTTTTAAGTGTTTGGTATTTTCGTCCGATTCGTATCAATTAGTCGCTGTAGACATAAGCTGCTTATTGTTAAAATGTAAATGTATGCAGGTCAGCCCATTTGTTCTCTCGCTGAAATCTTAGAGATTTCAGATTTAAAAGTTCAACCGTCGTTCTCGTAGTCATTCACTATAGATAATTTAATTTAATTTGTTTTGGAGTTATTTCAACCTTTTTTAAGACTTGCCTCAACAGGGAGATCTTATTGCTGCTTGCATGACATTAAACCCCAGAAATCAATTAACCAAATATTTTAAGCCTTGATTTTCTTGCAGATATTTCAGCCATTCTCTGAAGCCTTGTCTCGCCGTGTGATAATGTTCGTATCTTGCAAGGCGTTATTCCCCGGAGATCAACCAATCATTTTTTTTTTTTTTTTTTTTTTGGTTAACTTGTTCACATATTCTAACACTGACTGTTGCAACGTTTTTGGTGGGTTTTTTTTAATCGAGGTGATGCCAGGATAAAACGCGCGTCAGACATCTAATGGGTTAAGCCTGTCTACCAGCACTGGAAGAACAATTTGTCATGATAGTTCAAGGCTAGTGCCAGACTGATTTGACGCCTCCCAGCTTTTGCAACTTTTGGAGGCGTTTAAAAAAATAAAAAAAAATTGTCATGAACTGTTGGAGACGCATTGGCCGTGACCGTACAAGGGTAGTGCCTGATTAGCTTGGCGCCTTCTCAAGCGCCAACCTATTCAGACACGACTTTTGTACTATCATGACCGATCTGTTTTTCTCCGTCTGTATTGCCTTAGGTGTACATGGCAGACCAAGAATAAAAATCCTGGGCATAATATCGCGGATGGATCGTCTTCGCACACTCCTAGTAATGCCTAGTGTCATATTTCCAAAATAGCTGTTTCAATTTCATCGTCAGCAGAAGGAATATCAACTAGAATCAGTGACTCATTATTTCAGAGGGGCAGGGGTATTAACAAAGCCAGACAATGATGTCATTTTTTCACATCTGCTGTGAATGGATGTGGATAAACCATTTCGCTTAAGAAAGTGTACAGTAGTGCCTATGGGTTTAAGTTAAGAGTAGTGCTGATGATGTTTCAAACAAATTGAGGACTGTCCTTCAGTTACCATAGTATATTCCACTATTAAATAAAGAGTCGGCTGAATGGTAGTGCCTTGTTAGCTTGGCGCCTATGAGTGCCACGCTAATAAGTCACTGTCATTCAGCTATCAAGATTCACACATCTCCCCGTACATATTGTACAGCGTTTGTTAGACGAACTAGGAAGATGAGTCCTCTGTATCTGAAAGTGATAGCAGACGTTTAAAAGTCATGTGAGGCTGACCTTTTATACCGCATGATGAAACTTCTCATCAGAGGATGACACGCTCTCATGCCTTTCAACGAAATCGACGGTGGTACAGAGGCTTTACAAGAAAAACAAACTAGAAGATATCTGAGAGACTTTTGGACTTAATAGAAGTGAAGAGAATTTAATATTGAACAACTTTCATCTATATTGTTTGCGTGTAGGACTTCAGACTAAAATTCTTGCGCCAGAAGAGCGCTTTATATAGGACATACAATTGGTTAGGGTTCTGGCCATACCTTCCCCTGCAGCCACTGCGGTCGAACCTGCCTGTCTCGGATTGGCCTCCGCAGCCACGAACAAGCCTGCAGACGTCGTGGGCAACTCCTATAAAATCTTTGTTCGCGAAGTCAAGCCAAGATAACAATTGGTTAAATTCTTTTAGGATGAAGAAACTTCCTGCATGCATAATGTTACGCGTACGTCCTGTGCGGAAGAGTTTTAATGTACTGTGTATAGTAATAGAGCATACCAAAAATTATTTCAGACGTGACCTGCTGCGAACTGTACAGCCGTGTGGCAGAGACGAAACCTTTTGACATCATTGGGCGTTGTATGTACTGGATTTATTACGAAGAAGTTTAAATCTGTAACTCCCGAGTCCATGCAGCTTTAACTTCTTTGCTCATGCATGGCTGCAAGCAGAAGGGGTTAAAACATTTGAGACAGATTAGAAATCACAGCAGAGCCCTATGAGAAATCATCTGCCATTAAAGGCCATCATTTAGGTGGCTGTGGCCACCTAAATGATGGTCTTTGATGACAAGTGACAGACAGTTTTGCCATTCAATACTTCTCTTCACAGAGCATCTGTCTCTTAAGACCATTTTTGTTCTCTCAAAATGGGGTGGCTGGTGAAAGTACGGTTTAGTATAGCTGTAAAACATTGCGGGAGACCCAGAAAGAAAATTAACAGAGCGAAAGTGACGAAGGGAGCAGTTGTCGATATTTCTAGCAACAGGCAATTTTGTCGCTCTGATAACAAGCATGAGTAGTGTGATAACGATGATGGTGTTAATGACACACTGATTATAATGACGAGACAAAGAACACTGACGACGCTGATAACAACAACGCCGAAAAAAAAGATGATATCATTTTTACTTGCATAGTTTAGCGTCTCCCTAGTTTAACGTTTCCCTCTGCCAGTTTTGACCTTAATGAAGGCGTATGTTTTAAGTGCTAGAGTCCTGATAGGCAGCTTGGTTTGATCAATAATTCATGACACGGTAGTTAGTCAGAGCATTGCACGCAGTGCATGCAGTCTCGTATTAAGTTACTCGAGAAGGCTGTACGGTTTTTATGACGTCTGGAGGGAGAGAGAGCGTTTGTGTAGTTTTACTCATTCAAGACAGGCCATATACGGATAGGCTGCTTAATACCGCGTACCCGTATACGGCACGTCTTGAGCGAGTTAAATTGTTGATTGGAGAGAGAATTGTGTAGTCTGAACTCTGCACTGACGAGGACAATTGAACACTACCCATCTACGACCAATAACCAGTGCCGATTTTGATTGAACGAAAAAGACAAAGACATTAACACGCTTAGATAAGACAATTACAACACAGTACTCTATAGTGTTATAAATTGTCCTTTTAAAGCGTGTTTCTCTCTGTGTGGATAATTATGAAGTATTGTGTTGTAATTGTCCTTTCCAAAAGTGTCTTTCTTTCTTGGAATGTTCTTTGCATTTTACACGCTTGGCAGGCACCCTTTTCGTGCATATTGCAGGTTTTAGTTCGTCTCGTTATTGAGCCCAATACAACCTGAGGCTGATTTTTTTTTAATGTGCTTAGAGTATTTGCAGGCTACATTACAGATTAGGAGACAGATCAACCATTTTAGTTCAAGAGTGGTGCCAGAATAGCTTGGCGCCTCAGGCGCCAAGCTATTCTGGCACCACTCTTGAACAGTCTTAGTGAATTTACTTCAAGCAATGGGTCATCAGGATGAAAAGAGTTAACTGGTTTTTAGGGACAGTCACTCAGCTAGTCATACCCTTCACAATACTACATGAATCACAAATGATTCCGAATGCCGAAGGATTTAAACGCTCTGCACGTAAAATGGCAAGCTTTGGACGCGCCGCAAGTCTACATCAGCATTTAATAAGAATGATTATTGAGTTTTAATGTCTGACAAGCAGCAGGGAACATCTCTTGAATCTGCAAAAGCAGACGCCCGCAAACAATTTTTTTTTTTCACAAACCTTGTTGAGAATTTATGCTACCTCATTGCAGCAGAAATAAGTCGCGTAATAACAGCCTGACAAACAGTGAAAATGCATTACGTCGGACCCTGTAATGTGAGTGTTAAATAGATACTCCTTCGACTGGTACTTTAAGGATGTCAACTCATGTATCAGAAAAAGCAAACGTTTTGTGTCATTTGTTATGCAGAATTTTTACAGCATCTGTGCCATATATTCTTTTTCTAATGCAACTAAGTATCCGATGCATACTTTTTTATTATGATTTTTAGGTATGACTTTGTTGTAATGTGAATTTGTGCAGGCTGAGCTTTTCGCAACTCAGCTTTGAAATTGCAGTTCGGTTTTTTTTAATATTATTATTCTGCTCAGAAAAATGTGTTTTCCTATCACTGCCTGAGAATTGCTGTGTTTTTTTAAGAATGTGTTTGCTGGTCTCTCATTTTGGACCTTACGAAGTCCAGAGTCACAGACCACCACATATCTGTTTTCCAAACGATTTTATGAAGATGTCAGCTCCAAATTTTCTCCATTTAAAACTCCTCCTGGATTTTTTTAATGTGATGCCTTTACCTTTGCAAAATTGGACTGAGTTACCTCTGTTGTAGTTTCTACCTCTAGTGGTATTGGTCTTTCGAGTGCCATTGTTAAAGTCCCTGCCTCTTAAGTATGGGACCGTTAAATACCTCTTTTTTGAAGCGGACCGTTTTATTTTTTTCAAACTGACCTCAACAAGGTAATTTTTAGGCAAAGAGGTTTTTTAAACTATATCTTCTGTTTGTCTTGCAAAAATTACCTCATAGAAATTCTCGTCGTTGCAAATGGGTGTCGGTGCGGCCGTTTTATGACAACAACAACAAAAAACCCAGTTTTTCCATTTTTTAGAAAAGCGAGCTTTTCTTTGTGACAACGAAAATCTGGCTTGTCTCAGAAATGGAAAAACTGTTGTTGTTTTTTTACAATGTAACTGCAGAGTTCTTTTGATCCTGGACTTGGTATATGTTAGTGCTGGCGAGTGATCTGGATCTTACGGCTTGAAGTGTAAGGCCAAGATCACAAAGCCATCACACATTTTAACTCGTTTAGCCGACACACCACAGCAAGACATGGATCGATCTTGATAGTTCAAGGGTGGTGCCAGAATAGCTTGGCGCCCATAGGCGCCAAGCTATTCTGACACCACCCTTGAACTATTATGCTCGATCTGTCTCTAGGATTGTAATACAGTCCTTCAGAGGGCAACTTTAAATGTTCGGGATTTCGGCCCTAAGGTAGAATGTATTAAGAAGTGGTACGTTTTATCCGTGCACTTGATTCCGCTCATTTTCACGGAATACACGTTGTCCGCAAATCACAGGTAGGTCCAAATTGCACGTGTTTCGACAAAAACAGTTAATTAAAACCCTGGACAAACAGGCCATATCGTATGCTTTTCCAGGCTTTTAATGCACTGTTTTTGCCGAAACGCGTGCAATTTTGTTCGTACTTTCGATTTCCGGAAATCGTCTGTTCACAGAAACGTTTCGTTGTTATAGCAACTGTTCTATTACATTTGGCTGACCTCAAACAGTTTGTAAAGTTTTTATTGCATAGAAAAGTCGATAGATCTTGACCCCCTTGTGCAAGCAGCAACTGGTACAGTTGACAATACTGGTTGCTGCACGCACAAAGGGGTTAAATCAATTTAAAACAAACTCTGTACGCTGGTTCCACTTCCACCCTCGTATTTCCTTTTATTTCCATTGAACGGCATAAGCGTCTTCTTCCGAACAGTCTAATTGAGAAGCATTGGATACGTTTTAAATCATCAGTCTGTCTTGACTTAGATCTCACACGTTATGAGACTGTTATGGTTTTTAGTATAAACAGATAGAAGATAATAGTCTGTTACTGCCTTCAGTGTAAAGTGATACATGTAGTTTAATCAGATGTGGCTTGTTGTTGTTTTCAGTGTAAACGGATACTTTTAATTATTTTTGGCAATGTTCATTGCAATTTTTAAGTTGTGGGATTTGAAATATCAGGTCAAGTAAATAAGGATATCATTTCAAGACAAACTTATTAAGGCAGCAATTTCATCTCGGTTCCTGCGCTTAAATGTCTTGTGCATGATTTTCGTAGGGAACGTTAAGAAACTGATAAAACAGTGATGAATGTATTCCTTTAAGTGCTGTTCTAGACCTTTCTTCCTGTATGCAGTTCATTTACATTCAAACCGGTTTTTGTGTTTTCTCATTTTTTCACATTAGACTGTTGTGCCATATTTATTTATTTTATTAATTGGAAATTCCTAAACTTTATATCATTTTTTTGTTTACCATTAGAAATGGAGCGACCGTACGTTACAGAAGACCGTGATCGAAGCTGCTTCTTTGTATTATTTCTTCTTTATGAATTGGTTGTTGTCTTCTTTTATTTAATAGAAGTTCACTGAACACTGCGAGGTATGTCTGCTGCTGTTTCTTTCATTGCTTTTAATTATGAGGTAGTCACCCCTACTTTTACGTCGTTACTTTCAACAACCAACACATTTACACATCGTATGCCCCTGTAACATTAAATGTTAACGTTTTGTGCTGGTCTGGGATTTTCATACCTTACAGCAGAAACTGTAAGGTTTAAAATCACAGATCAATACAGTGCTCATGCTTGCATATGTCGACTTCACCTTAAATCATCTCATGCTGCTCCATATGATATAAATGTAAATATTGATCTTTCTTGTATGTGTTATCTCGAATTGTGCCATGCCTCGTGTAGTTTTCATAATGTTAACTCATGTATGAAGATATTATGTCTGATTTAACTTGCAAAAGTTGTTATGGTTTCACTGGCTCTATAGGATTCCTCGTTGATAGCTTTTTGGTCAAATCAGTGCAGTGTCATTTGCCTCTGGCATTCGTGTGAGGTTACTTATTGCTTGTGCATTCACACCTGAGCCACCAAGAAAACAGTTAAGGTGAGGCACAACCTTAACAAGGGACTTTTTTCTCTTTGTATTGGGAAGAGAATCGTGTAGAGGAGCTATATAGGATAAGAAATAAATAAAAACGTGTAGAGCACAATAGTGTGCCGGTCTGTCACTTTTGGCCTTACGGCTCTGAGGTATGATGTCCAAAGTCACAGACCGGCACACAGTTATTGTGAAATAGACAAAATGTAACTGACAAAATAACCCCCCCCCCCCCCCTTTTTTTTTTTTTTTTCTTCTTCTTCTTCTTCTTCTTCTAGAGCGTTCTTACCCACAATGAAAAATTTTAAAGGCTGATGATAACAGCCGTTTTAAATTAATTGTCCACCTGTTTGTAGGTTTCAAATATTCATTAGTTTGGGAAAAGGCAGTGCAGATAAATAATGTTTTCCTGATGGCTCAGACCGCGATCCTCAAGATACATGATCATATATGATCATATACGTGTAGCTGACACAATGTTTCCCCCCATGCACATTTTCTTGTGTTGTGATGCGCTCGTGTACATACGTGTGCACTGGTCTGTGATTTTGGACGTTACAGACCAGGGCCGTAAGGTCCAGAATCACAGACCAGCGCACGTTTGGTCAACCCTATGCCAACTCGCTACCTCACGATACGATTATGCCTTAAGAGTGGTGGCCCTTTTTCGAATCATCGTATTCTCTTTCGCTCTCACTCACTCAATCTGCCATGCCATATAACGGGAGGGGCACACGTGGTTGTCTCTCTCGCTTCGCTGCGCTGGATCAGCGCAGTGAATCGAGTGAGGCAACCAGTGTGTGGGAGGGGTTTGGGTTGCAGGGGAACTATTTGTTTTTGGCGGACCTCAGCCTAAATCTGTGCCTCAGACTACAAGACAATATCATGCCATATCTTTCTTGCCTATCATGCGTTCGCCTCTTTTAATTGTCTGTCCGTTGGTCTGTCTTTTCCGTCTGTCTGTCACGGGCTGTCCGTACGAAACTGTTCTAACTGTTTGACTATAACCGTCCGCTTCAGTTTCATATGCTCTCTCTCTCTCTCTCTCTCTCTCTCTCTCTCTCTCTCTCTCTCTCTCTCTCTCTCTCTCTCTCTCTCTCTCTCTCTCTCTCTCTCTCTCTCTCTCTCTCTCTCGCCCGCGCGCGCGCGCGCATTTTCTTCATCAATATGTGAATAAACATTTTTGTTGCTGTCATAATATGAAATCGTTTTGTGCATACGTGTCTTAAGTGTTGCATTTTGCTTACAACATTTGCTTCAATATTGAATTAAATGATGCTTTGGGCCGGCTTGGTCTTTTTTTATTATGATGAGTTGTACAATTTGTATGATAACTTTACTTCGAAGTATTCGATACGTTAGTTATTACCTCGTGTTTCATAGACACTTACCTCATTCGTGTAGCGTAATGTTGTATAGTTTACCTCCCCAGCTTCAATTTGTTTGGGCCTGTGCCATGTTCATCTATTTTGAGTCTTTTCCTGGGTTTTTTTTTATTTTTTTTTTTACTTAACCTATTCAGCCCTGACGCACTACAGCTGGAGATGGGTCGACCATGATAATTCAAGGGCAGTGCCAGATTAGCTTGGCGCCTATCGGCGCCAAGCTAATCTGGCACTGCCCCTGAATTATCATGGTCGATCCATCCCCTGCAACAGGTGCATAGTCGTTAGATGACGCCTCCAAAATTTGGGAAATACGTGCGCGGGCTGAATGAGTAAAAACCCACTTGTGCATGCAGCCATCGGTACTGTAAAGGGTACCGGTGGCAGCATGCACACGCGGGTCGCATGAAAGGCCGGCTGCACGTACGTAGAAGAAGACCCTGTCAGCGTCGATCCGATTATAGACTGCTTACGAGGTAAAACCGGAAGAATGTGATATTTTTTTTTTTTTTTTTTTACTGACGCACTCAGATAGAGCGCCAACCATATTTACTAAGAGGTAACCGAGAGTACACCTTTTACTGACGAAGAACTACACCCAGAACGACAATGCTATTCACAGTACGTTAACTCATTCGAGACGTGCCGCTTCCGGATACGCGGCTTATGCCGCGTATCCGGAGGCTGCACGTCTCGAATGAGTTCAGTGTTATTCTGAAAAATGGTTATGATTTAGAATGAGTACAACTTTTAAATTTCAAGATCATGTCTTGGAACTTTTGGACGAGACTGTAGATTAACCCTTTGCGTGTCGGTAGCGGTTTGAGTTGCGATGATTCCGACAGGAATCATCGCGGCAAAACCGCTACCGACACGCAAAGGGTACGGTTTACATTCTTGTCCCAAAATTACGAGACAAAATCTTACAATTTGACAGACTTGTTTGGTCAACAGTCTTCCTATAATAATAAAAAAAAAAAAGAATACGATTCCAAGACAAACTCTTAACATTTGACAGACTTGTTTTTATACAGTCTTGTTAAAACAATATCCTAAGTCAAAATCTTAAAATTTGAAAAAGTTGTGCATATTTGAAGTCATGACCCTTTGTTTCAGTGTGGCCCTAAACTTATTGTGAGTAGTATATTTTACGACAATAACTGCTGGTGACGGTGATTGCGGTACTGCCTTTTTATTATCAATAACACCAGTAAAAGCTGCACGGAAAATGTCCGGATACCTGACGAGCAAAGTTTTCTTGGGCCCTTGTTGGCTTTGTGAAGCTAATGCTCATTTGTTAGATGGTTCGTAATGGATAAACATTTGTTTATTAGTCCGAGAATGTATGGAACCATCGTAAACTGAAAATTCGATGACTGTTATTTGAAACAAACATAAATGGGGATAGCAAGAGAAACAAAGCCTCGTGAACTGCCCTGGCTAGTGTGGCACTTGAAGATCTAGGCTTTTCGTTGATGAGATGCGTTCGTTGCGTGTCAAGAATTTCTGAACAGGTGGTTGATTCGAAAGAATGGGGACGAATTTGAGCAAAATGTTGCTTTGACATCAGGCACAGCTGTGCGCATCCCAACTACGTTCGACAGTGGTTCACGTAACTATGATTCACTGGGCAGGAAGCCTGCTTTTGAGAAGGACGCGACAATTCATTTCTCAAGTTTCCCCTCAAAATGGCTACCTCAGAGTCGTGTTCTCCTGTTTTATTTCGACAGCAGAGACCTCATGGTGTTCGCGTGCCATATATAACTGTTGTCAATTGGACGCTTTATGTTGTTTAGCCCCTTTCATACTGATTCGCCCATTGCTTGAAATAAATTTGACTTTGAGAGTTCAAGGGTGGTGCCAGAATAGCTTGGCGCCTGAGGCGCCAAGCTATTCTGACACCACCCTTGAACTAAAATGATTGCTCTATCTCCTAATCTGTAATGTAGCCTTTACAGGATAGGAAGCAAATTTTACAAAATCAGACTCAGATTGTAATGGGTTATACTCGTGTTCCCCCAGTCGCAATGGCTGTTGCAGTCACCGTATAGAGAGAAGCACAGGCAAAAACAAACAAACAAAAAACGCAGCTTTGTTCTACCTCACACAAATTGTGTCGTGTACTGACGGACGTGCCATAGAATGTTTTGAAGAACTCATTCCTGTGTGCGTTATTCCATACAGTTGTTACTGATGCATGTAATAGATGCGATCATATAGCTGTGTGCTTGTCTGTGATTTTGGACCTTACTGTCTTGGCCGTAAGGTCCAAAATCACAGACTAGCACACATTTTAGTTCGAGTCTCACCCCTCAATGTCCGCAATGGACACGCCTGGTCAGAAATATTGTATATCGTGCTTGCACAGCGTCCAGCCGGATCTACCTCAAGCGTCAGTTCTGCGTGGTATTTTCATTGGTTCATCGTAATGCTCTTCATTCGTGATTGGTTGAGACTTGCTCGCCTTTAAAATAATTCACTGGTTGACACTTTATTGGACATCTCTATTGGTTAATTATAAATCTTTCTATTCGCGATTGGTTCAGATTTTTTCCCGTCTTTAAAATTCATTGGTTGACAATCTTGGACAATTTTCAGCCATTGGCTGATTTCTTTATCAGTTAGCTCACAAATGATGGACTCCACTTCCTTTTACTGAAAAGGTCTCTCTATCTGATGGATTTTGTTTGTGTTTAAATTACTTTGGGTGCCACCCTTCATCAAGTGATACTTCATTGGTCGATATTCCCGAAGTACTGGTAAATTATTTGTAGTTTCTCTTGATCGCCACTGCTTTATTGCTTTCACGAATTTGTCAACTCACAAAATGTTACAGTGTACCTCATTGGTAGTTATTTTCAAACTGGAAAATGTCATTGGTTAACACTTTAATTAGTTAATGCTTTTCGTAGTCAATACCTCAATGGAAGATATTTTTGCTGGCCGACTTTGACGCTTTATGCTTTCATTGGTTGATACATGATTTGTTTTATGAATCTGTTGAACTGGATGCATGACATTTGATTATATCTCACGTACACAGTGCTGTCGGGTTTTTGAAGAACGGATATATTTTAAACATTCATCTTTTGTATAAGATTGTTCCTGCTAAAATATGTCTTGGCTGCTTGCTGCAAGAGGAGAGATGCGCCGCGCGTTTTACTGTTGCTTACTTTTCCAAGTTGTTTATTTATGTTTGGTATGTTAACTCATTCGAGACGTGCCGCCTACGGATACGCGGCGAACCGCCGCGTATCCGTAGACGGCACGTCTCGAATGAGTTAAGGATTATTTCCTAAATCAAAAGGTTGTATTATTATTATTATTATTATTATTATTATTATTATTATCACTGAGTACCATCAAATGGCATAAATGGCTTTTAAATCATGTACATTTGCATAATTATGTTGTGTAAATTGTGTAGTTGCATTTTCCCTATAGTTGCTCAATATTTGATTCGTCTTCTATATTCGTCGTTGACTCGTTCATTGTATAAGCTTGACATGAAACGGTTGCGCGTGTGTTGCACATAAATGTTTGTTCATTGAAAGAAATCGCAAACTAATGGCATATGATTTTTTTTTCTTGTAAAATGGACATGATGTCGTACAAGGTGTTCATGCCAGTTGATTGCATTTTGATTCTGTAAAACATTGATAAATACGCCGCTTAGGAGCTTGCGGTTTTAATGACGTTGAAATTTATGATGGTATAACAAATTGAATGTATATATCACATTTAAGGTGTCTTTGTGTCCCTGGAATCTTCTGTTCAGTTTTAGTCAGTGCCATATTTTAACCGTGTTAACTCCAAACGATTTATCCTTTAGTGCGTTTGTGTGGTGGTCTGTGATTTTGGACCTTACGGTACTAGGCCGTAAGATCCAAAATCACAGACAAGCACACAGTTAATCTTCATCTTTTTCGTATTGTTTTTCCTTTGGAGACTTGCCATACAGATTGTTTGTGGTGTGATGGTGTGCTGGCGAGTTGGTTTCAAGAAACACTAAACAATATTTTGGGCGAACAGTTATAGTGCCACATGTTGTGCTAATTGTCATATTTACCGGTGAATAGAAGAGATATGTTTATGTATCAATTCTTTTTTTTTTTTTTTTTTTTTTTGGGGGGGGGGGGGGGGGGCTAAGAAACAAATCAACATTTTTTTGGTTTTTTTTTTTTGTTTGTTAATGAGAATGGTTTGAGCGATGAGGCGTTCAGCTGAGTAACAAAAACACAATGAGCACTGATTTAGATTTTAACCCTTTCAGCGCCAACACCCTATAGCAGGAGATTGATCATGATAATTCAAGGGTAGTGCCAGGTTAGCTTGGCGCCTGAAGGCGCCAAGCTAATCTGGCACTACCCTTGAATTATCATGGTCAATCCACCTCCTGCAAGTGGTGCATAGTTGTTAAGTAACACGTCCAAAATTTGGGAAAAGCGCCCATGGCGCTGAAAGGGTTAAACTGCGAACACTTCCCTTAGCTGTCTGTTCTTACAGGATTTCTCGTGTCCCGGATCACAAACAGATTTTGCCAGTCGTACAAGGGGTTGCCCACTTTGAGGAACACTTAGTTCATGCTGTTAAAAAAAAAATAAAAAAAAAAATTAAAAAAAAAGCACAGTTTGTGCTCCCGAGTCACTCGGAAAGTATTGCAGAAAAGATATTTTGGGCGGGCCGTCATAATTCCATTGTAATGTTGTTGCACGCGTGCATAATATGTAATGGCTGTTCAAATTCGTATTCACGTAGTTCTAAGATTGGTGCGTAAATCCTCGGCCTCGTTAACACCTTGACTGCTACTGACGCTACCGATGGGTGGAAAAGACGCGTTTACGCGTCTTTTTCGCTGAAGGGTATCGTCAGCAGCAGTGAAGGCGTTAACAGTCTGATTAGACTCAAAGAAACTTGCGCTATTAAGTCTGTTTCGAATGTTTTTGAATTGAAGTGATCAGTTCTGGCGTAGCCCCTGGGTGATTAATGTCTGATCCGGGTTGGATTCTCACCATTTACCAAAAGCTGATTAAGGGTTTTGTACTGAATGTCCTAAGACCTTGATGTGAGGGTATACAATGAGTCGACACAGCCGCTGATGGTGCGGACTGAACTGGTGTTTGTCTGTGAGGTGATACGGACAGAGGATGGTAGAAAAATGGGGCTGGGGAATAAGTAGTCTGACACCGCATTAAAAAGACACCGGAGATTTTAGGCGTCTCACTTTAACCCATTCGACCCGGACGCACTACAGCAGGAGATGGGTCGACCATGATAATTCAAGGGTAGTGCCAGATTATCTTGGCGCCGACAGGCGCCAAGCTAATCTGGCACTACCCTTGAATTATCATGGTCCATCCGTATCCAGCAACAGGTGCATAGTCGTTGGATGACGCCACCAGAATTTGGGAAATACGTGCGCGGGTTTGAATGAGTTAATCAGAGTTCGTTAGACTTCGTTACACCCTCCCCCCTCTTCTCCCATCTAGAAGCAATGTGAAAACTTTATGGACGTGAGAGATATAGCTCTGCCGTGATAGCTCTGTTGTGCCAGATTGTCTTGGCGCCTTTTGAACGATCATGGATGTCAAAGCTTCAAAGTCCAGCATGCCCGTACATCTTGGAATCAGGAGGGGAATAACACCTTGAAAAGAAATGTTGTGTCTCGCGGTCATTCCTATGTGTGGATTAATGCTTATGGTACTGGTGATACGTTGGCATGCTCACTGGAACATAGTTTACAATGTTGGCATTTTGTTAGTGTTTTTGTTCGTGCATTCCTGAATGGCAGTGAAGTCCATGAATTTCGTAGCCCGGTAAAGACTAACGACATACGATTCGTGTGAAATTTGGGTGCTGGTCGGTGATATTTGACCTTACGACTTGAGGCTGTAAGGTCCAAAAAACCACAGACTCGCGCAGGTTCAATGTAAGGTAATAAGTATGCACAGTAAGCCGGCTGTGGACTAGAAAGCGAGTTGGGCCTTTGCGTGTCGGTAGCGGTTTTTAGTCGCGACGATTCCTACAGGAATCGTCTCGACAAAAACCGCTACCGACACGCCACGGGTTTATGGCAGTGTGTGTCCATATTGAGGCTGAAAGTAAAACGATTTTGTGTGCTGGTTTGTGATTTTGGATCTTACGGCCTAGAGCCGTAAGGTCCAAAACCACAGACCAGCACCATTTCTGCCTCTGGGATGAAACTCGCATTTATGTCAAAAATGAAAAAGTCCATTCTCCTGTATATTTAAATTTACGATTCTGCCTCTGGGATGAAACTCGCATTTATGTCAAAAATGAAAAAGTCCATTCTCCTGTATATTTAAATTTACGATTCTGCCTATGTGATGAAACTCGCATTTATGTCGAAAATGAAAAAGTCCATTCTCCTATATATTTAGATTTACGATTCTGCCTCTGGGATGAAACTCGCTTTTATGTCAAAGATGAAAAAGTCCATTCTCCTGTATATTTAGATTTAAGTTTAAAGGAGAGTGGAGCGTCAGTTTGAAGATGTTCACGCAATGACGGGTTTAAACGTAAGTACAAGATCGTCTGATAGGCGCTAGGCTTCAAGCGAGGCTCGCACAGTCATTCTCAGATTTGAAAAAGCTCATGGCCACAAAAACCCTTGATTTCAGCCACTTTTTTCTTTTTCTTTTTTAGCCTTATTCATTAGATCGCGAGCAATGTAATTTTCTCCTGTCTTGATGCAGCATGCGGGCAGACCTTAAAGACTGTAATTGATAGTGAGCCTGAGTGTCATTTGATATTCTACTCTGACAAGGAAAATGTCTTCTGCAGTAATTAATCTTTGCCGGATAGTACATATTCGCTTCGTGACTGTCTGGGGCAGGCGCATTAACAATTGTACTGCCGGGAGACAACATCGTTTGTCAAACGGTGCGACACTGTAGTGTATACCACGATGCGACGTTGTCACGATCTGCTTTTTTTTTTTTTTTTTTTTTTTTTTTTTTTTCATGCTCTTGGCAAAGTTTTTTGATGAATTATAAAGTTTCACACTGTTGCAGAGTTAATCCCGGAGTTATTTCACAGACTGAGAATGTAAATGGTGGTGATGACGGGCACGCAAGTGGCGTAGGCTCTCATTAGCCCCTGCAGTTGCAGGGGCTAATGAGAATCTATGCCTCTTGTAGACTGAGGTAGTTTGTTTATCTCATTGGAGACGTGCCGACTCCGGATACGCGGCTTATGCCGCGTATCTGGAGGCGTAACGTCTCCAATGAGTTGAGGACTAGGAAAGAAAAAATGTAATGTTGTAGACAGCGAAGTAACACAAAATATGCACGACTCCTGTCATGCGTACACGTGTTCCTTTTTTCTAACCACGTGATCTTTTGTACCCTGGCACGTGATTTCAATATACTACACGTGATGAGTCCGTGTCCTTTTTTTTTTTTTTTTTTTTTGCGAGCACGTGGCAACCTTTCTATACCCTTTCACTTGCGGGACACTAAGTAAACAATAAGTGATTTGTAATTAATTGTCATAATATAGTGACCTTGGCATCGTGTCGTACGTGCAGATTTCTTATCAGCAGGGGCTAACGAGACTCTATGCCTTCTATTAATGATGATTTATTGCGATTCTGTTGATTCAGGCGTTTCTGTTGATTGACGCGAAGCGTACCTAACGGATGATTTGTTGCTTGAATCTTTATCTTTAGACTTCCTCCTACATCATAGTGCCATAGTATTCTAGTGTGATTCAGGAAAGTGCCATATTATCATTGTATAACTCATTGAGCCCGACGGCCGTATTTCCCAAATTTTGGAGGCGTCATCTAATGACTATGCACCAGTTGCAGGAGATGGATCGACCATGACAATTCAAGGGCAGTGCCAGATTAGCTTGGCGCCGACAGGCGCCAAGCTAATCTGGCACTACCCTTGAATTATCATGGTCGTCCCATCTCCTGCTGTTGTGCGTCAGGGCTGAATAGGATAATAATATTGTCGATACGGTCACTACCATAATTGTGAAGGATTTTTTTGTTTGTTTTTTGAAACATTAAACCAACCATTGTCAAGCATAACACTGACTGAGTCACGACAGAGTTAATTAATAATGATTTGTAAAATGGTTTGTCACAAGACTAGATATTTGTTGGATTGATCGGGCACAACAAACCAGTCCGTCTGATTGGTCAGACTCACAGATGCTTCGTATGTTCATTGGCCAGAAAACAAGTGCTTGTACACGATTTGTCAAAATCTGTTATGCTGGTCAGTCAGAGTGCACCTCTATGATTGGACATTTTGTTTTGTTTTGTTTTCTTTTTTAGTTCGATGTTCCACTGTTCATTACAAGAAAAAAAAAGTATAACAACCTTGTCCCCACACTGAAAAGATGATAAACGAAACATATTTATTACAGCTTTTTTTGTAACATTTAGGTGATTTATGCTACATTCATTATATACCTGTTGTTTTACTGTTTGTGTAAGGTGGAATTACAAATAGTTCAGTTTGTCGACATAATATTTGTGCTTAGAACTGAAAATGACATTATTGTATGTTGCTGCGTCATTTGCGATTAACGAAAACATTAAAAAAAAAAAATTGTTGGAGGGCACTATTGCTAAAAAGAGATACGCGTGTGCTGGTTTGTAATTTTGGACCTTACGGCCAAAAGTCGTAATGTCCTAATCACAAACCAACACCCATTTTCTACTGGAACTACATCAGATCAGGTGGTTTGGTTTGTGTGCATAACGACACCTGTCTATGTTTAATTATTATGCTTCGTGTCAAAATAACGTGTAACCTGCATACTGGAATTATTCAAATTTTGAGGAGTTATTTGTTTCTGTCAGATCATCTCTATGCTTGTTTGTTCTCGCATTTTCTCGCGCGAAAATGAAATTTTTGTTGTTGTGACAGCTGAAGTATCTGCCCGCAGAACAGCTTTTGCTTTTGCTGTTGTTTTGTTTTTTCTTTTCTGTTGCTTTTATCGTGGTCGTTAGTGAATGATGATGCTTGATGCTATTTCACTATTGCTTGCTCGTGTGCAGTATTTTGCTACTTTCTTTCTGCTTAAATCGGTGATTTTTGCTGTCAATGGCGTATGCTTTAAGGCGCAATTTGGTCATGAACACCGGTGTTTTTCTTTGTTTACTTTAACCATTTATTTTCGTTTTAGTTACCGTCATTTCAAGCGTTTTTAGTTTTTCAGTGTGATTGGCCGATCTGGTTGGACGTGCTTGCATAAATGCTTTGTATGTATACCATGAGCGTAATGTACATATACACAAACCTTAAATTCAGTTCAGACATTTGAGTGCTCTATGCTTGTAATGTGTTTTTCTTCATGTTGTGATCTTACAATGAATTTTCTGTTTGTATGTTTTGTGCACAGTCTTTTGCCCGTTTGACCGGCTGTAGCGGTTGTTGTCGAGGTGGTTCCTTGACAGAAAGCTCCGCCGACATCCAAAGGGTTAAGAATCTTAACATTGTTAGTCTTGCAGAAGGGTTAAGCGTTTTGTGCTGAATTAACCCATTCGAGACGTGCCGCCTCCGGATACGCGGCTTAAGCCGCGTATCCGGAGGCGGCACGTCTCGAATGAGTTATGTCTTGGGTAGTTTTCTTATTAGTTCCTTCAGAACAGAGAAATGACGTAAAACGATTTTAACAATGAAGAAAAGATCCGACCGTTATGCTGTGTAAATCATCAGCTTGGCAGAGTTACCATTTGACTGGCAGTAACGGACGATTTCAGAAGTAGGTCAAACGCTGAGCGTCTTCTGACGCAAACAGTGGATAAAATGCCCGGACAGACATGCGATGTCGCATGTTTGTCCAGGCTTTTTTTTTTGAAGCACAGTTTTCGTCAAAACTTGTGCAGTTTTGACATATTTCTGGTTTCCGAACAACGTCTGTCGTGTTTACCTCTCTAGAGTTTTGGGTCGTACAGCTTTCAGCCGTGAAGACCAGAACCACGGATTAACGAACGGATTAGCGTACACATGGATGACATGACCCAAGAGGCACATCAGAATGATGTCCTGTGAAAGGCAAAAAGAATAAGTTTATTTTGTGAAAAGTGAGATTTTCATTAATTGTTAAATACACTGCAAATCTCGCATTTCACAAAAGAGGGACTTGCTGCCTTTTGTCTAAAATACGCAATCCAGCCAAGCGTGTAAAATGCAGAGAAGAACCCAGCGGAGAAGAAGAAACACGCTTAGAAAAGACAGTTACAACACAATTTATTAACCCATTCGATCCGTGCCGCCTACGGATACGCGGCGATTCGAATGAATTAATATTTTTCAAAATATTTTTAAAAGGGTATTTTACCCGAAATATTAAATTGTGTGTAACTGTCTTTTCTAAGCGTGTTTCTTTCTCCGTTGGATTCTTCTCTGCCTTTTGTCTGTACACTGCAGGAAGGTTTTACTCCTTGTGGGCTTTTCTTCAGTGGATGCTAAATTTGTTGAGAAAGATTGTTTTCTGCCTGTCACATATGTGGCCATTGGTTTTTGTCGTGTCAGTTTCAAACTGTGGTGCACTTTTGAATAACTGCAGGAGCGCCATTGTTTTCTGTTGTGTTGGTCAAAAACATGGAGCAATTTTGAAAAACTTCAGTAGAGATTTTATCCACTGTTTGCGTTAAAAACAATGGAACATTTCTGAGTAACTTTAGTACTTCAAGCCCTCGCTTTGTTGAAAATGTTTCTAGTTGAAGATGGTGTACTTGTTTGCCACATGATGTACAAGGTTCGTCGTAGTGTGTTGGACGTATTTTAATATCTTGTATTTCGTATTGTTTTGTTCGATATCTGTATCTCTGTTTTCTTTGGTCAGTATTTGTGTTATCATTTTATTTCACACATCTAACTCGCCTTCTTCTTGTCAGATTATTAGTTACGCTTAACAAACTTCAGCCCCTTAAACGCTTTCGTTGGTATACTGCAGATTTGGAATGTACAGATACATATTTTAGTGAATACAAAGATCACTTTAAATGGATAGCATTTGTTGTTTCGGATATGACCATCTTGGTTCGGCAGTCGGTGACTCAGTGAAACAGGTTATATGAGACTGGGATACATTTGGTCAGTTTTTATAGACTTGGTTTTAATAAGTTATGTTTGTGTGCTGATCTGTGATTTTGTACCTTACGGCTTTAGCCGTAAGGTCCAAAATCACAGATCAGCACACATATTCGTACCGTCGTTTGTTTTGAATCCTACAGCAGATGTTAGCCAACTGAGAGTAGAAACAGCTTGTCTATGCGATGCACGCCCGCGGTTCCTTTTCATAAATAACATAGTATAATCACATCCATCTCACTGTCCCCCTACACCCTTTTCTCAACACACCCCACCCCCGCCCCCCTCTATACTGTTTTCTCACCTACCTTCTCTGGATCTTTTCCAACCCCTCACTTCTCCTCAGCCAGTTTTCTTCATTTTATAAAAGGTGTATTTTTTACGACCACGATAATTACGAATCCAGGGACAGCCTGGCAATACAATTTTTCATATCGCTAGTGGAAACGTTATATTTTAAATTTCCAAATTTCACGCGTCTAAAGTAGTTTGGGAAACTCTGCAGTTTCAAATTCACGAAAATGTCTAATTCGTAGTACGACCACTGTGTTAGCAGTTTCAGATTTCACGTAAACTTTAAATCCCCTTTTGCAAGTCTCAATGTTCACGTTTTCCTTTAATTCTCGCTGTGAAAACCGTGTTTACAGTTTCAATTTTCACGTTTCCAATTTGATTGTGAAAACTCCCATTTGCCAGACTGCACCTGGGTTTTATTGTTATGCGGGTACCAATACCAAATCTACCTCTAACACTCATTTCAGGGGACAAAAGTTGTCATTACTCTGATCTCAAATCAGCAAGCTACAGATTTTAAGCTCCATGCTGCAGCAGTATCGCAGCTTCGAGATTATTGTTTTGCTTTTTCTATTTTCGTACGGGTTTAGGTTAATTGCAAAAGACGCTGCCTCGTCAAGACGTGCCGCATACGGATACGCGGCAATTTGCCGCGTATCCGTATGCGGCACGTCTCGAATGAGTTGAGCCCAAAACGTGTTACGTTTTTGCACGGGTTGAGTATTTCATTACAGAGTCACATTTGCCTCTTAGACATATTTCATTGGGGAAAGGATACAAACCATTGAAAGTTTAACTCGGTCGAGAAGTGTCATATATGGATTCCCTGCAGATAGCCGCGTATCCATGTGCGGCACGTCTCGATTGAAGGAGATGAATGTTTCAGCGTGTTGAAAATACTGACACTTTTTGACGAGGAAGTTAAAGGGAGTGTTCCAGCGTGTTAGAAATATAAACACACGTTGACGAGCAAGTTTAAGCCGGAGTTCCATCGTGTTTTGGAATGTAGTATTCTCTAGAATAGGAGTTTGCTTCTGTATGTATTTTCTGCCCCAGTTTTTGTTTTGGGTGTACGCTGGTCGCTTTTGTAATAATCTGTTTCTTGTTCGTGCGCGAACTTCTATGTTCTCTTTTACTGACATTGATACAATCCCAGTGCGCAAAGGCCGTCGGGCCGACGTCGGCCCGCGCACAGCTGTGTGCGAGCCAAAGGCGGCCAACGTTCGGCCCGATGATCTTTTGCGCATCGAGATGATCTTTTAAACTGATATTTGTAATAGTTCTTTAGTCTTAGTCTGTCCTTTTTTTCCCCTACAAATGACACCACTTGACTTTGCACACAAATCGTCAAACATGTACAAGTTGATGAGCGAACTATTCTGTTCGTGATGATTTGCTTGCACTGTTAACTGAAAATGATTTTGTTCTGGATACCACCATTATTCATATCAAGCATAATTATATGCTCTCTTTCTCTTGTTACGAAGGAAAGACCATTTGGATCTTAGTATTTAGAGTCAGACAATGTCATACCTTTGATTTGCGAAAGGTGTTTGACGGGGAATGTCGACGGGGAGACATTGTCCACATAACATGCCCTCAGTTTAATTTCTGCTGAGGGCCTGTTGAATGAAGATACCCCAACATAAGCACATTTCTTGTTAAATTCCAGCATGTTTCTTGCTTTGTAAGAAGTAAAACTAAAGCTTTGTCTGATAGCACCAGGAATGTTGGCAAAATCGTTCCCAGTAAGCGACAGACCCTCTGGCTGACGTCAGCCGCAGTGGGCCCGCGCACACCCGTGCGTGGGCCCACTGCGACCGACATCAGCCCGTTTACTTGTGCATGCTGGGTCGACCTTTATTTTTCTCGGTAAAGAAATTTGTGTTTCCCCAAATGGATTTTCACTTTCAAACACATGGTGTGGCTGACTGGGTACTTTGTAGGCCGATATACCCCTGGCTCCGGTTGTCTGCGCATGATTGAGTTATTCGAAAAATCTACCTCAAGCACTTGCACTATATCAGGGACATGCTCAGTCGATCGAGGCGCGAAGGCGCATGCGTGTGCGGCACCAACGCGTCAATTTCATTTCCGGTCTGTCACGCGCATGCGCCGTGTAGGGATGCAGCTCATATTTAAATTTTAAACTTTTAAGCCTATCTGCATTTTCTCTCTCTCTCTCTCTCTCTCTCTCTCTCTCTCTCTCTCTCTCTCTCTCTCTCTCTCTCTCTCTCTCTCTCTCTCTCTCTCTCTCTCTCTCTCTCTCTCTCTCTCTCTTTTTCAACAAGTACCGAGCCATCATCGTAGAAGTTTGCGTCTTTTTGTCTCCTTGCTGTTGTAGATTTGTAAAATATTATTTCTTGGGAGACGAACTTGGACGCACTTTCTGACGATGCAGAGAAACTGTAACTATGCCCTCGGAATCTTATCAGCAACTAATGTTTTTCTTTTGTAAAATAAAATAAATATAGACATAGACTTATTGTTGATAGGCTCGATCTTTAAGCCGTGTCTGCCTTGATGACTTTCGATGATTGTTGTTGGCTTTCGTCAGTTCGAGCTGTTTGTTTTCTCTCGTATTTTGTACAGTTTTCTCTCTTATCCCTCCCCGATTTTTTTTTTTTTTTTTTTTTTTTTTTTTGAGAATTGTTTGTGTCGAGTGGTTTGCGTTGTAGGCATGCAAAATACGGGTGTAAATGTTGCCTCATTATTATAATTCTGGTGTCCATGCAACCGCCTTCGCAAGATTCTCTTTGCGCAGGGCTGTGGTTTTGGCGGCCGTAAGGTCCAAAATCTCAGCCCAGCGCACGTATAGTTACGTCATTTTACCGTATACCTCAGCTCTTCGTCATTATGTGCTGTCATGAATACACAATGGCCACTTATACATGTGTTTTTGTCTTAGTTAAAATAAATATATCAACTCAAGTTTTGTGTGGACTTTTTTAATTGTGAGTGTTGGTGTGAGATGGAGGAAAACGTGTGTGTGTGGTGCTTGCGCTTGTGTGTGCGCGTGTATGTGTACGCGTGCGTGTGCGTGTGTGTGTTGGAGAGCTTTCCGACTTACACACATAAACATATGCATGTATATATGTGTGTTTGTGTGCGTGATAATTTGGTTTTTACGTTTAGTTGGAATCGTTCATTCAAACCACACGTGCAGACGTGAGTAAACAGACCGGCATTCACACGGAAATAGGGAATCAGAATCACAAAAGGTCCGCGCACAAACACACACTCATACACTAAAAAAACAAACAGGATTATAATCGTAACTCATTCACTCCGACGGCCGTATTTCCAAAAGTTTGGAGGCGTCATATAACGACTATGCACCAGTTGCAGGAGATAAATCGACCATGATAATTCAAGGGTAGTGCCAGATTAGCTTGGCGCCTGTCGGCGCCAAGCTAATCTGGCACTACCCTTGAATTATCATGGTCGGCCCATCTCCTGCTGTAGTGCGTCAGGGCTGAATCGGTTAATCCGAATCAAATCAGAAAAGGCAATAAGTTGTAACAGTCCATGATGAAGTGTGGTCAGTGTCAATTGCAGCGAAACTGGGCATGGCATGCACACCTAACACGTGTTAATCATTTAGTCCTGAGCAACATCTATTCCTGTATTTCCTAGTACACGAATGAGAGAGAGAAAAAAAATTGTTCTGTCAAAGAAACAGTAGACGTGTGCGACAATCCATGATAACCAAACCATAACCTGTCAACGTACTGTGACACTTTCCCACGTACGAAATTTGTTAACTATGAACAATATATATCGCGACCTTGAAGGCCCACTAACGCCGTAACTGTTCAAAGATACACTTCTGTAACAAATGGTTACGAAACGCTACACACAGGACTAGTTATGGTTCATTTGGACACAGGAGAATCCATTTCAGCATACGTCGTCTTAATATCAAGTAACCTGACAATGACTCCACTCCTTTCTATAAATACAGTCGTATCGGTACGAGAAACAGCTAAAAAAATTTAAAAAAAAATAGTTTGAAACGCTAACGGCTGCACAGAATAAATAAGTGCGATTACGCATGTGCTGCTGCTGCCTGTCCAAACTGCTGTTAAAGTTCATTAGGTGTGTCGACAAAACATAACAAACACAAATGGTGCAGAAACGTGTCTTCAGATTTATGCGTAAATGGTACTTTAACCCTTTGCGTGTCGGTAGCGGTTCTTGTCGCGATGATTCCTACAGGAATCGTCTCGACACTGAAAAAACCCGCTACCGACACGCAAAGGGTTAACTTACCAACTGAACCAAGCGCGCTGGCCTCAATAACCGTTTCTCTGTCAGTGGCTAGCTGTCGACAGCACGTCTTTGAACGCATCTCAGATTCACCATTAGGTCAACATTTCCGCGCGGAGCACCGATATCAAGGCGGGTTGCAAGAGGCATAGATCTACATCAGCCCCCGCGACTGCGGGGGCTGATGTAGATCTATGCCTCTTGCAGGTCATCTGAGGTGGTTTTCTTTTTCTTTTCTTTTCTTTTTTTTTTTTTTTTTTTTTTTTCCTTTTTTTCTTTGTGTCTCGACATTGAAAGATTTGAGACATGAGAAATTGCAATACTTTAGGTAATGCGTCCTGCATTTCCTCCTGCTCAACCCTTCGCGTCCACTGGACGTAGATTGTTTCGAAAATCTTCGTGAAATCAACGCCGAAGAACCCATACCGCCCAAGAAACGTGGATACAAAAAGTGGTGTGGAGGGAGGCCTAGATCATCATGAGCCCCCCTGCAACTGCGGGTGCTCATGACGATCTATGTCTCTTCCAGTTGGGTGGTGTTCGCTTTTTCTCAGCAGTGAAAGGGTTTAAACTGCTCTAAATGATGGTCGCACGATTGACCGGATCAGCGCCGAGAAAATGTGAACAGAACCAAACTGCAAGAGGCATAGATCCTCATGAGCCCCCGCAGTTGCGGGGGCTCATGAGGATCTATGCCTCTTTCTGTCGGCACTTTTATTCATGCTCCTGGGAAAGCTAGGACATTTTTGGTCTTGAATTAACGAAGATTGCAGAAACGCAGTCTGCAACGGCTGGCGCAGAACAGATTCATTTTAAGCGTGTAAGTCTGTATTTATTTCTCTACCAACCCATTCCGCCCTGACGCACTACAGCAGGAGATGGGTCGACCATGATAACTCAAGGGTAGTGCCAGATTAGCTTGGCGCCTGTCGGCGACAAGCTAATCTGGTACTGCCCTTGAATTATCATGGTCGATCCATCTCCTGCAACTGGTGCATAGTCATTAGATGATGCCGCCAAAATTTGGGAAATACGTGCGTCGGGCTGAATGAGCTTAAGTCTTGGTCACCTGTTCATTCTCACGACAGAACGGGGGGTGGGTGGGGGTGGTAGAAGGGCGAGGGTTAGGGGTGGAATGAATAAGGAGGAAAAACATCTGATCAGGCACTATCCTTGGCGCTGCTCGAGCATCTTGTACAGGTGGCCCTACAAGCAACGGGGTTAAAGGGGACCCCAAGTACACATTACATAGGGACTCATTTTGTAGTCTATCACAACGTGGAGATTCATCTTGTAGCGTAACACAGCTTGAGGACTCATTTTTTAGCCTAACACAACATGGGGACTTAGTTCGTAGTCTAAAACAACACGGGGACTCATTTTGTAGTCTAACATAACGTGGACACTCATCTTGGAGTCTAACACAGCATGGGGACTCATTTTGTAGTCTAACACAACATGGGGACTTAGTTTGTAGTCTAAAACAACATGGGACTCATTTTGTAGTCTAACATAACGTAGAGACTCCTCTTGGAGTCTAACACAGCATGGGGACTCATTTTGTAGTCTAACACAACATGGGGACTTAGTTTGTAGTCTCAAACAACATGGGGACTCATTTTGTAGTCTAACATAACGTAGAGACTCATCTTGGAGCCTAACACAACATCGTGACTCATTCTGTATTCTAACACAACATTAGGACTTAGGTTGTAGTCTAAAACAACATAGGGACTCATTGTGTAGTCTAACACAACATGGAGACTAATCTTGTAGCCTAACACAACATGGGGACTTATTTTGCAGTCTAAAACAACATGGGGACTTATTGTGTAGCCTAACACAACATGGGCCCCGGGACTTATTGTGTAGCCTAACACAACGTGGGGACTTATTTGGTAGTCTAGTACAACGTGGATACTCCTCTTGAAGTCTAACACAACATGAAGACTTATTTGTAAGTCTAAACCAACAAAATAAGCTGGTGGATAGATTCTTTTAATCGGAGCAGAAGTTCGGCCACAATAATTTAACTCATTCTGCCCGCGACACACAACAGCAAGATATGGCTCGACCATAATAGTTCAAGGGTGGTGGCAGAATAGCTTGGCGCCTATAGGCTTAACCCATTAACCCATTCAGCCCTGACGCACTACAGCAGGAGCAGTGGCGACCATGATAATTAAAGGATAGTGCCAGATTAGCTTGGCGCCTCCAAAATTTGGGAAATACGTGCGCCGGGCTGAATGAGTTAAAGCTTAACCCATTAACGGCCAGCGGAGGAAGAATGTGTTTTTGAAATCTTTGTCGAGTCAAAGCCGTAGACCCAGCCGTTCACGGTACTCAAACCAAAGGGAACATGGATACAAAGTAATGTCCGCAGAAGGCAGAAAGCGGCAAGCTGACTGAATCCTGACACTAATCCTTACTCATCCAGCCCATTGCATGTATTTCCCCAATTTTGGTGGCGTCATCCAACGACTATGCACCTGTTGCAGGACATGGATCGACCATGATGATTCAAGGGTAGGGCCAGATTAGCTTGGCTCTCTCTCTCTCTCTCTCTCTCTCTCTCTCTCTCTCTCTCTCTCTCTCTCTCTCTCTCTCTCTCTCTCTCTCTCTCTCTCTCTCTCTCTCTCTCTCTCTCTCTCTCTCTCTCTCTCTCTGTTCATAGTGTGTCTGTCGGTAACCTTGGCATCAGTGATCACTTTCCCATCAGCTGTACGTGGTCCACTAAGTTCCCAAAAGCAAAGGAAAGGATGTCATACGTATATCACCTATCGTTCGTTTAAAAAATTTAGTGAGAGCGACTTTTTATCTGACCTTAATAACGCACCTTTTGAGGACGTGCTTAGTGAAACTGACCCTGACAGCGCTCTGTCTGTCTGGTATAGCATTTTTCTTACTATTTTAAATAAACACGCACCTGTGCGGCGGAGGAGAGTCAAACACGCTTCACTCCCGCCGTGGCTGACTCAAGACATCATTCAGGTCATGAGGATGAGAGATGATCTGAGAAAACAGAAGTGTTTTGCTGAATTTAAACGTGTGCGCAATCGTGTCAAATGTTTAGTGCGGCAGGCTAAAAAATCTTTTATTGATCGTTTGATTAAACAAGACAAAGATATGTCCACGCTCTGGCGCGCTATGGCCGTAGTGACTGGAGGCAAGAGTAGGAAATCCCCTGTAATCCCGACTACCCTGACTGCCGATAATTTTAACGATCATTTCCTTTCAATTGCCGAGTCCCTGGTCCCTTCTAAAACAAACTGTCGGCCCTATACCTGTCCCGACACCCTGATTGATTTATGTACAACGCGAACTGCACAATTTGATCCTTTTGCTATTCCGCCTCTGGCAGTTCACGAGGTTGTTAAGACAATAAGTTCCATGAAGAATAAAAAGTCTTCCGGGCCAGATGAAATAAGCCCCAGAATACTGAAACTATCACTTCCCTATGTTGTAGAAACAATAACTTATGTCTACAATTTATGCATACAGAAAAATGTTTTCCTAAAAGAACTAAAAAAGGCTAAAGTTATTCCCCTACCTAAAACAAAAGATCTGTCCGATGTTAACAATTATCGCCCCATTTCACTTTTCTCTGTCTTAAGTAAACCCCTTGAACGACACATTCATAAGCATCTGTTAGAATACCTGGGAAAACGCAAATTAATCCACCCCCTCCAGTCAGGTTTTCGCCCGAAGCATAGTTGTCATACAGCCTTATCGCGACTTACAGACACGTGGCTAAGTTCAATGAACAAAGGCGAATTCACAGGTGCTGTTTTCATAGACCTTCGGAAAGCTTTCGACATGGTAGATCATGAAATTCTCCTTTCCAAGCTCAGTATATATCTGGATGGTTCATTTTCAAGAAACTGTTTTCATACATCAGACGGCAGTTCTCAGGCATCTATTCATTCCTTTAAAACAACCTCGTTTTTCGCTTCCTATCTTACAGACAGACAGTAGCGCGTGATGGCTAATGGATCTTACTCTTCAAGTGGTTTAGTAACAAGAGGAGTGCCCCAGGGCTCTGTCCTGGGACCTCTTCTCTTTTGCATATTTATCAATGACCTGCCACTACATTTCACGAATGACAAAATTGCATGTGACTTGTTTGCCGATGACGCAACAATCCACACCCCAGATAAGTGTCTTGAGTCTTTAAATGGTCGTTTGCAACAGGGACTGAGCGAAATTTCCAAATGGTGTGAAAATAATGCAATGATCCTTAATCCCACCAAAACCGAATGTATGACGATAGCAACCCGTCAGAAGCATCAGCTCAAGCCACTTTCGCTTAGCCTGGAGATACAAGACCACACCATTACACAAGTAACTGAACATCGCCTACTTGGAGTTATTGTTGATAACCAGATGAAATGGCAATCTCACATCAATGCTGTCTGTGAAACTGTGTCCAGAAATGTGTTTATGCTGTCTAAGCTAAAATATCTTATTGATGTCGACACTCGCAAACTATTTTACAATGCCCATGTCAAATCCCACATCGATTATGCCTCCACGACATGGGACGGCAGCGGTGACATACACATGAAGAGGCTTAACTCCTTGCATCGCAGGGCAGTGAAGCAGATCCTGCCTGATCCAGCTCTTTCTACTGACCAAAAATTTGAAAAACTAAAATTGCTTCCTCTTGACAAGCACCATCTCTTTAACAAAGAGGTAGTCATGTATAAAATCTGGAATGAAATCCACCCAGAATACTTGTGTAATCTCTTCACCAAGGCAGCTTCAGGCTGTTCAACATCAAGGCGAAACTTCATCACACCACGCCCGAGGATAGATTTATTTAAAACCACCCTCGCTTTCTCGGGCGTCTCGTTTTGGAATAAACTGCCAGCGCACATAACACACACTGGTTCACTCCCCTCTTTCAAGGAAAGCCTCTTCAAGTACCTGCTATCTAACAGCTCATTCACTGGTTCGGGTATCTCCATCGCCTAAAGCCTTGATATTAACCTCCGCGCGCACGTGCGTGTATGTGGGTGTGCGCGCGCGTGCGTGCGTGCGTGTGTGTGTGAGCATGCGGCGCGAGCGTGCGCGCGTGTTTGATTTCAGTGAAAAAAGGAATTTTAAAGACTATCTTCTTTTCTTTCTTCCCCCCCCCCCCCCCCGCCCCCCATTCACATTGTTAGTAATCATAATTGGTGCGCTCCATTTTGCCTTATCCATCTCTTTTTTAACGACTTGTTATATTATGTGCACTTTTATGTTAGTAGCTTTGTACTTCTGTATGTTAGTAGCCTTGTACCTTTAGCAGAGTTGTACCTTTGTAGATTAGCAACGGCAAGCGTGAAAAATGGCACATGTGCTAACTGCTTCTTCCGTTCAGAAATAAAGTTTCATTTCATTTCATTTCATTCATTTCTCTCTCTCTCTCTCTCTCTCTCTCTCTCTCTCTCTCTCTCTCTCTCTCTCTCTCTCTCTCTCTCTCTCTCTCTCTCCGCTATCATTTTGGGGTGATTTTTTGTTTTTAATAATAGTTATGTTTTATTTTTATAACAGTTTCCATGATAGTTTGTGAGGGGCAATGTTGCCTGAAATTTTATCATGGTGGACAAAAGATGTTAAGCCCTAAACGCTTAACCTCTCTCTCTCTCTCTCTCTCTCTCTCTCTCTCTCTCTCTCTCTCTCTCTCTCTCTCTCTCTCTCTCTCTCTCTCTCTCTCTCTCTCTCTCTCTCTCTCTCTCTCTCTCAAGTTTACTCCGCTGTCGCCACCAGGCAGCAGGGGCACAGAACTGATCAGCGGATCAGAGCTGGACCCGCCTGTCTCCGATGCTGGCCAGTCACATAGTTCTCTCAGTCGACAGTGCGTGTTGCCTCCCTTAGCACAGACGGCATCCCAGCAACCAGCTTGGCAGTACCTACCAGCGGTCATTGGTGACATGTCCTAAAATCAGCGTGGCCTCCAGGACAGTGGCCCTTGGTTCAAACCCCTGAACGTGATGATGCCGCAATACACACAGTACCCACACGCGGCACCGTATTACGGCTATCAACACCTTCAGTAAGCTCAGTCTCAAAACCACACCACAGCCGTGTGCTAAGTATCTACATAATATAAACTAGCCACGTGACATTATTGGGACAAGTGCTATATATGAACGGCTTCCTTCTGCATAGCGTTCCTTCATATGTCTTATGATGGTGTTCATGACTAACATTATTCATTCACTTTCAAGTGGTTAGTGGTTTTCTCTCCTAATTTCTCAATGTTGGAAGTAGCGATAAAGCTATGCAATGTTTTTGACTGAGCTGTTATGCGCGACATTAAGTGCCTGTGCTAACGCCGTATAGTGTTTTGACTTGTGCCATTTCCGCCGCAATTGTTGCGAGCGGTGAGCATTCAACTGTGACCGTAAAGTGAGTTATTTTACTGTGGCAGTGAAGCGAATTGTTTACTGACTGGACTGTCTTGTATTGACGCTAAAAGCTTAAAGCCGATTAGCTCCCCAGCCGGGGCAGCGGCATCTAGTGTTTATCTATTTTAAGTTTTTTTTTCTGTTTGTAACTTTTATTAATTAGTTACATTATTAAATTTAGCCTTTTATATTAATTTCTTTCATTTCATTATTCAACAATTTTGCTGTTTGATCTGAAACGATATAAACATGATATCAGGTCAGCATTTACATATTGGTCACTTAAACATATATCATTTCTATAACAAAATTCATGATCTCTGTGTGCTCTTAACTCAACCCAGTCCTTTTCATTTGTTTTGTGTCACTGAATCGCGCCTCAATCCTAACATCAGTGATGAGGCCGTTTCTATCCAGGACTTTGCTGTCTTGCGCCGAGATGCTGAATACTCGGGACAGACAGGTATAGCAGTGTATATACACAATTCATCAGCGGTATCATCCGCAGGCGTAAAGACCTGGAATCACCAATGGTGGAATGTGTCTGGATTGAGTTGAGGGCAGACAAATCTAGTCCCGTGCTCGTCGAATACATTTACAGAAACCCAGCATCAACATTTCAATGGTATGACGAATTTACAGTTATGAGGGATAAGGTCAGAAAGGCCACCTCAGAAATGTTGATTTTGGGAGACTTTAATATCAATTTGCTCCTGAATAACGGCCTGCCTGAAAATGTACCGTTTCTATGTTTGGATCGAAGCAGTTAGTAACTGCTGCTATCCGTGTTAGTTCTACTTCCTCCACCCTTATTGACCACATCTACACAACTAATAAGTCAAGGGTAGTGGGAGTAGAGGGGCGCCAAATAGTGATTAGTGATCATTACCCTGTGTGTTGTGGCTGGGCATTGAAAGCAAGTACTACTTTTCGTAAACACCAGCACACAACTATTAGATATAGATCTTTGAAGCGCTTCAACAAAGACGTATTTCTGCACGACCTAAGTCAAGTATCTTTCCACACAGTTTACCAACCAAGGTGACCCAAACGAGGTTCTGTCTGAACTTGATGGTACAGATTGTTTCTTGGTGTTCTTGATAAACATGCTCCTTTCAGACAGAAACGAGTGAAAAATCCCCAACTTCCCGCGTGTTTGAACAATTAAATCAAGGATGCCATGCAGCTGCGAGATGATCATAAAAGGAGCAATAATTTTGTAGCTTACCGAAAACAAAGAAACCTTATAAAATATTTAGTTAGAAATGCTCAAAGGTCTCACTTTCACCATCTCATGAACGGCAAAAAAGATATCGTTTCTGTTTGGCGTGCAATAAACGCCTTTACGAGGTCCAGAAATACCGCACAGTGCACTAAAATATCAGCTGATACGTTTAATCAGCATTTTCTCTCTACCGCCACTACACTGCTACAGAATCTTACGTCACCCGGTCAACCGTCTGATGTTTCAGAAAAGCTAAAAAGGTTTTGTGCTGAAAGATTAAAACCTAACACGTCTTGCAACATTCCGCTCTTAACAGTTTATGAAGTGGGAAAATCCATTTCTTCATTAAAGAGTAAACGTACATCTGGCCATGATGGAATTAGCAGCACTGTTCTTAAAATGGCTCTTCCGTACGTCGTCGAGTCGCTAACATACATCTACAACCTTTGCATACAACATGGACAATTTCCGTCTGGTCTGAAAACAGCAAAAGTAATACCGCTACCTAAAACAAAAGATTTAAATGACCCCAACCATTTCAGACCCATTTCTCTGTTGTCAACTCTGCCAAAACCGATTGAAAGACCTATCCACACACATTTACAACATTTCTTAGATAAATACAAACTTGTTCATCCACTACAGTCTGGTTTTCGTAGGGGATATTCTTGTCACACAGCTTTGGTTGAACTGGTTGACAGATGGTTAACTGCTATGAATAATGGGCAAATGACTGGAGCGGTATTTTTGAACCTTTCTAAAGCTTTTGATTTTGTCAACCATGATCTTTTAATTAAAAAGCTTGCTGCCTATCAGCTGATGTGATGGCACCCTTGCCTTCATTACATCATATCTAAATGGGCGCACACAGTACGTCTGTGTGAATGGTACAAACTCACGTGAGGGGATGATAGAGCACGGAGTACCACAAGGATCCGTCCTCGGCCCATTATTATTTTCAGTTTTTATAAACGATCTCCCCTTACATATATTCGACCCTCGTGTAATCTGTAGTCTCTTTGCTGATGATGGAACTCTTGACGTGTCATCGTCGGATGCATCCTGTATAACCCAGTCCCTACAAAGCGGCCTGAATGATGTTTCCACATGGTGTCAAAACAATTATATGATTCCGAATCCTACTACGGCCAAATGTATGTTAATTACTACTGGACAAAAGCATCAGCTGAACCCGCCTCCCCTACAGCTCTATTTGAATGGGCAGTCTGTTGAGCAAGACAAAGACCAGCATTGATGACAAACTGTGTTGGCAAAGCCATATTACCAAAATGTGTAAAACAATATCAAAAAACTTATTTTTACTGTCAAAATTAAGATTTTTTACTAACGAACCAACAAGGAAACTTTTTTACTGTGCCCATATTCAGCCACATTTGGATTATGCCTCCTCAGTTTGGGATGGGAGCAGTGATGCTAATCTCAAAAGGATGAATTCGCTTAACAGGCGGGCAATCAAATTAATCGTTGACAGACCCATGCAAGTCATTAGTACTGATTACAAGTTCAAGCTGCTGGATATCCTACCACTTTTCCAAGCAGTTCATTTATAATAAGTTGGTACTCATGCGCAAAACACCCTCTCAGACTCACCAGCCTATCTCTCTAATTTGTTCGCACTTGCCCACAGAGCTGGTCGAAAATCAGGGAACAATCTGGTAGTGCCAAGGCCCCGCTTAGATATTTACAAGAAGTCCCCTCTCCTACTCTGGTGCAAAATGATGGAATACAGTTCCTGCAGACATTAAAGCAGCACCTTCTTTACGAACGTTCAGGAACCAACTGCATAAATTTATTAAGAACATGTGAAAACATATTGTTCATATATTTTTTTCACATACCGTCATTTACTGTAGAAACATTTCCTATTCATATTCATGTATCATAATACTTTAGACTTGCTGAGATGTTCTTTGTCATTTCTTTTGCAGCATAACATCATAATTTTTTTAATGTTTAATGTTAGATGTTTTGCTTGGTGTCAGTGTGTGTGTGTGTGTGTGTGTGTGTGTGTGTGTGTGGACTGGTAAAAATCAGTATATATATATATATATATATATATATATATATATATAGTGGCCTATCACATAGTCCCTATTGCTTTATGTGATAGGTGTTCAGTGGAAGGCTACTCAGTATCTCAGTATACGGTCCAACCACCTGGAACACTCTCCCACTCTCTCTCCGTCAGAAACACTCGCTCTCCTCCTTCCAGTCTGCCCTCAAAACTCATCTCTTTCAACAGTTCTAGCACTATATCACCACACTCCCCAGCCCAAGCTGACCGTCGTAATGTATCTTCACTATTTGTGTTACGTGAGTCATTGTCTAAAGCGTGCGCATGCGTGTGCGAGTTGTGAGTGCGCGCTTAGAGTTATAATTATTATAAGATAAGCGCATTATAAATACCGTAATTATTAATTATTATTATTAAGGCTCAAAAGATCTAATAAGCGATGCAGTCACAAAGGGCAGCTGATGTCCTGATGACACAATGCAAGCTTACCAGCCTGGAAATTCCATGGCATTTAGCACAGCATTCTCAGAATTTAATAAAAAAAAATTACGTCCCTTGGAGCTATTCTGATTGAGTGCATTTTTTGGCTTTGGGCGACGCCTTTGTTAAAAGTAAAGAATATATATATATATATTATATATATATATATATATATATATATATATATATATATATATATATATATATATATATATATATATATATATATATATATGCGTGTGTGTGTGTGTGTGTGTGTGTGTGTGTGTGTGTGTGTGGACTGGTATATATCAGTGTGAATGTGTGTGTGTGTGTTTGTGTGTGTGTGTGTGTGTGTGTGTGTGTGTGTGTGTGTTGTGTGTGTGTGTGTGTGTGTGTGTGTGTGTGTGTGTGTGTGTGTGTGTGTGTGTGTGTGTGTGTGTGTGTGTGTGTGTGTGTGTGGTGTGGTGTAATGTGAGCATTGATTATTTGAAATGGAATTATTGTTGCCTGTACTCTTCACTATTATGTATACTTTTATATATAAAATTATGTGTATGTGTGTTTACGTGCATGCTATAGCTTAGCAAGGACATGATTTTTTTTTTAAAAAGGTCATTGAAGGTACCTAATCATTTATCCTTGAAAAATAACGTTTCATTTCATCTCTCTATCCTTGAAAAATAACGTTTCATTTCATCTCTCTCTCTCTCTCTCTCTCTCTCTCTCTCTCTCTCTCTCTCTCTCTCTCTCTCTCTCTCTCTCTCTCTCTCTCTCTCTCTCTCTCTCTCTCTCTCTCTCTCTCTCTCTCTCTCTCCGGCTGCCTGTCTGTCTGCTTAGCTAACATTAACCCAAAGGTGTGGCAAAAAGAGAAGACATCTAAACAATGAAATGAAATCTGAATGAACCAAACATGTATTTCTGACTGTGTCTGTGTCTGTCACTGTCTCAGTCAGTCTGTCTGTCTGTCTGTCTGTCTGTCTGTCTGTCTGTCTCTCTCTCTCTCTCTCTCTCTCTCTCTCTCTCTCTCTCTCTCTCTCTCTCTCTCTCTCTCTCTCTCTCTCTCTCTCTCTCTCTCTCTCTCTCTCCCCCCCCCCCACCTCCAATCTTCCTAACTAACAAGCCCGAAAGGTGTGTCGAAGAGCAAAGACTACCAGACAGGAACACAAAGGAAACAAAAATCGTTGCCAGGGCGGTCCGCTATGTCCTTAGTTATTTGAAAGTCGGCCGGCTTCTTGTGAAATATTGATTTTCGTCGGACGTCTCACTCACCCACACACGACTGCCAGATACATAGATCTTCATGAGCCTCCGCAGTGCAAGGGCTCATGAGGATCTATGCCTCTTGCTGAAGTCGTATGCGCCTGCCTTTCTAACAAAGCGGTGTTAACAAGTTTTCATTGTGATTCCGTGGACATTGTCTGATCTCTCAGGTGGCTGGCTTGCAGACGACAAAGCGTAAATTATTTGGACTTGTCTCGCAGGCTGAAAACGTCGCAGGAACGTTTTCTGGTACCTCAAAGGTGTTCAGGGTATTGTTTGTGTTTATGTACCTTGGTTCAACCTAAAATCAGGAAACAATCAGTGTTTGTCTGAAGTCTCTTCTTCGTCTCCGAGTCTTTTTATGTATGACTTATAATAATGCGTCATAGCTGGACCACTGTCCGTGATGTCTATGATTTCGACTCTCTCTCTCTCTCTCTCTCTCTCTCTCTCTCTCTCTCTCTCTCTCTCTCTCTCTCTCTCTCTCTCTCTCTCTCTCTCTCTCTCTCTCTCTCTCTCTCTCGCGAGAGTGAGAGAGAGAAAGAGAGCGTCTGTTTTTTTTTATTTATTTTATTTTATTTTTTATATAATATACAGTGGACCATAATATCTGAGTGTCAAGAGTACATTGAATACTGCATGTACTATGTATAATGTTTTTGCCTTCATATGTGTGTACGCGATATTTTGGGGCGCGCGCTCACGTGTGTGTGTGTGTGTGTGTGTGTGTGTGTGTGTGTGTGTGTGTGTGTGTGTGTGTGTGCGTGCATGCTGTGTGTGTGTGTGTGTGTGTGTGCATGCTGTGTGTGTGTGTGTGTGTGTGTGTGTGTGTGTGTGTGTGTGTGTGTGTGTGAGAGAGAGAGAGAGAGAGAGAGAGAGAGAGAGAGAGAGAGAGAGCACATATATACATATTTGCCTTTCCTGTATGAATTCTAATGTACTTAATGATTTTCTGTGTATTGCTTTACTTTGCATTTTTACTCATTTTATATTTTTGTGCGTACGCGTTATGCGCGTACGTATGTCTGGAGTGCGTGTCCGAGAGCGTGTGTGTATATGTGTGCGTGTGTGTCTAAGTGCGTGCGTGTGCAAGTTTGTGTTTGTGTGTGTGTGTGAGCGTGCGTGTGCGTGTGCGTGCGTATGTGCGGGCGTGCGTGCGTGAGCGAGTGCATACATGCGTCAGTGTGTGGTATGTGTATGTTTACATGTCTATGTCATTTATGTAGTAGATGTAGCAACGGCAAGTTTGAAAACTCGTCCTGTTACCAATAACTTCTACCGTTGGAAAATAAAGGTTCATTGTTCATTGTTCATTGTTCATTGTTCTCTCTCTCTCTCTCTCTCTCTCTCTCTCTCTCTCTCTCTCTCTCTCTCTCTCTCTCTCTCTCTCTCTCTCTCTCTCTCTCTCTCTCGGACATGATTTAAAAATATTGAAGGTACCTAATCATTTATCCTTGAAAAATAAAGTTTCATTTCATTTCTCTCTCTCTCTCTCTCTCTCTCTCTCTCTCTCTCTCTCTCTCTCTCTCTCTCTCTCTCTCTCTCTCTCTCTCTCTCTCTCTCTCTCTCTCTCTCTCTCTCTCTCTCTCTGTATGCTGTGTGTTTTCCTGTTGTGTTCTGTTTGTTTACATGACAGCTTGTAAACAGGCATTGAGTTGCCTAATAGATTTGTCCTGAATAAAAGATTCATCATCATTATCATCTCTCTCTCTCTCTCTCTCTCTCTCTCTCTCTCTCTCTCTCTCTCTCTCTCTCTCTCTCTCTCTCTCTCTCTCTCTCCTCTCTCTCTTCTCCTTCTTCTTCTTCCCGGGGACCATAGGGTAGAGCGCTGGACCCTCAATCGTAAGGTCGTGGGTTCGAGAGGGGTAAAATTTTCGGTGCCCTGTCTTTGAAATCACCTTCATCGTGGCAAAAGACGTTAAGCACTAAACCTTAAACGTTTTCCCTTCTCCCCCCCCCCCCACCCCACCCCCTACCAAACAACCAACCCCCTACCCCTCTCCTCTTGTCACATGACCACAGCTGAATTCATAAACCCAATGCTCAATAGGCCATCGGGCCGACGACGGCCAGATGGTCTTTGCGCATTGGGCACTGCGAAACCTACTTCTGCCCGGTGAGAACTTCACACATTGGTTTAGTCGAAAAGCTCTTATATACTTTGCTGGTGTCCTCTGTTGTTGTTAACTCTATGTTGACTAGAACTAGTTTAACCCATTTAGCCCCATAGCCACGTGTCCCAAATTTGGGATGTGTTACCTAACTCCTATGTACCAGCTGCAGGAGATGAGATTGACCATGATTATTCAAGGGTAGTGCCAGATTGGCTTGGCGCCTGAAGGCGCCAAGCCAATCTGGCACTACCCTTGAATTGTCATGGTCAATCCATCTCCTGCTTGTAGGGTGTTGGGGTTGAATAGGTTAAATAAGGCTGCGGTGAGTTTGACCTAACAAAAGCAAAAGACACCAAGTCCATTTTTATGAAAAGCGAGATTTTCATTCTCAAAAACCAACTTAGTGCCTTTTGCCATCCAAGGGCAGAAGTAGGCTGTGGTGTCAAAGCTTCAAAGGCCCACTACCGCTCTAACTGTTCAAAGATACACTTCTGCAACAGATGGTTTCGAAACGCTACACACAGGTTTAGTTATGGTTCATTTAGACACAGGACAATCCAGTTCAGCACACGTCGTTTTTATATCAAGCAATCTCCGTTCTAAAAATACAACGCTTTCACTATGAGAAACAGCTAATAAAAATAGATTGACACGTTAACGGCTGCGCAGAATAAATAAGTGCGATTACGCATGTGCTTTTGCTGCATGTGCAGACTGTCATAGAAGCTCATTAGGTGTGTCGACACGGCATAACAAACACATATAGTGCTGAAATTTGTATTCAGTTATCCGAGTAATGGTACTTTAACAGCCAGAGCCGTTTACCTGTCTCGGAATCACAAACGATACCTATACTGATCAACAATAATAATAATAATAAGCGCATTAAATAGGCGCTTTATCCCAATTGAAAATCGGCTCAAAGCGCCGCCGCGAACTGAACCCAAAAAGCACGCTCACGTGAATCACGCGCATTCACTCACACACTGTACACAAACACAGAACATTCACGTGGTGCTAAGGGCTAGCTCAAGCGAGCTACTGAAGTTTTGGAAATTCAAATCGTTTGTACTTGAAATTTGATTAAGTGGGCTGAAATTGATACCAAAGTCGTGGGGAAGGAAGAGCCGGAGTACCCGGAGAAAGAACCCCCGTCGGTCCGCCCGGATTAACAGTGACACTTACTAGAGGAGAAAAATCCGACGCCGGAACCCGTAATCGAACCTCGCACCTTTAGCATTGGTGGCAGGCGCCTTAACCACTACGCCACGGACCGCCCCAAAAGAAACGCGAAAATTTCAAACGTTGTTTCCTCTACTAAAACATCTTAACTGCAAAGAATTAACTTGCACACCCGTTGATGCAGACCGATTTTAACCGGTTGGCAGTATTCAGATACCTGTCACACAAGTTAACTCTATACAGTTAAGATGTTTTAGGAGGGGAAACAATGTTTGAAATTTTCGCGTTTCTTTTGTTGATCAGTATATAATCACAGGAGCAGACGTTACTGTCCGTGTTTGTCTAATGAGCCATTTATGTAAATGTTCCGGTCAATTTGGATCAAACACGGCTCTACCCTGAGAAGGTAAAAGATACAGAAAAAGAAACACGCTTAGAAAAGACAGTTACAGCACAATTTATTAAAAATAAATTGTGTTGTAACTGTCTTTTCTAAGTGTATTTCTTTCTCCGCTGGGTTCTTCTCTGCGTTTTACGCGCTTGGTAGTCACCTTTTTGGTCTGAATTAAGGTAGTAAAACCATTGTGTAATACTATGAAAATCTCGCATTTCACAAAAATGGATTTACTATCTTTTGCCGTCAGAAGGTTGAGCTGACTTACCACATTCAGCCCCACTGCCGTATTTTCCAAATTTGGGAGGCGTCATTTCATGACTAAGCACCAGTTGCAGGAGATGGATCGACCATGATAATTCAAGGGCAGTGAAAGGTTAGCTTGGCGCCGACAGGCGCCAAGCAAATCTGGCACTACCCTTGAATTATCATGGTCGATCCATCTCCTGCTGTAGTGCTTCAGGGATAAGTGGGTTAAGGTGTGATTAAAGCTGAATTATAGCGGCTGAAAAAAATCTTCTAAGGACCAGGGGACAAAGAGAGGTGGTGGCTGACCATCTGTGGTCAAGACGGAAAAGAAATTGTCATTAGCACTGTCGTCAGTGCTTTGCTATTGATGAATCGTAAATTGTCTGCTGGTGTGGTGCTGGGCCTTCTGCGCTGTGAAAGCAGAAGAGGCTCCGCCTGTGTGTGCGTGTGTGTGTGTGTGTGTGTGTGTGTGTGTGTGTGTGCGTGCGTGCGTGCGTGTGCGTGTGTGTGTGTGTGTGTGTGTGTGCGTGCGTGATGGTGTGTGTGTGTGATTGTGTGTGTGTGTGAGATCGTGTAGGTGCACGTACATAACCAGTGTTTTTGTGACTGTTTAGTTTTGTTCTTTTATTTTTGTTAATATTTTTTTTCTTTGTTTGTATACTGATCAACAAAAGAAACGCGAAGTAGCCCCTTCAAATCACATTTAATCCAACATTTGAAAGTCGATTTCGGACAAACCATACAACGGATGTTATCGACATTTTAGGAATGAAATCATGGACACCAGCGTAATCATTGTGGAAGTTTATTATGTACTTGGAGCAAGCATGGCACAGCACAAAGTCAATATGGCGTGTGACCCCCATTGGCGTTGATGACGGCTTGACAGCGTCGGCGCATAGAGTGTATCAGGCGGTTGACAGCTGCCCTGGGGATGTTGTTCCAGACCTGGACAATGGTATTCTCCAGTTCTGCGGCTGTCGTTGGTCTGGGGCGTACAGCGTTGATCCGCCTTTGCAGTTGGTCCCAGAGATGTTCGATGGGATTGAGGTCCGGGCTGAGGGCAGGCCAGGGCATGACTGGGACGTTGTACTGCTGCAAGAAGTGCTGGGTGATACGTGCAGTGTGTGTACGCGCATTATCTTGTTGCAAGATGAAGTTTTTGCGTCTCTGAGAAAATGGCAGGACATATGGGTGTAGTACTTGGTCAATGTCGAGCTGAGCTGTGATGCCATTTTCGCGACCTGGTACGAGTCCACGGAAGAACACAGGTACTACTGTCTGGTTCAGGGTAATCCCACCCCAAATCATCACGCTTGGCGGGCCCCAGGCATTGTTCTCCAGAACACAGCCATCAGCATAGCGTTCACCCCTTCTCCGCCACACTCTTGTTATGCGCCCATCTGCATGGCTGATGCATTAACGGCTCTCATCCGTGAACAGGACGTTCTGCCACTGTTGCCAGGTCCAGTCGACATGAACCTGTGACCACTGTAAGTGTGCACGGTGATGCCGGTCAGTAAGAACAGGTCCACGGGCTGGACGGCCGTTGTGCAGATTATGCTCCTCTAGCCGTCGTCGCACAGTCTGGCCACTGATGGGTGCCTGGTGGTTGCCGATAACTTCTCTTGCTGTTTCCTCGGCCGGCTGAAAGCGATTTCGCACGTGGTCTCGGAAAATTTGGCTGTCTTGCCGGGGAGTTGTCACACGTGGTGGTCCGCTTCGGGGAGCGTCAGCAGAAGACCCGTTGGCATGATAGCGTTGCTGCAGCCTGTAAATGGTCGAAATGTGACATCTAACAGTTTGTGGATCTTCTCCGGCTTCCAAACGCCCAAGAGCTCGTTCTCGTTGGGGAGCACTAGGTCTTGGCATGGCTGATGTGACAACGGCAAAAGTGACAGAAGGCGTAACACTGCTGATTTTTTATTGCTTTGCCTTGCTGAACACAGTTCATGACCCAACATCACTCTGCAGTGTGTGCACGTGCGTGGAAAGCTTACGCCGTGCGTCCTAACCAATACGGGTGCCTCGTGCACAAGGAGGGCAACACGGTTACTACAGTACGGTGACTGCATGCTTACATGTTGTTGCTCGTACACTGGCTATCAAAAAGAATGTAACTTGTATTTTCGTGGATTTATCACACAAATACAACATACACTCGAATTTCGCGTCTCTTTTGTTGATCAGTATATATTTATGTTTGTATTATGTTAACAAAATAATAATAAATAAATAAAAATTGTAAAGCGCGCAGAGCTCCGTCGGGAGGTTAGGCACTATAGAAATACGTATTGTTATTATTATTATTATTATTTTTACTATTACTACTACTACTACTACTACTACTATGTCCATTTTTGTAAAAAAGCAAGATTTTCGTTGTTTTATAATGAAAATCTCGCTATTCACGAAAATGGTCTTTCTGTCTTTTGCCTTTACAGGGCACAATCACGGCGCAGGACTTTAACTCATTGTGTCCCAGGTACGAAATACCCACAGTCAGGAGTTGTCCTCTAAGGGACTGCATTACAATTTAGGAGACAGATCGAGCGTGATAGTTCAAGGGTGGTGCCAGAATAGCTTGGCGCCTATATGCGCCAAGCTATTCTGGCACCACCCTTGAACTATCATGGTCAAGCCATATCTTGCTGTGGTGTGTCGGGACTGAATGAGTTAAGCTGTGAGATTCAAAAATCTCCGACCGGTAAATACTCTGCTGTAACGTACGCCATAAAATAAATGAGTCTTTGCTGTGTGCTCGGCGTAAAAACCAACCACCCAGACGTCTGTCGCAAGGTCCTCAGGACTTCGCGACGCACATCCCGTTGTCTGGCTTTCCGAAATTATGATTAACAAATTCAGCCCTGACGCACTACAGCAGGAGATGGATCGACTATGATAATTTAAGGTTAGTGCCAGATTAACTTGGTGCCTGTCGGTGCCAAGCTAATCTGACACTACCCTTGAATTATCATGGTCGATCCATCTCTTGCAACGTGTGCATAGTCGTTAAATGACGCCTCCAAAATTTGAGAAATACGTGCGTGGGGTTGAAAAGGTTAACAATGATTAAAGAATTCGCGGGTTAATTACTTCAACAGTTCAAGGGTACTGCCCGATCTTTTATTTCTGTTGGGCATTTAACATTTATCTCCCCTTTAGCTAACTGTTGACTGCCTTTTTATTTTGACTCTGGAAGGAAGTGGTTGTCAGTTGTTGGGAAGGGATGGGGTAGGTTAAAGTAGTGTATAATTGTGCGTGTGTCTGAGAGAGTGTGGTGTTGTGCATGCGCAGTGTTTTCCTGGAGAACAGCGCTATACAAAATCTATTTATTATTATTATTATTATTATCGTTATTATTATTATTATTTATTATTATTATTATCGTTATTATTATTATTTATTATTATCAATTTGGAGGCAATGTTGTAAATGTGTGTATTCATTCATTCATTCATTCATTCATTCATTCATCCATTCATTCGTTTAAACAATAAAATAAAAGAGACCTAAAATTAATAAGCTTTGTCACAAAGAAATACACACACACACACACACACACACACACACACACACACACACACACACACACACACACACACGCACATTCACACACACACACACACACACACACACACATCACTAAAATATGGGTACATTGTTTATTGCTGCAAAGTTACACAAATCATGACTTTGGTATTGCAGCGTTCTTGATCGTAATGTTTTCCAGCAGTGATCTCTGAGGCGGAAAAAATAAAATGATGACACAAAAGGTAAGTAGAGCAAGAAACAAAACATATTCTCTGAATGCATGCTGACAGACGCAGCACAAATCTATGGAGATATTGAAAAAAGAGCATGTGCTAACCCATTCAAGACGTCCCACATCAGTAGCTGCGAAAGCGTCGTAAAGCGTTGCCGCCGGCAACGCTTTACGACGCTTTCGCAGCTACTGGTGCTAGACGGCCATGAATGAGTTAAGGAGTTTATTCATTCTCTCTCTCTCTCTCTCTCTCTCTCTCTCTCTCTCTCTCTCTCTCTCTCTCTCTCTCTCTCTCTCTCTCTCTCTCTCTCTCTCTCTCTCTCTCTCTCTCTCTCTCTCCACGATTCATTCAAATTAAGTGTACTATTAATTCATGCCCCTATTACAAATTCAAAATCTGGCATATTTATGTACGTGACCATGGACCTTGGGTCGGTCAGCTCGAAAATCACAAACAAGCACACAATTCACTGGAACATATTTTTAAATGCATCGTGTGTTATATATAAAAAAAATTAAAGTCTCACAAAGATACTGACGATTCCACGGCAATATGTATGAAATATGTTAAATACGTTATGTTTAGACAAATAAGACCATACCACAGACATAACAAGAAAGGCAAAGCCATTATGGCTCACGTGTATGAGCGATTTACATATGTGTGACCTTTGTGACAAGGGCTTGCTTCTGCAGCAGCAAAATCCATGTTCTCTGAAAATGTAAGCATTTTCACACATCTGTCAACCCCCCCCCCCCCCTCCCCCGGTGACATTTGACCTTTGTGATGAGTCGACTAAATTAGTATGCATAGGAAGGTCTTATCATCAGGTATCTTTGTACCAAATTTGGTTGAAAAATTTGCAAAAATTTGTGAATACCTACAATTTTATAAAACAAACCAGCATTTTACACACATTTACCAGTCTCTTGTTAACCTTGACCTTTTAAAGGGGTCGTCCAAATTAGTATACATAGATAGGTCTTACCATCAGGTATCTCTGTACCAAATTTGGGTTTCAAGTTGTGAGTAGTATTTGAGAAAAAAACATCTTTTGTCAAAATATGGCTATTTTAGACTTATTTCCTAAGCTCTCGTGACCTTTCCGAGGGATCAACCAAATTAGTGTGCATAGAAAGGTCTTCCATCAGGTATCTCTGTAGCAAGTTTGTTTTTAAAGTTGTGAATAGTATTTGAGAAAAAAAAAATATGGCTATTTTTCACCTATTTCCTGAGCTCTTGTAACGCTTGACCTTTCTGAAAGCTGCTGAGTATTGTATAAGAGTGTGCTGATGAGGATTGTATGCTTGTTTTTCGTCGGATGAGGATGCTGTTCGAGTGGTATCGTATTGAATAGTCTTTCGTTTGAATTTGTTTACGCCGCCATCTCTGCCTCTTCCGCAGCGTGGGTCCGCATTGATCCGCTGGCCTTTTCGCTGCCTTGTTCTATGTCAGTGCTGCGCGCTAGTGGGTAAAGTGTTTACTGTGCGAGGCTGTCTGCCTTTCGCGGCCACATCTGTTGCTTGATTGTTGTCCGTGTCCCTCGCTCCCCTACCACACTCACACACACACACACCGACCGGCGCACACACACACACCGCACACACACACACCTACTGTACATCAGTTTTCTCCCTTGCGTCTCTTCCCTACCGCACTGCTCACACACTTCGGCACACACACACTTACTCATACACCCTGCTGCACCCTCTTCCCGTCTTTCGCTTTCTTGTCCTCACAAATAATCATGCTCATCAGATACACACGCCAACAACTGCTATCTCTACGTCGCCATGCCACCCACTCCGCATCTGGTGCCGCCGACAGTGTTGCAGTCGCCTTACGCGGCATCCGATTGCGCAAGAGAGGCCGCAGGGGCGGAATTAGCAGAAGGCAGGACGCACAAACACACACACTACCACACACTTCTTCATCTCTTCCAATGCCCTTCCACCCCTTCCGCCTCCTCCCCCTTCCTTCCTTCTTCTCCCATTTCTTCTCCTCCCTCCCTCATTCACTGCTCCATGCCCTCCTCCGCTGCCCACTCCCCCACCCTCACCCCCCTTCCTCTCCTCACCCCCTCCTCCTTCGCCTGCTTTCTCCTCCTCCTCCCCTCCTCCCCCTTTTTCCTCCCCGTCACCATCCCCATCCCTCTTTCTCGTCTTTTTCTACTCCCCTTCCTCCCCCTCTCCCCTCTCCCCCTCCCCACCCCCCTCTCGCATCCTCTTTCTCACCCGGTTATCCTTCCCCGACTGTTCCTCCTCCCCACTCCACCCCTCACTCCTCTTTCCCCCCTCCATCCTCTCTCCCCCCTCCCTACCCTCCCTCTCCTCTGTCCTCTTCTTCGTCCGTTTCTTCTCCCTCTGCTGTCTCTTCCAACCTAAAACTGTGTCTATTTAATGCCCAGTCTGTCTGCAAAGATGGCAAAGCTGACGTGATTTCCGACTTCATTCTAGACAATGACCTAGATATTGTCGTGATCACGGAAACGTGGCTCCGCTCGGCTGGCGACGAACCCATCATCGCCAGCGTCACTCCGAGTGGCTACCGCCTGGCCTCCTTCCCGCGCGCTTTCAGAGGGGGTGGCATTGCCATCATCTACAGGGACTGTCTTTCCGCTCACCTCTCCTTCTCTCAGTCTCTACCTTTTGCTCATCCCTCCTTTGAATCTGTCGAGGCCGTAGCAACACTCCCTGGCCAGTCCCTCATCTTCTCATGTATCTATCGCCCCCCTCCAAGCTCTCAAAACAAACTCACAAACTCCATGTTCCTCACCGAGTTCGACCTCCTCCTCGAACACTACAGCACACGACCCGGAAAACACATCCTTCTAGGCGACTTTAACTTCCACTTTGACAAACCCGACCACCCTGACACAAAACGCCTCTGCACGTCACTTTTAAACCACAATCTTACACAACACATCACTAAACCCACCCACCGACTTGGCCACACCCTCGACTGGATCATCACCCGCACCTCCGATCAACTCTTTCTCGACTCTGACACCTCCTCTGTGCTTCCCTCTGACCACTTCGCTATTCTCGTCTCCCTCAATCTACCTCCCCCGAAAAAAACCAAGCTCGTTGTCTCTCGCCGCAAACTAAAATCTGTCAACCGCGAGAGCTTCTTCGACAAAGCTGTCGACCTTCTCTCGGACCCCACCCCCTCTCCCGATCTGGCATCCCATTTCGATTCCTCCCTTCGAAAACTTCTAGACACCCATGCCCCTGTCACCACCTGCTCCATACCCAACCGACTCCCCTCCCCCTGGCTCACTAATGACATAGCTGAGGCCAAGCGCGAGCGCCGACAAGCGGAACGCCTCTGGCGCTCATCTGACCTCACCGTTCACAGACAGATCTTCCAAACAACCAGATCCAAAGTCTGCAAAATGATCTCCGAATCTAAACGCAAACACCTTCAAAACCAAATCCTGGAATCCACCTCTTCCAAAACCCTCTACGCCACCATGAACACACTCCTAGGCACTTCTAAAGACTCTCCTCTCCCCAACACACACAGCAAAGAAGAACTCCCGTCTGCTTTCTCTACCTATTTTTCGGACAAAATCCAAAATCTGCGCGACACACTCGACACCCTGCCTCCTCCGCCTTGCCCTCCCGACCCCACCTTTTCCGGCACTCCCCTCTCGTCCTTCCGCACCGTCTCTCAGGATGAAGTCCTCAAGACCATAAAGTCCATGCCCTTCAAAACCTGCGAACTTGACCCCCTCCCAGCTTCTCTCTACCGTGACGGCCTTCCAAAACTTCTACCCTTCATTACCGACATCATCAACGCATCTCTAGAAAACGGCTCCGTCCCCGATATCTTCAAGTCCGCCATCGTCCGTCCTCTCCTCAAAAAACACAACCTCGACCCAAACGAACTCAAGAACTATCGCCCAGTCTCCAATCTCTCTTTCCTGTCCAAGCTTCTTGAGAAGGTTGTTCTCAACCAGCTCAACCTCCATCTCACCGACAACAACCTCCTCAGTCCATTCCAGTCTGCCTATCGCAAACATCACAGCACTGAAACAGCCCTTCTACATATCTTAAACGAGCTGCTTCTCTCCACTGACTCTGGCAACATCTCCCTTCTTACACTACTCGATCTCTCTGCCGCCTTTGACACTATAGACCACTCTATCCTCCTCCACCGACTCCACCACTCCTTCGGCATCACTGACTCTGCTCACTCCTGGTTTCTCTCCTACCTCTCTGACAGACAGCAGTCCGTCACCATCAACGGCGTCTCTTCCAACCCGGTAACGCTCTCATGCGGAGTTCCACAGGGGTCCGTCCTGGGCCCGGTCCTTTTCACACTCTACACCTCTCCTCTGTCCAACATCATCCAGTCTCACCGCATACACCACCACCTCTACGCTGACGACTCACAACTGCAAGACAAAGACAAACTCGACAACACTCAGTCACTACTGACTCGCACGGCTGACTGCTACAAAGACGTGAAAAACTGGATGACAGCAAACAAGCTGAAACTGAACGATGACAAAACGGAAGCCATGCTGGTAGGCACTCGCCAAAAACTCTCCCAGCTCCCTCCCTCTCTCCACCTTCAACTCGATAGCACCCCCATCTCCCTCTCTGACTCGGCCAAGAACCTCGGCGTCATCCTCGATTCCTCTCTGTCCATGACCAACTTCGTCTCCGCCACGACCCAGGCATGCTATTTCCACCTTCGCCGCATCAGTCAGATCAGAAAATACCTCACTACCGAAGCTGCCACCAAACTTGCTGTCTCTCTCATCTTATCTCGCATCGACTATTGCAACTCTCTCCTTTCCGGTCTCCCTCAATCCACCATCTTCACTCTCCAACGCGTCCAGAACAATGCTGCCCGCCTCGTCCTCAGAAAGAAAAAATCCGACCACATCACACCCCTGCTCAAACTCCTTCACTGGCTCCCCATCCCCCAACGCATCCAATACAAAGTTCTGTCTCTCTGCTACAAATCCCTGAACAACTGCGCTCCTGCCTATCTCTCCAACTTACTTCACCCCTACACACCTTCCCGCTCCCTCCGCTCTGCCTCCGACCCTCTCCGCCTCCACATCCCTCGCACCAAACTTAACACTTTCGGTCCCCGCTCCTTCTCCGTCTACGGTCCATCCATCTGGAACACTCTCCCACTCTCTCTCCGTCAGAAACACTCTCTCTCCTCCTTCCAGTCCGCCCTCAAAACTCACCTCTTTCAACAGTTTTAGCACTATATCACCGCACTCCCCACCCCAAGCTGACCGTCGTAATGTATTTCACTGTTTGTGGTACGTGAGTCATTGTCTAAAGCGTGCGCATGCGTGCGCGAGTTGTGAGTGTGCGCTTAGAGTTATAATTATTATAAGATAAGCGCATTATAAATACCGTAATTATTATTATTATTATCAACCAAATTAGTACATATAGAAAGTCAAAGGTCTTACCATCAGGTACCTTTGTACCAAGTTTGGGTTTAAAGTTGTGAATAGTATTACTTACCTTGGCTGCATTATCACGTCGGACGCCAAGCTGGACAAGGAGCTTGACAGCAGGCTGGCAAAAGCGAACAGCGCTTTCGGGCGACTTTTCAAGCGGGTGTGGCACAAACAACAGCTGAAAACAGGCACCAAGATCAGCGTGTACAGAGCTGTGGTCCTCACCACCCTGCTGTATGGTTCCGAGTCCTGGGCCCTCTACCGCAGCCAACTACGACTCCTCGAACGCTTCCACCAGCGCTGCCTGCGTACCAATCTGGGTATTCACTGGAGTGACTATGTCACCAACGTCGAGGTCCTTGAACAGGCTGAAACTGTGAGCATCGAGGCTTTGCTGCTGCGGACACAGCTCCGCTGGGCGGGGCATGTCTCCAGGATGGAGGATCATCGCCTACCAAAGATCACCCTGTTCGGCGAGCTTGCTACTGGACACCGTGACAGAGGGGCACCAAAGAAGAGATACAAAGACTGTCTCAAGAAGTCACTTAGTGCCTGCCAAATCGACCACCACCAGTGGTCTTCGCTTGCTGCGGAGCGTGACACCTGGCGCTCCACCATTTACAAGGCAGCTGTCTCCTTTGAGGACTCTCACAGAGCTAGCCTTAAGGACAAGCGGCTCAGGAGAAAAACCAGAGATGCCGCAGCTCAGAACCCTGGCCATACCTTCCCCTGCAGCCAATGCGGTCGAACCTGCCTGTCTCGGATTGGCCTCCGCAGCCACGAACAAGCCTGCAGACGTCGTGGGCAACTCCTATAAAATCTTCGTTCGCGAAGTCAAGCCAAGAGTATTCGAGAAAAAATAAATTATGTCAAAATATAGCTATTTTTGACCTATTTCCTAATCCCCTGTGACCTTGACCTTTGAGAGAGGTCACTCAAATTGGTATGTTTAGAAAGGTCTTACCACAAAGTATCCTTGGGCCAAGTTTGAAGAATGTGGCTTGAATAGTCTCCGAGAAATGCCAACGTTAAAGCTTACCACGGACGACGGACGACGGCGGTCGAACGACGGACAACGGACGGGCGACCACTGGCCCAAAACATAGACTCACTTTTGCTTCCCACGTGAGCCAATAAAATGCAACAGCAAAATACACAGGCCTACAATATTATAGAAGTTCACAAAATGGAAAGACACCAACAACAAATCTGCAAACATTGAAATCGAAAATAATCGAAATATATATTGCATGTGGCAACAGTTCACAGCAACACTATACACCACATAATAAGGCATTCAAATAAATGAGATTCGTGATTCACATTTTCAAAAACGCTGCAATAATCACTTCATTTGAAATAAAACTATGCATATAAATACACGCATGAAAATGTTTATGCATCACAGACATTTCATATCACAAGCAGCATTCCAAACAACGACAATGGACCTTCTGCGCGCGAAGGGCAAACGACATTAACCCATTTAGCCCCGAGTCCCTAGGGCAGGAGATGGATTGGCTAATCTGGCACTACCCTTGAATTATCATGGTCAATCCATCTCCTGCAAGTAGTACATAGTCATTAGGCAACACCTCCGAAATTTGAGAAATGGGACCTTGGGGCTAAAACAAAGGGTTAACTCCATTTTTTGTGAGAAGAGATATTTTCATTGTAACACAAAGAAAATCTTGCTTTTCACAAAAACGGACTTGCTGTCTTTCGCCTTCACAGGACAGACATGTGGAAACAGCAAATGTAGACACACTGACCTTATATTGCAAAAGTCAGTGTGACTGTTCTTTAGAAAAGCGAGATTTTCATGGTTATGCAATGGCAATCTCGCTTTTCTATAAAAAAAAATTTTTTTTTTAAATTGACATACTAGCTTTCGTCATAAAACGGTATGAAACTCATGCAATAATAAAAATTTTAAAAAAAAAAAAAAACCCACACATTTCTATGGGGGAAAAACCCAAACAAAACAACTTCGGAAATCGTAAAATGTGAAATGTAAAATTACATGCAGCAGGACCCCAAGAATCCAATTTCCCTTGCCGATTGCCAAATAATACCTGTTATAGTTTGCAGTGTCCTTAATGGTGGATATGAACCAAGCTTATCTAGTCTGATATTACGGTCCTCTCATACGAAGATTTCCTCATCATCTTCTCCCTGAGACAAGAACATCGCATCCGATGATAAACAATGTGACAACACAATAAGAGGACGTCTAGACCAATGTGGTGACTGCCAAGCCCGTAAAATGCAGAGGGCAACCCAAGAAAGAAAGAAACAGGCTTAGAAAAGGCAGTCACATCACAATTGTGTTGTAACTGTCTTTTCTAAGCATGTTTCTTTAACACATTCTGCCCCAGGACCGAAATCCCCAAATTTGAAGATGCCCTCTGAAGGACTGTATTACAATTCTGAAGACAAACCGAGCATGATAGTTCAAGGGTGGTGCCAGAATAGCTTAGCGCCTATGGGCGCCAAGCTATTCTGGCACCACCCTTGAACCATCATGCTCGATCTATGTCTTGCTGTGGTGCGTCGGGGCTGAAAGAGTTAGAGGAAAGATTTCAACATAGATTAGTCAATTATGTTGAAAAATAAAATTTAAAAAAAGAAATCTATATAAAATAAAATAAAATAAAATAAAATAAAATAAAATAAAATAAAATAAAATAAAATAAAATAAAATAAAATAAAATAAAATAAAATAAAATAAAATTTAACAAAATCAAAATATCTATGTAGATGGGTTAGCGCTGCAATGTGGCACAAACACCTTTCCCGGGGTAAGTAGGCAGCCCAATTTCCCCTCAGTTTCAGACCTCAGTTTCATGTCTAATGCTCCTGTCAACATCAAAGGTGACTGCCAACCGCGTGAAATACAGTGACGAAACCAAGGAAGAAAGAAACACGCTTAGAAAAGACAGTTACAACAAAATTTATTGTGTTGTAACTGTCTTTTCTAAGCGTGTTTCTTTTTTTTTGGGTTCTTTTCTTCTAATGCTCCTATCGACAACAAGCTAACCATCTCACAGTTACTGGAACAGAACTGGACAAAACGAATTATTCGAAGTGTGCAGGCTAGTCAAGTAAGAATCCCCACCAAAATAGAGACTGCCAGGGACATGGAATGCAATAACCTCGCAACAAATGAATGAAACACGCTTCAGAATAATATTTTGAAGTGCGTTCACTCTTCAGAATATTATTCTGAAACGTGATTGTTTCTCTGTTGGCTATTCTCTTTCAATATTCTCAAAGCTATAGCTTGTAACCGATGACGTTCAAAAACGCAGACGACACTTTCAATCATTCCTTTTACCTTTCACTAACACAGTAATCTGTGTGCACATTTCAGAATACTCAGCTAAGCACTGCAAGGTCATTGAAACTGAATCGACCATGACAGCTCAGGTTTAATGTCTAATTAGCTTGGCGCCTGGTGTGGAAATGGATCGACCATAGAATTACAAAGCTACCAGAAATACAAGTTGGTCCACTGGCAGTTAAAAGGTAAATCTCACGTGATGCTTGAATCGATGAATACTCTTCAGTTATCAGGGCCCAAACATCTCACATTATTTACTTCCTTCTTTCTTTGCTTCTTTTTTTTTGTGTGGAGTAATCAGGCGGAACTCTTCAGCTATCAGACTGAATCCAGCCGCCGCAACGGGCTTTGGACACGACAAAGGTATATCCACTCATTGCGACAAACATGCTCACAGTGAGAGATGAATTTTGTGCGGGGTTTTAAGTCCAGGGTTTTACATCTTACTCGTTTTACATCTTACTCGTTACGGTTCTTGAAAGGCTTTCCCCTCTGCATGAAGCATAGATTCTCAGGGGCTCATGAGAATCTATGCCTCTTGCTGACATAGTATTGCGCCATCCATATACTCACATTGAGGAAGGGCCTAGGGAGGCTCGCTTTCATAGTTTCTATTCGTTAGGGTTTCTGAAAGGCTTTTGAAGCTGTCTGGGCGCGTCAGACAGGATAGAGTAAGTATAAAACATCGTTCTGTCTCTTCAAAGCGGGAGGAGAGAGGTCGGGCATCAGTGGAATATCGGGTGCGGAGAGTGGGGTGGGGAGGGGCCGGGGTGGGGAGGGGCGGAGGGGGCTGGGGGGGGGAGGGGCGGGGGGGAGGGGGGGAAGGAAGAAGGTTGTGGGGAAGGCGGGAGGGGGGGGGTGAGGCGGTGGATGTACAAAGGACAGTATACCATTGAAAAAGAATGACTGTGTATCTATGATATTTGGATCCTGGAAAATACTCTCTCTCTCTCTCTCTCTCTCTCTCTCTCTCTCTCTCTCTCTCTCTCTCTCTCTCTCTCTCTCTCTCTCTCTCTCTCTCTCTCTCTCTCTCTCTCTCGCTGCCATCGATCTCTTTACTGATGAGTCAAGTCTACGCACATTAATTTTCAGCAGTGTAAGAGCAGCAGTAATAACAAGACAACTATTACAGACCGTTTTTATATTTTGAGGTCGCCTAGACATATATGTGCTTGCTTTTGATTTTGAACCTTACGGCTTCAAGCAATGTTCAAAATCACAGACCAACGAAAATATGACCTTGATCCAAGAGAACAAACCTACGGGTTACTAAATCTGTTCACTTGGCCTAACCAGCATTGACCCTCAAATTCACGGCCTCAATCACCATCAATCCTCAAGGTCATAACCTGACCTCGGCCTACTTGTCAACCGCATGCAGCTAAGGATTCAGTCCAATCGAATCAGTCAAAATTGTAAAGCGCTTAGAGCCATAATAATGGAAGAACCGTAATATAGATCTATAATAAAATCAGTCGTCTACGTCATCTTTGGGCGTGCGAGGGCTTTCCCTATCCGTCTGCACCTCCCCGGGCTTAAGCCCCGACCCTCCTCCACTCACGTCGTTCTCCCGCGTCTTGTACGCCGACTGGTTCTCTGCCTTGATCTTGCAGCGGTTCTTGAGGGCGTCGTACTTGCCGGGGAACGTCTTGATCTTGTTGTCGGAGATGTCCAGCTCCACCAGGAAGGGCAGCTTGCACATGGAGTCCGGGATGGCCTCCAGAAGGTTGTCGTGCAGGTCCAGCTTCTCCAGCCCCGTCATCTTGCCCATGTCATGCGGGAGTTCGTGCAGGTCGTTCACAGCCATGTTCAGGATCTGATTGAAAAAGATGGAAACGGTTTATAATATGTTGGTCTGTGATTCTGGACCTTACGGCCGCAGGTCGTAAGGTCCAGAATTACAGACCAACACGAAAAAAATCCCAAATCGTATCACGCATGTAAAATATATCGGACGGCACTCAGCTCGTATAAGTCGCGCACAGACATGTTGAGGACCTCGGAAGAAGATGGACAAAGCATAAAATGTGTTGGCCTATGAGCTGTTCTTATTTGGACGAACTTTTGATCGGCAAACCTAGATCGGAGAAGATCGGCGATCTTTCGGTTTGTTTCTTAAAGGTCCGCGAACGCGAACGCGTCCAACGCGAACACGAACGCGAACGCGACTTTTGAGCAGTTTTGCCATTCAAATAGAGCACGAACCCGAACGCGGAAAACCGTCGACGGCTTTCGAGGCGGCTCGTCTTTTTCTTGCTGTGAGAGATAAAATTTGGTCATTTGGAATCATGACGCAGGTAGAGTTTAATTAATAAAGTCGTCCAGACATTTTTTTTACAGTTCCATAACATTGTTGACACAGGTAAAATAAAATTAATTTCAATCACATACCTGTCAGTCCGACTCTCTGTCCAATTGCTTTCCATATGTCTCTTTTTTCGTGATGTCTTTGTAATCTTTGTCTGCTTTGTCATACAGTACATGATTCTTCTCAATTTCAAGAATCATGGCTTCTGTCTTGTCCATTGTCAGGTCAGGCGTACAAGTTTCTATTTTGTGGAAATGATGCAAGGGAAGTACCTGCTGATTGGTTGATAGCAAAAAAGCCGCGCGACCTTCTGAGAAAATTCGCTCTGGGGGCAATCAGGGCGGTCGTTCGCGCGAACAAAAAATTGTTCGCGTTCGCGTTGGCACTCTATTTGAACGGTTCCTCTACAAATGACTAAAATATTCCAGGACGAAAAAATGCGTTCGCTTTCGCGTTTGCGTTCGCGCTCTGTACAGAGCGCGAACGCAAACGCGAAAGCGAACGCATTTTTTCGTCCTGGAATATTTTAGTCATTTGTAGAGGAACCGTTCAAACAGAGTGCGAACGCGAAGAGCGAATTTTCTCAGAAGGCGGCTTTTTTGTTATCAACCAATCAGCAGGTACTTCCCTTGCATCATTTCCACAAATAGAAACTTGTACGCCTGACCTGACAATGGACAAGACAGAAGCCATGATTCTTGAAATTGAGAAGAATCATGTACTGTGTGACAAAGCAGACAAAGATTACAAAGACATCACGAAAAAAAAGAGACATATGGAAAGCAATTGGACAGAGAGTCGGACTGACAGGTATGTGATTGAAATTAATTTTATTTTACCTGTGTCAACAATGTTATGGAACTGTAAAAAAAAATGTCTGCACGACTTTATTAATTAAACTCTACCTGCGCCATCACGAAAAAAAGAGACATATGGAAAGTAATTGGACAGAGAGTCGGACTGACAGGTATGTGATTGAAATTAATTTTATTTTACCTGTGTCAACAATGTTATGGAACTGTAAAAAAAAATGTCTGCACGACTTTATTAATTAAACACGTTTTAACTTCCATGTCAGCAGTCTTCATAATGACACCATTTTAGCTCTGACAGAAATATATATTGGAATTATGATAGAAAAAGACGAGCCGCCTCGAAAGCCGTTGACGGTTTTCCGCGTCCGGGTTCGTGCTCTATTTGAATGGCAAAACTGCTCAAAAGTCGCGTTCGCGTTCGTGTTCGCGTTGGACGCGTTCGCGTTCGCGCTCTGTATAAACGGACCCTAATTGAGGTTGAACGAACCTAGGCGAACTTCAGCAAATCAGGTTTGCCATGGTTCTCTTTCTTAACTGAAGTGCTTGATTGGGCGTACTTACTGTCTGCGAAGGTGTTCAAAATGGCTGCCGCTATGCCGCTTCGCGATTTGAACGATGTTTGTTTTTGTACCCCTTGCAGCAGCGACCCCCAAAAAAAGCGTTGCGCCTCCCACAAATCAATAAAAATAGGTCTTGTTCTTCGCACGAGTGAAATATCGCCGTCCGCCATATTTGTTTGTATCGGTGACTGTCTTCTTATCTCCAATTCAGAAGAGGGTACAAGTTTTGACCAATCAGAGAAAAGGTTCGCCTTGGTTTGCTCAACACGTTGTGCGAACCTTTTCCGACAGCGAACTATGGTTTGCCGAGGTTGGCGAACTACTTCGAACGAGGTTCGCCGTATCTTTAGATCGTCCAATTAAGAACCAACCTGGTTCGTCCGAGATCGTGAACTGTAGTTCGTCAGAGTTCGCGAACTAAAGTTCGTTTAATTAAGAACATGCTTATGATTTAGAGAACGTCCGAACGAAAAGAGAAACACGCTTAGAAAAGACATCTACAACACAATTTATTCGTATTTAGGCCACGGTTGCATATTGTCATCAAGAACACATAAGCTTCAAAATGTGTACTTGTTGCATGTCTATTTTGAACAACGGGGTTTAACCCAAAATATCAATACACAAATGTATTGCAGTTGTCTTTTCTAAGCGTGTTTCTGTCTTCGTTGGGTTCTTCTCAGACTCACTCGAGGAGTACGTCATAAATACACTTCTATTCAATGAGATGATGTAGCATCTCATTTGAATAGACGTGCATCTGAGGCGTACTCCCCATGTGGGTCTGACTGGGGACTACTCCAGCAGACGGTATTCCAACACTCACCCTAACACGATACAAGTACGGCATGTCTGTGGGCACGGCGTTGATGTGATTATGACTGACGTCCAAGGTCAGCATGGACGCCAGCACGTCAATGCGGTCTTCCGGGAGCTTGGTCAGCTCGTTGTTAGACAGGTTGAGGTTCATGAGGCGAACCAGCTCGCCAAAGTTTTCCGGCAGTTCCGAGATGTTGTTGTAGCTCAGGTTCAAATCCTCCATGTGTTGGTTCAACGTCAAGCCCTCCCTGAGGAGATGCAACAACAAACAAGATGGGCTTTAACTCATTCGAGACGTGCCGCCTCCGGATACGCGAATGCGGGGGCTCATGAGGATCTACACCTCTTGCGTTGGGTTGGGGTTCAGACTTTGTCGTCAGTCAAGGGGTTAATAATTGCTTTGTAACTGTCTTCTCTAAGCTGGTTTCTTTTATCGCTGGGATGTTCTCTGCCTCTTACTTCTTTTTTTTTTTTTTTTTTTTTTTTTTTTTGGGGGGGGGGGTGGGGTGGGGGAAGGGTCTGGATGCTGGTTTTGTTAACCCTTTCATCCCCAAGGTCCCATTTCTCAACTTGTGTATGTGTTGCCTGTAGTATAACGACTATAGTACCAGTTGTAGGAGATGGACTGATCATGCTAATTCATGAGTAGTGCCAGATGAGCTTGGCGCCTAAAGGCGCCAAGCTCTTCTGGCACTACCCTTGAATTATCATGATCACTCCATCTGGCACTACCCTTGAATTATCATGATCACTCCATCTCCTGCTGCAGGGCCCAGGGGCTAAAAGGGTTAACAATGTACTCACGGGAACTGCGTTATGCCATTTGAAGAGGCGTTGAACTTGCGCAGCCTGTAGCAATACTTGACGGCCTCCGGGATTTCCGTCAGCTCATTGTCCGACACGTCAAGTTCCTCCAACATCTTGAGCCTGAAGAGGTCGTCTGGTAATTTCTTCAGCTGGTTGTGGGCCATCCTCAGCACCTGCAGGATCTTCAGGTTACAGATGGCTGCTGGCACCTGCGGGAAACACGTACGCAAGCAAGTACAGTTATGCACTTGAAAAAAAAAAAAAAAAAAAAAAAAAAAAAAAAAAAAAAAAACCGCGACAAGACTAAAGTTACGTTTCGATAAACACGAAAACAATACGAATACGATCCGAACCCGATGCGGTGATGCAATTTTCCGTCAAAAATTGCGTCATTTTTGTTTCGAAGCCGAATGCGAATTCGTGTCTGCATCGGGCATATGGAAACACACAAACATGAAAAGAACACGCACGAACCTTTCTGCTTCGGACCCGCTTCGGGATTCGGATCGGGTTCGTATCGGATTCGTGTTTATGGGTCGCGCCTTAATGCAGTCAATAACACACAAAAACACTGTGAATTAGATCTAAAGAAAATTCTTGTTCTTTCAAGTTAAACCTAGTCAGTCCTTCGTGGCCTCAGTCAGTGACGGGGAATATGACTAATACGAGTGATTTCGCTTATAACAAGGTCGGACATAACACAAGGCGGTTTTGTTGTTGTTGTTGTTTTGTTTTTGGTTTTGTTTTTTAAAGTGAATGCGACCTTCTTGGAAACATCGGAAACACAAAAGTGTTTCCGATGATTTTAAAAATGTCGCATTTCTTTAGCTCGTCTGTATAAATTGCTTTGCTAGTAGCAAACTTCGAATATAACGAAACAAAATGTGGAGTTTTGTTATCTCGGAAGCTCAGTTGTGTTATTACAGGAAGGCTGATGTCGATCCGAGGACCTTTCGCGTAACACGTTTTTCTTCTTAACCCATTCTACCCCAACACCGAAATCCCCAAATGTTGCCGTTGTCCTCTAAAGACTGCATTGCAGAGCAGGACACAGATCGACCATGATAGTTCAAGGGTGATGCCAGAATAGCTTGGCGCCCATAGGCGCCAAGCTATTCTGGCATCACCCTTGAACTATCATGGTCGATCCTTATCTTGCTGTGGTGTGTCTGGGGTCGAATGAGTTAACAGGTCTGTGTAAATCAGCACTGCATCTTTAAAAGCGCCATCCAATAACGCGGTCTGACCTTATGGCATCCGGGCATCTCGATAAGCTAAGTCTGTGCTGTATCACTCATCACCAAAGCCACCATCATCATCATCATCATCATCATCATAACCACATTCCGTTTTCTCCACACTCGGTAACGGAATACATTCATGACATTAGCTTACTCACAGTGGCAAGATTATTCCAGCTTAATCTGCAGATTACCAAACTGACTCAACTCAGTCACTGCGCCCCAGATACGAAATACTCCCTTTTTGGAGTTGCCAGCTGAGGACTGCATTACACTGCAGGAGAGAGATCGACCGTGATAGTTCAAGGGTGGTGCCAGAATAGCTTGGCGCCTTTAGGAGCCACGCTATTCTGGCACCACCCTGTAACTATCATGGCCGAGCCATATCTTGCTGTGGTGTGTCGGGACTGAATGAGTTAACTCATTACACCCTGAAGATGAAATTATTATGACTCTGTTCTTAGACATCCTTTGAGGTCATCGCCACGGTTCTTGAGACACATCGACCATGATAGTTCAAGGGTGGTGTCGGAATGGTCTGATGACCCTTGAACTATCACGGTCGATCCACATCCTGGCATCAAACGTCAGAGTCATCAAACAACTCTTACCTCATCCATCTTGAGACTGGAGATGTCCAAGGATCTCATCTTGCTGGCGTGGTACTTCTCTCCTATCAGGATCAGCACTGACTTGGGGTCGGCGGCCGGCAGGTAGATGGGGTTCTCAGCGAGCGACAGCGACTCCAGTGTCTTGGGCATCACGAGGTCTGTCAATGTGTTGCCCGCCACGTCCAGCTCCCTCAGCTGCTTCATGGTCTCGCCCAACGCTTTCGGCAGCGCTGAGATCTGGTTGTGGTTTATACGCAATATCTGGCGACAGACTCGGACAAATATATATATATATATATATATATATATATATATATATATATATATATATATATATATATATATATATATATATATATATATATATATATATATATATATATATATATATATAATTCTCGCCCTTTCGAGGAAATGTGGGGGTGAGGGGGAGATGGAGGTGAGGTGGGGAGGGGGGGGGGTACGGGGGCTGAATAGACAGTAGCCTGTTTTGATCAATCACCTTTCTTTTTGCAAGAAGAAAAATTGGTCCTAAAAGACGGATGCTCTTGACAAGTTAAAAGTGTGGCTACAGCCACCTAAATGTTGTTCTTAACAATTTTAGCCTAGGATCCCTACAGCAGGAGATGGCTTGACCGTGATAATTCAAGGGTAGTGCCAGATTAACTTGGCGCCTGAAGGCGCCAAGCTAATCTGATACTACCCTTGAATTATCATGGTCAAGCCATCTCCTGCAACTGGGGCATAGTCGTTAGGCAACACCTCCAAAATTTGAGAAATGGGACCTTGGGGTTAAAAGGGTTAAATGACGGATGATCTCTCACATGGCTTGTCGTTCAAAACAGGTTCTGTTGTAAATGCCAGTAGTGCAGGAAACGAGGAAAAGGCGGCCCTGCCTCCCCTAACCCCCCCCCCCCCTCCCTCCCCCCACTTCTGAAGAATAAGAGTAAGGAAGGCCAGAGTATCCCCTCCCCGCCCCTCCCCTCCCAACACACACACACACACACACACACACACACACACACACACACACACACACACACACACACACACACACACACACACAAACACACACACACACACCCAAAACACATTTTTGGGAAACATATCTTTGGGAGAAAAAGTAGTAAAAAAACTCCTAATTTTTTTTTATTTTAATAAAATGCTTTATTTTGGAGACTGATATGTAATATGTCAGGCACAGTGGGCCCCTCCACTGAATAATATCTTCCTACGCCAGTGCTTACCTCTACGGTTCTTAATCTGCTCAGCTCCTGGGGCAAGCCTGTCACCCTGTTCCTGCCAAAGTCCATAGTCACCAGCAGCTGGTGCTGGCCGAGCGAGTCCGGGATGGTGGAGATCTTGTTGTCGGCGAACAGCAAGTGCTTCAACGTCGTGATACGGTTCACCACCTCTGGGAGGTATTTCAAGAAATTCCCGGACGCGTCCAGCGTGACCAGGTTCTTGAGATGGTGCAGGTCCTCTGGAAGATTCTGGAGCGAGTTTCTGGCCAGGTTGAGGTGCTCCAGGGTCCGGATGCGGCTTAGGGCGTCCACGCTGGCCAGCTTGTTGCCACCCAGGTCCAGCTTCTTGAGGGCCTTCATCTCTTTGAAGCGAGGCGGGAGGGTTTCGATCTCGTTGTCTGCTACTTCTAGCGTTTCTAGAACAAACAGCCTGTTGGGGGACGAAAAAGGTTTGCATTAACCCTTTTAGCCCCAAGGTCCCATTTCTCAAATTTTGCAGGTGTTGCCTAATGACCATGTACCAGTTGCAGGTGATGGATTGACCTTGATAATTCAAGGGTAGTGCCAGATAAGCTTGGCGCCTTCAGGCGCCAAGCTAATCTGGCACTACCCTTGAATTATCATGGTCAATCCATCTCCTTCTGTAGGGACTCGGGGCTAAAGGGGTTAATTAGAACCCCGGGTCGAGTTGCACGTAATTTTCAGAAGCCAGTGCATATCTGCCATAGCCCTAGCTGCTTTGTTGGGAGCTATTTTTTAACCCCACGCAAAAGAAATCTCGCTGCAAAATGCAGAGGGACAGTTACTGGCCTGGGAACGTTTCCGGCAACTGGGGGCCAATCACCCGAAGCACAGCTGCAAGAGGTGTAGATGCTCATGAGCCCCAGCAGATGCGGGGGCTCATGAGAATCTATGCCTCATGCTGAAACCACTTTGTATCCACGTTCCTTTGACGGCTGGGGATCTCTGATGTTGAACTGACGATCATTTGAAAAACGTAGTCTGTCAAGAGGCAGTGAAGAGGTAAATAAGATGCCTACCCCAGGTAATGAATGAATGAATGAATCAATGAATGAATCAATGAATCAATCAATCAATCAATCAATTAACTTATTGCAAGGGGATTGTGAGAAGCGTCACCTGATCTACCTGGATTTTTTTTCAAATTAATTGATTAATTTATCGATTTATTGTTCGATTGATTGATTGATTGATTGATTCATTCATTCATTCATTCATTCATTCATTCATTCATTCATTCGAACAATAAATCAATAAATTAATCAATTAATTTGTAAAAAATCCTGGTAGATCAGGTGACGCTTCTCACAATCCCCTTGCAATAAGTTAAATACCATGCAATGAATACAAACTGGGCCGAGTCCCCGGCTGCTGAAAGTGCATGAGCACGCAGAAGCCTTGATGGCGCCCACACTATTCCCAAACGACAACCCGCTGAATGCATCAACTGCGCTCCTTTTCTAATTGAACTCCCATGGAAGAATATTTTGGGGTTGTGTCCTGGTTTGTGATTCACTTAGAACTTAACAACACATCTGACGAAACTTACTGGTGTATGTCTTCGGGCAGGGTTTTGAACTTGTTGCCCGAGGCGTACAGGTGGTGCAGGGCCCCTCTCATGGCGCAGACCTCGGTAGGCAGGGCTACTATCTGGTTGCGAGACAGGTTGAGTGTGTGCATGTATCTGCAAAGAACATTTGGACGACTATTTCGTAGTAGAAACACAACGACGAATCAATCAATTAACTCATTCGAGACGTGCCGCCTCCGGATACGCGGCTTATGCCGCGTATCCGGAGGCGGTACGTCTCGAATGAGTTAATCACTTAGCATCCATTCTTCGATCATCCCGTCATTCCGTCTGTCCCTTCATCCATCCAGCCATCCAACTCTCTATCCATGTCTTAATCAGTTATCTATACATTTGTTACTTTCTAGGCCAAGTAAAACATCTCTTCTGGCAAGACTTATTTTTTCTACATCATCTCATTATACGTTGAATAGATGAAAGAACGAACGATCAATCAATCAATCAATCAAATAATCAATCAATCAATCAATCAATCAATCGGACAATCAATTTACCTCCTTGTGTATGCAGCCACCGGAACTGTACACAGCTCCGATGGTTGCATGCGCAAGGGAGTTTTAGCATCTACTTTAAGGAACCGAATTTCTCTAGTGAGCTCTCTGGTCTCTTTACCCTCCAAGTCTAAACACGTCAGCATAAACACTTCCCAGGCGTTCCCGGTAATGACAAGAGTATCAACAGCAGCAAAAACTACAACAACAATAATAACAAGATGAGGATTTCATCACAAAGTCTACCGTATTGTTTGGAGCTCAGAAGCGTTTGTCTTTTCAGTAACAACATTCAGAGTTGTTTATATGTTTAGGCTTATAATGCTGATCCATTTCCCTCCTCTCTAAGCCAGCCTCTGATCAACACACACGTCGACGCACAAAAATAAAGAAGGACACACGGCGCTTCCCGCCATTAGTACGCTCTGTGGGCTGGTGTAGCGACAGGAATCCATCTACTACTCTAACCCACACTCTTGTCTACACACACTGGCACACATAAATAAAGACGAGCACACGGCGATTCCCACCATTTGTAAGCTCTGTGGTCTGGCGTAGCATAGCTATTCTGAAGAATAATAATAGCACAAGCAGCGAAATTACGTCACTTCAAGCTTCACGTCATGGCATCATTAGCACCACGACGCCGTGTTCATAGTGACGACTCGATGTATACGTCATCATCGCAGTACTAACATTTGACGTATCAGAGGATCAACTTTGCAATTTTCTTGCTGATTTTCATGCCTAGAGCTTACAGGTCACAATTTGACATAATGTAGTAATCTTACCCCAGGGCCGGGAAAAAAAAGCAGGTTTATGCAAACAGTGTTTATAAAAAAATCATGCGGGTATTAATGAGAAGATAGCTTTTTTTCCGTAAAAGAAAAATTAAAGTTATGTTAGCTGTTTTACAAATGACTCCGAAAAAAAATTGTTACATAAAACTGTCTTATTTTCACACCTGGGGCATACAGGTCACAATTGACCTAATCGTACCCGACAGCCGTGACAAACTGCAGGCTTATGTAAATACCGTATACGAAAAATCATGCGATTATTAATGAGAAGATTGTTTTTTCGTAAAAAAAGATTTAATCGTTTTTAGATTAACCCATGTAATTCGTGAAATTAATCCCCAAAAACGTGAAAATATATTTTTTTAATTTATTTATCACTCTAAAAGTTCAAGAGGTACTTTGCTGGTTAACGAACTCATTTAGTATGTCCCTTTTACTTAGCTAGACGCAAAACATCTAGTAAAAATTAAAAAAAATTACGGACTTCAGTGTGGATCAACCGGATAGTTTTGTGAAAGGGCATTTTCTCGCCAATGAACATCTTAATCAAAACATTTTTTTTTAAAGGACCCGAGATAATTCTTTTAGGGACAATATCCTAAAATTTCAAGCTTGTCCGTCCTCAAACGCGGGCTCTGGTCGCTGTCTCACATACACACACACACACACACACACACACACACACACACACACACACACACACACACACACACACACACACACACACACACACACGGCGTTTGGCGCCAAATCGACGTTCTCTAGCAAGGTTTGCGTAGCTAGACGTAACGTCATTTTTATCATGTTACTTCTTTGCCAGAGTTCTGCGCCGCACGCCAAAAACGTCATGTCCATACTCCGGAATGCGCTCCGACCCAGCCCCATTTCAAAGTCAACCGTATTTTTAAATATGTTAGACAAAATCGAAAACTGAAAGCGACACCCACATGAAAGCCAATCTGTCTAGGCAGCTCAATGATCTGGTTTTCCTCCAAGCCTAACCACTTCGGTGGTTGCATGCACAAGGGAAACACATCACTGGCGTTCTCATGAACGACAAGAGTAGTTAGATAGTTAGTTGGTTAGTTAGTTAGTTAGTTAGTTAGTTAGTTAGTTAGTTAGTTAGTTAGTTAGTTAGTTAGTTAGTTAGTTAGTTAGTTAGTTAGTTAGTTAGTTAGTTAGTTAGTTGGGTTTAACGCCGAGCAGGCGACTAAGGCCGTCTCACGGCGGAACGACAAGAGTAGCATCAACATCAGCAACAACAAGGACGACATTAAACACGGCAAACAACGCCACCCACTTGAGGAAGCCAATCTCTCTGGGCAGCTCCACGATCTGGTTCCCCTCCAAGTTCAACCATGTCAGTGTGAGGACGTTGTGTATGTTCTCGGGAATGTGGGAGATGAGGTTATAGCTCAGGTCGATCCTCTTCAGCCTGGGGGCCTTGATGGCGGCGTCCGGCATCTCTGTCAGTTTATTGTGGGAGAGGTCCACGGAGGCTCCCAGCTCGTAAATGGTCTTCTTTAAGGACTGGATATCAGAAAATAATATGTCCGGTTCGGTCTGCGGAAAAGTGTGACGATATGCAATTTCGGATTTAAAAAAAAAAATTATTTATTTGTTTTTGCCGCAGGACCATATATTAAATGTGTGCTGGTCTGTGAATTTGGATCTTACAGCTTCCAGCCGTAAGGTCCAAAATCACAGACCAGCACACCATATATTCCACGCCGTCAGCCTAGCTCGTAAATGTGCTGACCGGACATCAGGATACAAGTATTTGCTGGTTTCTAACTTTTTGGACTTTAACGATTTACCGCTGGACAGGAAAGCCAGATCGATCAAAAACGTCCCCAGAAAGTGTGAAGGTCATATAACCTCACCTTGACCTGGTTGTAGGAGCAATCGAAGACTTCAAGGACGGGGCACTTGGCGATGGTTTTCGGCAGCCCCCGAATCTTGTTGTTTTTGATTATGAAGGTTTTCAGGGACTCGGCTTTGTTGATGGTTGCAGGTATTGATTTGATGTTGTTGTTGGCGGCTCGAAGTGTCTCTAGGGCCTTGAGCTGAAAGTGAAAGAATGTATGGCACAGCTGAAGGTCAAATATTGCGATGAAGGTCAAACCAGACCGAATCAAAACCAGACAAAGTACAAGATCGGAAGAAACGAATGTATGACACAAGTGAATGTCAAATATCACGATGAAAGTCAAACCGAACCGAACCAAAACCAGACGCAGAATATGTACACGATTGGAACAAACGATCTTGATTTGATGTGAACGAATATATAGCACAGGTGAAGGTCAAAGATTAACTCATTCGCGGCCAGGCGCATCCGGATGCGCGGCATAAGCCGCGCATCCGGATGTGGCTGGTCGCGAATGAGTTAACAATGAAGGTCAACCCGAACCGAATCAATCCAGACAAAATACAAGATTGGAAGAAAAAGGAAAACAACCCAGTCCAGTCCAAATGTCCTCCTGTCACATTCGGGATCTGCCGCATCCAGATATGCGGCTTTACGCGGCTTTACGCCGCGTATCCGGATGCGGCACGTCTCGAATGAGTCATAATATGCTCATGGGACTCCATGATGAACGTTTCAGGTTAGCTGCGCAGAAAAGAACAAAATAAGATAAGAAAGAAGAAAAAGGTCTAGCGATGCTTATCAGGATCTATGCCTCTTGCTGACTGAATTCACCTTTGTCTTCGTCATGCACTTAGTTGTTAAGGTTTAACTCGTTCGCGGACAGCCGCAGCCGGATGCGGCTGGCCGCGAATGAGATAGCGCCTAGCAGCCTACTAAGACCATCTCACGTCAGGCCTTGAACCCGCCGTCAGATGGCCATAGTTGCCTACTCGGCGTTAAATCCTAAAAACTAACTAACTAATCAGATTCATCAGGCGTTTTGGTTTCCTGTCCCTGGTGTTTTCCAAAGTGCTCATGTGCACTGGCAGTGGAGTGGTTAAATGATATACGCTGTATGAAATAGCAAACCCTTTTCCAGGAATAGAGACAAATTCGTAAGACCAGAACAAAATGCGGACAAACAAAAGCATAGAAACACACAAGAACAACACACACCTGACTTATCCGCAATATCCGCGATCTGCGTGCCGCAGCATGACCTACGTCTGACTATGACAACGGCTGTTCATGGCCTCTAGCAGTGGTGGTGGGGTCACACACTTCACAGCCAGTGGACGCAGATTGGGTTTTGAAATCATAAGTTCAACGTTAAAAATCGGCAACCGTCAAAGAACATACAGTGGCTACAGCAAGAGGCATTGATCCTCACGTGCCCACGCTGTTGCGGGGGCTCGTGAAGATCATGCCACTTGCAGTTGGGCGGTGTTAACGCTGTGTCCTCACCTTGAATAGCGTCCCAGGTAGGGTGCCGATTATGTTCTGACTGACGTCAACGAACTGTAGATTTTCTATCGCGCTGATGTTCTTGGGCAGCTTCTTCAGGCGGTTGTTCTCAAAGTGCAATCTGATGGCCAGTCTCATGATCTCCTCGTTTTTTCCCAGCTGTAAACAAAAGACACAAAAAAAGACGAAAGTTGAGTAAAACAAAAAAGCGATCTCTTCGTTTTTGTGTAATTATCAAACAAGTCGAGAGTGGAGTCAACATTGTGATCTCTTCGTTTTTGCATAGTTACTTAAAATAACAATAAAGAAGAAGAGGCAAGAGTCAGAAATGTGATCTCTTTGTTTTTACACAGTTATTTAATAAGACGAAAACTGAGTCCAAAATATGATATCTTTGTTTTTGCGCATACATTAAAAGAAGACGAAAATTGAGTCCAAAGTGTGATCTCTCGTTTGTGTACAACTATTCAAGAGCTGAGACCAAAAAAAAAAGATGTCTTCTCTTCGTTTTTGGTACAGCTATAAACAAGACGAAGGTTGAGTCAAAAATAGATCTCTTTGTTTTTGCACAACTGTGACACATGACGTGAGATGAGTATAACAAATGCCATATCTTCGTTTTTGTTCAGCTTTAAATTTAAAATCTTTTCGTTTTCGTACAGCTATAAAACAAGACTAGAGTTGAATCAAAAATACCATCTCCCAGTTTTCGCACAACTGCACTGACGAGCAAAAGAAATGCGACAGTTCTGAAATTATCGGAAACACTTCATACTGACGAGCAAAAGAAATGCGACATTTTTGGAATCATCGGAAACACTTCAGTATATCCAACAAATCTACCCTCTGAGTTATTCAGATGTTTTGCTGCCAGACAGACAAAGGCCATTTACCTCAAGCGGCAGGGCCTTCATGCCGGTGGTTGAGAACATTATGATGACGGGTCTGTGGTCAGGGGCCTTGGGGTTCTCCGGGTCCGGCCCAACCCTCACCAGGTGTCGCTTGAGGGGCGCGGCCAGGGCTCGGATCATACTGCCCGGCCCCACGGCCGGGGGCGGCTTTTCGTCATCCTTCTTTCGGCCGCTCATTTTGGTGGTTTAATCTAGAAAGACAAACAGAAAAGAACGATACTTGTATAATTATAGGTGTTTCACTACATAAACCGACTTCCTCCTTAGCTGAGGTGTGAAGAAAGGCAGCAGACGGTGGTAAGATTTGACAGGTTATAGTGAACCTGACCAGTGTTGAAACGGAAAATTCCCCCCCCCCCCCCCCACCACACACAAGAAAAACAACAAAAACAAACAAACAACAAAAACAACAACAAACACAAACAAACAAATAAACAAACACACAAACAAACGATAATAAAAAACAGCAACAAACAAACCCACAAACAAACATACAAACAAACAAACACGCCTAGCAAGGACAATTACAATACACTAATTTTCTTTTCTAAGCGTATTTCTTTCTATGTTGGGAGTTTTCTTTGCATTTTACATACTTGGCAGTCATCTTTTTCATCTGGATTTCAATACTGGCACGATATCGAAAGGAACTCCGAGCAGACTTCTTAAGGGTGGGCTGCAGCCTTTTCGAGCGTACAGAACTCATCTTGACCGACCCGACCCGACCCGACCCGACCCGACCTGAACCGAACCGAACCGCACCAAACCGAACCGATCCGAACCGAAGCAAACCGAAGCGAACCGAGCTGAACAGTTCCGAACCGAACTGAAGCAAACCGAACCGAAGCAAACTGAACTGAACTGAGGAGTGGCGAGCTTTACGTATGGCGCCGCAAAGCCGAAGCTCCCCAAATTTCGGGGTTGCCTTCTGAAGACGAGCAAAATACAGTTCAGGACACAGATCGACCATGGCAGTTCAAGGGTGGTTCCAAGCTATTCTGGCACCAGCTTTGAACTGCCATGGACCGACGATCAGCCTGCTGGTGTAGTGGCAGGACTGAGTGTGTGAAAACCATGCAAGTAGAACACTGAAAAGAAAGAAATGACTGGTGAGTTAGTTATGTGGGTTTAACGCCGAGCAGGCAACTAAGGCCATCTCACAAATGACTGGTGAGCAAAAGTTCCTAGGCCAACTTTGTTTGAGTCTCAGCCATCAACAGAGAAGGAAAAAGGGGGAAAGATATTTAGGCCAAAGTCGAACCGAGGATTTGTTGCTGTTGTTGTTGCTTAAAAGGTGGGTATATAGCTTTATCGCACCCTACCACTCCCGCAATTTTTTACAAACAAGCAAACAAATACAAAGGGAAAAAATACACGTAAATAAATAAACAAACAAACAGATAAAACACAAACAAATAAACAAACAAACAAAATCCAAACAAACAAAAAACAAAACAAAACCCAAACAAACAAACACAAAATAACACGAGCAAACAAATACACAAATAAAATAATAATAAGAAAACAATGGTAAAAAAAAAACTTGTAAAGAAAAAACATATTTTTAGTGAAAGATAAGTGATTGCGGAAGACGATGGGTAATTAACTCACAGTATATTTTACAAAGCAACGATAAGATAAATGGATGGATGGACGGACGGGTGGATGGGCGGACAGATAGACGGGCTGACGGATGGACGGACGGACGGACGGGTGGATGGATGAATGGATGGACGGACGAACAGACGTACGGACTGACAGACAAAAAGTAGATAAATGCATTAGAATAAAATCTTGATGTAGCTTTTACTCGGCTTCTGGGCACAACGACAAATTCATTTCTCCCACAAGTTGCATCGTATGCGTGAGTGCATATATATAACCACGTTGTAATTAATTTTCCGGGACCCAATAGAAATCACGTATGCTGGCCTGTGATTTTGGACCTTATATAGGCCGTAAGGTCCAAAATCACAGGCCAGCACACAGATGTCAAAAACATGACTAAACACGAGTGCTCAAAAACCTCTAACAAAATCGTGTGCGCACTGAACGCACCCAGTTCCCCGCAAAATTCTCATATTATTTTCTTTCCCAGACACAAGCTATCCGTCAGAAATCGTACTGTCTGTCAAAGCAGACGGCGACGTTCAAACCTGATCACCTCGCTCTCTCTTCTGTTGGGAGAATCACAGACGTAAATGCAAGCCAGCATGAGGTTATATTCCCATTAACCCCTGCAGAAATCAAAGGGTTGTAGCAGATCTGTGTTGGGGTGTTTTTTTTTTTTTGCTTAACTCATTCTACCCCAACACCGAAATCCTTAAATTTTGCCCTTGTCCTGTGAAGACTGCATTGCAATGCAGGACACAGATCGACCATGATAGTTCAAGGGTGATGCCAGAATAGCTTGGCGCCTATGGGCGCCAAGCTATTCTGGCATCACCCTTGAACTATCATGGTCGATCCTTATCTTGCTGGGGTGTGTCTGGGGTAGAATGAGTTAATGAATTTCCCTGATTCTGTGTTCGTCTGAGACGTTAGTCTTTACCAGCTGAGGTCATCAGGACCGAGGCATAGAGCTTCATAGACACCTGCAGCCAGAAAGAACTCATCAAGATCCCCATGACACCCTACAGTCCTTAGGAGTTCATGAAGATCTATGCCTCCTGTACTTGGCAATGATTTTGTGTAAAATTTAGATCTATGTAAAAGCAGCCAGACGACCTTTGTCTAATAACTACAGACGTATAAAGAGTGGGGGGGGGGGTGGGGGGGCGAGAGAGAGAGAGAGAGAGAGAGAGAGAGAGAGAGAGAGAGAGAGAGAAGCGTAACCAGTAAACTTCGGATGTAACAAATCGCCAGGGGACAAATTTCTTCTCTCTGTTAAATCCGAAGTGTATCATAAGCTCATAAGCGAAGCAATTATCATAGAAGACGGATGTCGGGACCTCCAGAAAAAAAAAAGTTTCGTTATATCCGACTTTTGTTACATTCGACCTTGTTATAAGCGCAGTAGACTGTAATCATCCTCACGCGTCAGTGCAGGCTGCAAAAAGCGTTCGTTAGTACCTATGTATATTGATGATGTCGGGAGTTCAACATTACAGTACCGTACGTCAAACGAGGCCGCTCTCAGAGAAAAGCAGACGTTGTGTCGGCAGGTCTGTGATTTTGGACCTTACGGCTGTCATCGTAAGGTCCAAAATCACAGATCAGCCGACGATATAGATCTTGATCCCTGGAACATGTTTTTCAGTCCACTCCGTTATGCCTATACCAACGTCGCAGGCCGCAAGTACTCACTTGCCTATGACGAGCGACGGATGGTAGAAAATTGGTGATGTCGATGACGCGACTCTCCCACTTAGCAAGAGGCATAGATATGCCTCTTGGAGATGTCCTGAAGGACTGTGTCATTGAGTATGTCGATTCAGTGTAGTTTCTGACTTCTTTGCTTGATTTGAGGATGACCGTTTTTATTCAGAGTCCGTTCATAGGGCACGGCCTACAGACGACAACTAAAACCTTTTATCATCCCAGCTGCAGTGACCAGTGCTGCAGAATCGGTCAGTTCCGTCATATTTTGGAAATACAGTCGACTTGAGTTATTCTACTAATAATAATAATAATAATAATAATAATAATAATAATAATAATAATAATAATAATAATAATAATAATAATAATAATAATAATGCATGGTATTTATATGGCGCATTTCTCATATATATAAAATAACTCAATGCGCAAGCGTAAACGACACACACACACACACACACACACACACACACACACACACACACACACACACACACACACACACACACACACACACACACTCACACACAGACAGGAGAGAGAGAGAGAGAGAGAGAGAGAGAGAGAGAGAGAGAGAGAGAGAGAGAGAGACAGAGAGAGAGAGAGAGAGAGAGAGAGAGACTGCATGGTGTGTGTACAGAAATACCGTAGAAATTACACGGAAGTCTGCGAGAAAAAGTAAGTTTTTAACTTTGCTTTGAACTGCTTAAAGGGCAGCTCTCTAGTAAAATGGTGGTTCCGGCGATGGGTCGCTTACCATTTCGGCATGGGGCTTCGTGTTGATATCACGTTTTATATCACGAAATGACTGTATTTCATGATTTGATGAAATGCAGCTGGGCACCCAAGAGCTACACTTTAAGGGTAGAGGCATTTCTGCGCTCAGTCCGCGGTAAGGAATTTCAAATTAATGGATTATTATTATACGGATTATTAATTATCTTAAAGAGCGTTCACCGGCAGATTTGAAATGGAACTTTGCAACTTAGAGAAGTTTGTCTCCCGATGAACGCAGTGAGCGAGAGGGCTGGTACGTAATTAGATTGGGGGAAAGGTATGACGGAAGACTGCCATCAAAGTGGCGGTATGCAAGAGTTGCTATCTTAACACAATCCAGGCTTCTCCAGGACCGAAATTCCCAAATTTTGAAGTTGCCCCCTGAAGAATGTATTACACTTCTGGAAACAGATCGAGCGTGATAGTTCAAGTGTTGTGCCAGAATAGCTTGGCGCCTACGGGCGCCAAGCTATTCTGGCACAACCCTTGAACTATCACGCTCGATCCATGTCTTGCCGTGTCGTTTCGTAGTTGAATGAGTTAAGCTGTATGCGGGATTGGATTGGAAGCCAGTGAAGGTCTTTCAGAATAGGAGTTACGTGTTCTCGTTTTCCCCTGAGCTTCAGAAGCCTTGCGGCATTATTTTGAACTCGCTGAAGGCGGCTAATCTGCTCAGATGGAAGACCCAAAAGCAGAGAATTGCACTAGTCAAGACGGCTCGTGACTAAAGCATTCACTAACTTTGCAGACTATAATGTCGGACAGAACAAAAGTCGACTGTAACGCGTTTTCGCGATCAGATTCTATATGTACAAATAGCTTTGGTTATAACAATTTTCAGACATAACCACAAGAGAAAAAAAAAACTGAGTCTGGTGTTTGCTATATCTCAGGTTTTCTGAATAATGCTCCATGCCTTTGCCTCTATTTGTGTGAAGGTATGTGATTTTGGACCTTACGCCGCCAAGCCGTAAGGTCCAAAATCACAGACCTGCACACAAATGATGAATTGTTTGAAAAGACTTCACGACCTTGTTCTGAGTTCTCTCACATATACATACGCGCGAAAATAGCGACATTCACCTCGTCTGGGGTTGTGCTGCTGTGGACAACCTATATACTGAACATAAGAAAAGATGAGGGTGTGGTGTGGAGAGAGAGAGAGAGAGAGAGAGAGAGAGAGAGAGAGAGAGAGAGAGAGAGAGAGAGAGAGAGAGAGAGAGAGAGAGAAAGGGTGGTGGTGGGGGGGGGGGAGGTCATGGTGGAACTTGGTTTGTCTGTCAGAGATCACGAAACGTCAAATTAGTTATGTGTCATCACAAACTTAATATATATTTATTTATTATTTTATGCTTTTTATTTATATATTTTATTATGTCATTATGTCATTGTTTATTTATTTATCTATTTATTTTTTATTTATGTTTCTCGCAGTAACGGTGTCGTGTCACGACATCGCGAAAACACACACACACACACACACACACACACACAATCGCGTTTCACAGTTTTAATTCGTACCCCCTCCTTCCTGTCTCCACCCACTCCTCCCTACCTCCGGTCTTCAACGGGTTTAGGGATGTACAGTAAATGGTGAGGGGAGAGGGGCCGCGGGAGAGAAGGCTATAGGGGGAAATGACCGCGTGATGCAGCTGACAGTAGGTCGATATCTTTGTCTGACCTCAATCGCCACCCCCACCGCACACCATCCCCCCCACCACCACCACCACCATTACCCCTCCCGTCCCAGCCGAGCTGACCACCACCACGACAACACCATTGCGGACAGCCCTACGACCACGCAACGGCGGCGGGGCTACCGGACATGCTGGCATCAGCGGCTCACGTAGGTCTTAACGACTGCGTAGCGCTAGCGCGGTGTTCTCTGTAACTGTGTCCACATTTTCTTCAGAAATTCCCACCCACCCACCCACCCCACCCCCAGCCCACCCCACCCCCCCCCCCAACCCCCACCGCCCCCCCCCCCCCCAAAAAAAAAAAAAAAAGAAAGAAACACGCATAGACAGGACAAGTATAGATATATATTATGTTTAGCACATACTTTGTTAACTCATTCGAGACGTGCCGCATCCGGATACGCGGCCTTTATGCCGCGGATCCAGAGGCGGCACATCTCGAATGTGTTAACTCATTCAACCCGCGACACACCATAGCAAGTTATAGCTCGACCATGATAGTTCAAGGGTGGGGGTAAAATAGCTTGGCACCTACAGACACCAAGCTATTCTGCCACCACCCTTGAACTATCATGGTCGATCTGTCTCCTGAAATGTAATGCAGTCCTCAGAGGATAACTCCAAAATGTGGGTATTTCGTACCTCGGGGGACAATGAGTTAACATTTTTGTCCCTTGATCCTGCACAGCAAGAAAAATGTATTGGTCACGACTGCTGAAGAGTAGTGCTGCCTGGGAATAACCTGTCAAATCAGGTCAATTTAACACCACCTTGAACTAACATGGGTTATGTGTCTTCTTAAAACTTTCGACCCTGACGACCCAAACAAAATTTCGGGTTCCACTGACAGAACGAACTGCGTACAAAAATACTTGACAGTTTACAGCATTCCTTCATTACAGAATTGATACCTGCATGTCGTATGATTGCCACACGTTAAGCACTCGGAGCTGGTATTTTAAGGCAGGGAAGAACGAAACTGACTTGTACATCAGGTAATTCATCAGCTGTATTAACGGCTGGCCAACTGTCGATGCGGACAAACACGCTGAAAAACGACTTCTTCTACAGACCATACTTTCTAGAACTGTGCGTTCTTTACTTGGTTGACGTAAATTGCGCCGAACAGAGTTGATTCCACCCCCCACCCCCACCCCCCCCCCCCCACCCCCCTCCCTGCCCTCCCCCCATCACCGTTTTCTGTTCCTCTCTTCGTAATTATACTTAACTCATTCTACCCCAGACTCACCACAGCAAGATAAAGATCGACCATGATAGTTCAAGGGTGATGCCAGAATAGCTTGGCGCCCATGGGCGCCAAGCTATTCTGGCATCACCCTTGAACTATCATGGTCAATCTGTGTCCTGTACTGCAATGCAGTCTTCAGAGGACGACTTCAAAGTTTGGGGATTTCGGTCTTGGGGTAGAATGAGTTAACGGACAGCAAGTGCCATGGACACCCCAGGCCGCGCAACACGTCTTCTGGCACAAGGTAGCCGCAGTGGGTCCGAGGACCTTACCTTACTGGGAAGTCCACGTCGCGTTTCCTCGTTTCTCTGTTTGATGATTGATTGTTTAGTGTAGTCTGTGTATATTTCTACCTTACCCTAATAGGGCGAACGGAATAAGTATCTTCAATCTTGCATGTGTGCTGGTCGGCCATAGGGTCCAAAATCACAGACCAGCATACATTTCGAACTGCGTGTTAATATTTCTCGTGCAACATACGCAGCCGTCCGTTTAGGCCCTAACGCCTAATGACGGCCCCAAAGTCCCGTAGTATCTGCGGTGTAGACTGTAGAATATTAAGAGCCTTTGTCTGGGCCTCTCATTCCTCGGATATCACGCACGCAAACACCGCGCACACGCACAAGAAGCACGCACGCACAAGCACAGCATGCACGTACGTACACAGAGACCAAGGATTATGGTCCATGCTTTTATGTGTTTATGGTGTCGCCTTGTCTTGTTTCGTCTGGTATTGCCTGTCTTCCGTCGTTTTGTCTTGTCGTTCTCTTGTCTTGCGTCGCCTTGTCCTGTCTTGTGACTGCTTGTCTTGTATCGTCTCGTCTTGTCGTTTTTTTGTCTTGTGTCGTCTTGTTGTTGTTTGTCTTGTGTTGTGTCATCTTGTCTTGTGTCGCCTTGTCTTGTGTCGTCTTGTTTCTTGTATTATGTAGCCTTGCCTTGTCTTGTGTTGTCTTGATTTGTGTTGGCATGTCTTTGCCTTGCCCTGTATTTTGTCTTGTGTAGCCTTGTCTTGTGTCGTCCTGTCTCTTGTTTCGTGTAGCCTTGCCTTCTCTGGTGTTGTCTTGACTTGTGTTGGCATGTCTTGCCCTGTCTTTTCTTGTCTTGTGCAGTCTTGTATTGTCGTGTGTCGTCTTGTCTTGTATCGCCTCGTCTTGTCTTGTCTCGTCTCTTCTTGTCTATTTGTTTAGTGTCGTATGCACACGAATACTCGTACATACTGACCAAAGATTAGTGTCCATGTTTTTGTCTCATCTTGTGTCTTGCCATATGTTTTTCTTGCCATGCTCTTGCTTTGTCTTCTTCTTGTCTTATTTTGACCTGTCTTGTTCTTGTCCTGTTGTGTCTTGCCTTATTTCTTGTATTATTTTATCTTGTATTTGCGCATAATCATGCGTGTGCACGCAGACCAAAGATCTATGTCCGATTCTGAATTGCCAATACGTCTCGTCGTTAAGCTTCAACTCCATTCAGGCACCACCCAAAAACTATTAAATTAATTAATCTCCTGCTGTACTTCGTCATGTCTTAATGGGCTGAATACACTGCCTACATTTTTCCCCCTTAAAACTATTATTGCATTCAGGAAAAGAAAATAAATTAAATAGATGAGACATCAATGTGAGCAACAAAATCCCCCTGGAATTAATTCCCAGCAGTCATATGAGATAGGTGTGCTCGCATTTTAAAGAAATTGTAGATTTAAACAAGATGGGATGAACCATAACCCACAAAGTCTCTTCTATATGAGAGCTTCGTTCGATGTCAAGGGTCTCTACCTTTTGTCTTTGACTTGAATCTGATGTTGAAATATCTCCTTCTGAAAAAAAACCTCGCAGATGTGCCAATGCGTCCTTGTGAACTCTAGAAAGGGCGCGCGCAGTACACACGCATCATTGGTTTGTTAAACGTCATTTGTCATGACGTATTTTTTTGTTTTTTTTACGTAATTTTATATTTAACGTGATATGAGATTCGTTTTCGCTTCAAGACTTGGGAAAATGGTGACAAAACTAGAATTTCACGGTACAATTTCAGTCCTGCTATAATTTGTGTGAAATCAGGTTGACTTTACCGAACTACATCTTATACTAAGTACACCTGCGTGCTCTTCTGAAAGCGCTTCGAAGTGTGTGTTTGCGTGTGCGTGTGCGTGAGTGCGTGCGCTCGCTCCAAACATCCTCAAGAGGATAGATGTTCATGCGCCCTCCGGACACTTGAGGATCTATGCCTCTTTAAGATGCGCGCATGTGTCATTGGTTTGTCAAACGTCATTTGTCATGACGTATTTTTTTGTTCTTACGTAATTTTATATTTAACGTGATATGAGTTTCGCTTTCGCTTCAAGACTTGCGAAACTGATGACAAAACTAGAATTTCACGGTACAATTTCAGTCTTGCTATAATTAAATTAAATACACAAATTTTGTGTGAAATCAGGTTGACTTTACCTAGCTACATACTATACTAAGTACACCTGTATGCTCTTCTGAAAGCGCGTCGATGTGTGTGTTTGCGTGTGCGTGTGCGTGTGCGTGAGTGCGTGTGCGTGAGTGCGTGTGCGTGAGTGCATGCGCGCGCTCCAAACATCCTCAAGAGGCATAGATGTTCATGCGACCTATGGGCACATGAGGATCTATGCCTCTTGGAGATGCGCGCATGTGAGAGAGAGAGAGAGAGAGAGAGAGAGAGAGAGAGAGAGAGAGAGAGAGAGAGAGAGAGAGAGAGAGAGAGAGAGAGAGAGAGAGAGAAAATTACGTCATATTTAGAGTATCAGTGTCTGCGTGGTGACGGAGTTGCTTCTTTTACGTCACCGGCACTGTCTGACTTTCTCTAGAAGTAAAAGTGAAGGTTTTTTAGTGTTTTAATTCTTTTCTGAAAAGAATTAATTTTTACTAAAGAAGTTGAAAGGACACAAAGCTGGCTAACGAACTCATCCAATGTCTTTCTCCGAACTAACTATATGCAAAAGTTCAAGTAAATATGTCAAAAATTACAGACTCTTATCTGGGTCAACCGACTTTCTATCAACGGTTGTTTATGTCTTCAATGAGACATTCAATTACAATATCATGTGCTCAGAGGGTCTCTTAGCCACTCACTTAAGAAAGTATTTCGCCAAGTTTCAAGCTTGTGTGTACAGAAATATTTGGAGATTCTCTTGTTTACATACATACTCACACACATACATACATACATACGCACATACATACGCACATACGGTGCTTCGCGCCAAATGTACGTTCAGCAGCGAGGTTAGCGTAACTAGACATGACGTAATTTTTACTTGTTACTTCAATTGTTAGAGGTTTAGCCTGCCCGCCTTTGACATCCTGGACATGCTATTAAATTCGCCCTACCGCGACCCGTCCTAAAAAAGACCCTTCTATAAATAAAAGGGACTTTTTTTTAAAAAAAAAAGGTAATTGCGGTGGTCATATTCTATTAACCGCATTTAACAAAGGTGTGCTGGTCTGTGATTTTGGACCTTACGGCTTTCAGCCGTAAGGTCCAAAATCACAGACCAGCACGCACGTACAAGTCTACTATTTGGACACGTACGTGTATATACTTGAAATAGGAAAAGAGAGACAAAGATAATAATTTTTAAAAATATATATATATATCTGCGGTACATATGCCAACACACGCATTGTTATAAATCAAACTGTCAAGGTCGGGTCGATATTGTTAAAATTTGGGGTGAAAGTGTCTAGTCGTATAAATCTATTTTGTGGTTTATTGATGAATTTGTGAATTATAACTAATAGACTATGACTTATAATTAAGGCATTTTTGAATTTATCAACGTGTTGATTTATTGTTGTTTTTTTTTCCCCATTTATTTGTTTATTTTAAACAACGGCATATGATGCGTACAACACTATGACTATGAGTGGAGATTCGTTTTCTTAAGCAGGTGATTTTTCAATTAAATAAAATTAAATTAGATTAAATCATTAAAAGTAGTCAAATAAATTAAAATAAAATAAATAACATCAATTAAAATATAATATAATAAATACAATCTAATATAATCTAACATAATAGAATATAATATCACATAATATAATAATAATATAACATAACATAACATATAATATAATAAAACATAACATAAATAAAATACAATAAAGTATAAAACACATTTTAAAAAAAGGAAAAAGAACTGTCCGTTACGTCCCTGACTAGATTCCAATACTTCGCGTAGCAACAGCACCATTCCCCACCCATCCCTCACCCCCCCCCCCCTTTCCCATCCCCTCTTTCCCCACACAGCATCACTGCCACCTCTTTATTGTACTTCCTGCTCCCCTGCTCCCCCCCCCCCCCCGTCTATTCCCCCCTCCCCCCCCTACTCCCCAAACCCCACCCAACCCGTCACATCCCTACCGTTCTAGTACCAAGTGTCATATCTCTGGTAGACCTATGCCCAGGGGGTAATGTATAATGCATGAGTGATGATTATTTGATCCTGGCATCTTAGGACAGTCTAGATCTCGTCTCAAAAGTTCGTGTTTCTGATTTGTTAACAAAACTGTTCAAAGACACAGAGTCCCAGCTGTCAAAGGACACGGATACAAAAGCGATGCCAGCAAGAGGCATAGATCCTCATGAGCCCCCGCACCTGCGGGGGCGCATGAGGATATATGTCTCTTGCAGTTGGATTGCGCTCACTTTTTCTCGGCAGTCAAGGTTTGACGACTGACTAGATCTAGTCTCAGAGGTGTGTCTGTGTACATCTGTGTGACGGTCTGTGGTTTTTACCTTATGGCCTAGGTCCAAAATTACAAACCAGTGTACAAGAGGTGGCGTATCTAAGACGCTGACATTTTAAAAACTATGACCGGAAAACCAGTGAAAAATAAAACATGATTCGCGCCGTTTGCTCGTGTATGGTCTGGCCCCAAGGGTCAAAGTCGCAAGCCAGCACAGATATCGCCTCAAAAAGATTGTGAACCTATTGACCCTTTTCATCCTCATACACCCATTCTTTGAAATAAAATTGACTGATAGTTCAAGGGTGGTGCCAGAATAGCTTGGCGCCTGAGGCGCCAAGCTATTCCAGCACCACCCTTGAACTAAAACAGCTGATCTATCTCCTAATCTGTAATGTAGCCTTCATGGGACAATAAGCAAATGTTACAAAATCAGCCTCATGATGTAATGGGTTAACCAAAGAGTATAAACCTATGTCTGGACTGAAAGGATGTTTTGAGCCATGCCGTTCAACATCACGTATTCTCTCAAAAAGGTACGATCCTATACATATATCTGCACTCGAAGGGAGTGTAGGCCTATATGGTACCTATATCCAGACTCAGAGGTTGCATATCGACTAATACAGCACCGTTTCACAACCAATCGGGAATGCCCAGTTTTGTCCCCCACTTGATCAATGGGTATATTATCGGGAATTTCACTCAACGGTCTAAGTTACCACAAGCATTTGGGAATGTGACATATAGATATGTATACACATGAGTGTGATGTGCCGCCCATGAGTGTAATTTTCACAAGTATGCTGACGATACTGAATTGTCAAAAAGTAGCGCGCCTAGCCATTTCAGCTCTGCTAAGATGAGCGTACAGTGTTGTACAGACGACGTCCTGTCCTGGATGACTAGCAACAAACTTAAGCTTAAAACTGACAAAACCGAAGTCATGCCTGCTGGCTCTCAGTCTCGCTTAGTCTGATCGACAGCGAGTTCGCAAGCACTTGTGGCTGCAGTGTTCGCTTCCAGAACTGTGTCAAATATCTGGGTGTGAAGATTGATTCGACGCTCTCCATGCATGATCATATCAGTAGCGTCTGCCGGGCTCGGGTTTCCTTGAGCTGCACAGAATCTCTTCCCTCAGACCGTATCTTACAGAAAGAGCGGTTTCAAGACTTGTAAATGCATTTATTACGTCCAGGCTCAATTACTGCAATTCTGTCCTGGCAGGTTTACCGGCAGACCAGATTTCGCGCTTGCAGATGATTCAAAACAATGCGGCGCGTCTCATCTTGAACAAACCAAAGAGAGACCACGTTGCGCCTCTGCTGAAGCAGCTGCAATGGCTGCCCGTGAAATTCCGCTGCCAGTACAAAATTGCAATTTTCGCCTATCGGCATTTTGACGGATCTCTCCCGCCGTACCTTTCTGCCAAGCTGTTTGTTTATCAGGCATCACGTACCCTCCGTTCCTCCAGTGAAATTTGTTCTTTAAATCCCGAAGCTTAACACGAAAACTGTCGGGGAGTGTTCTTTCACCTTTCAGTTTAGGGGGTGGAACTCGCTGCCAATTGAAATGCGGAATCTGCCCACATTGTCACAGTTCAAAGCTCACTTAAAGACTTTTCTTATCTCTCAGGCATTTAACAGTTAGCTCACCTTTAGCTAACTGTAGATTGCCTTTTATTCTGATTCTGGGGAAGTGGATGTAAGGTGTTGGGAAGGGATGGGGTGGGTTAAAGTAGTGTATAATTGTGCGTGTGTCTGAGAGAGAGAGAGAGAGTGTGTGCTGTTGTGCATGCGCAGTGAGTCTAGCGTTTTCCTGGAGAACAGCTCTATACAAAAATTATTTATTATTATTATTATTATTTTACACACATTTGACAGTTCTGGTATGAAACTGCAACTATATAGCGTGAAAATACAGCAAACCATCCTGATGGCGAAGTCGGACGCTAATGTAACAAAAATTGGATACACTGTTTAACTCATTCGAGACGTGCCGCCTAAGCATAAGCCGCGTATCCGGAGGCCGCACGTCTCGAATGAGTTAATGCCAGAAGTCCTTCTGTAAGTACTTCGCTTATGACAAACTTCACACATAACAACAAACCTATTTGTAGTCTGTCGTTCTGTTATATCCAAGGTTTGCTGTACTGAGTCGGTGTGCGCTGGTCTGTGATTTTGGACCTTACGGCTGTAAGCCGTAAGGTCTAAAATCACAGACCAGCACACACTCGCGTCTGGTCTCGAAGCCTTAGGATTGAAAACTTACGTCTGGTGAACCGGTATAGCTCTAATGAATCAAAGGCAAGTTCCCATTTATAACTTGTCTCCAAGCTCAGGATTTAGGGCTTATGTCTGCACTGAAAGGTCACCGTATACTATTCAATATACCTCAAAGTTTCCATCCTGGGAAGATGACAGCATGCTTTCAAGGGTCTGACGCGTCAAAGAGACCACCCACCATTGATTGGACCCTCCCAGACCTCCTCCAGCATAGCAATATAGATGTATATACATGGATATGCGGATGTTAAAATGGATTAGAAAAATGGGACATATCGTCATAAATACATAAATAAATAAATATGAAAAAAAGAAACAAAGCAAGAAAGAATGAATGAATGAATGAATGAATGAATGAATGAATGAAAGAAGGTTGGAAAAAAAAGGAAGGAGGAACAAACACAAGAAAGAAAAAAGAAAAATAAATATAAATAAATAAATTAAATAAATAAATAAACTAACAAAATGAATTTTTCACTTCCCTTCAAAGCACACAATTGCAAGAAGCATAGATCCTCATAAGCCCCTGCAGACGCGTGGGCTCACGAGGATCTACGCCTCTTGCAAACAGCTCATATTTTGCATTGTCGCTCGTGAGAATCTAAATCTGTTGCCAGTTAGTTCTGTTCGCCACAGGATGGCACACAGAGTAAATGAGTGACTGAAAAGGTACCGTACGGTCTTAAAGTGACAGCCAGACTGTAGAAGACGTATTATTTTTCAACAGCCGGGTAATATCTGACTGTATTTCCTGAAGGAAAGAAATGCTCTATATTGACACGGTAAAATTTACCACACCTAGTACTGACGATACCGATCGGCGGAAAAGACGCGTTGTCACGCGTCTTTTCCGCCGATCGGTATCGTCAGTAGAAGTCAAGGGGTTAATCCAACGGAGAAGAGGTAAACGTCTGTGAGAGTCCCGAAAACTACGATCAATTATTTCGAAATTCAACATTCTACATTGACAAATTTATTACAGAAAATAGCAACGTCATAGAAACTATAAAAAAATGAAATATTGAAGGGAAAAAAAGGTTTGTTTGTTTGTTTGTCCAATCATCTGTCCATTCAATCATTCATTCGCTCATTCGTTCCTTCGTTCGTTCGTTCGTTCGAACGAACGATCGTTCGCTCGACCATTCGTTCGTTTGCTTGTTTGTTTGTGTGCTTATTTTCAGTTTGTTTGTTTGTTTGTTTACCTGTTGTGTTTTTTACCCGTTTGCTTATTTCGCTGTTTGTTTGTTTGTTTGTTTGTTTGTTTGTTTGTTTGTTTAACTGTTGTTGTTTTTTACCCGTTTGCTTATCTCGCTGATATCTATCCAGTTCATCACTCACTTGCGCTAGGTATCACAAAACGTTTCTGTTCTTTTCTTTCTCTTACGTTATTTGTTTCTGTCAAACTTCTGAACTTTGTGTAAAAGCCTGTCTCCTCAGCTTACAGTGTTTTCCAAGTATTTGCCCTACTTGAAACACTAGCACTTTTATTCTTTAGTCCCCCCCCCCCACCACCACCACCACCCTCCCTAACACCAGCCACCCCCACCCCCCACCCCCGCCCCCACCCCCCAACCTCCCACCCCTCCTCCTTTGTCTCGACATGAGAAAAACAATAAAAAGATAGATATTCTAGATTCTCTGCCCTGTGAAGGCAACAAGGAAGTACGTCATGAAAATCTCGCTTTTCAACCCAACTGGACTTACTGTCTTATACCTTCAGAGGACAGATCTGCTCTGACCAATGTGCAACTGAACCCATAGAATCTCCTCTAACGGTTGATCACGGATGTAAGTAAGATCAACATGCTCTTCATGAACACTGCCAGTCTTAGTGAAGGGGAAAAAAGCAATAGCGCTAGACTATGACGCTGGGACCTTGCCGTAAGGTCCAAAATCACAGACCAGCACACAAATGTCCCTTTCTGGACAGCGCCGTACGTTCGAAAATGACAGAGCAATGGGCATGAACCATTCTGACGGGTCATTGTAACACTTGAAATTGGTCACGTAAGACCCCCAAAATTTTTTTAATGAATCTCGCCTTCTGACCAAACTTAAATCAAACGCCAAGTGACGTCCTCATTCCACAAAACACAGACGTAAATGTCTTCAGAAACGTAAAATAGAGATTCTCATGAGTCATAGCGACCCAAAATAAAGAAAGAAAGAAAAACAAAAATAAAAATAAATCTCGTGTTCTCACCAAACTTAATTCAAGCGCCATATATGTAACGTCCTCATTCGACAAAACACAGATATAAATGACTTCAGCAACAAGCAAGAGATCCTTAGGAGCCTCTGCGCTTTTAATACAGAGGGTCGTTTTTTTTTTTTCGCTATAATTTATATCATTGTAATTGAAATTGCTTGCGAATGGGTAATAGTAGACCAAGAAACAGACCAGGGGTGTGTTGCATGAGTGAGCTTAGTCCTGCGCCAGCCACTAAGCAAGGTGCTCCGCTCATTCATGCAACCACCCAGGTCTGACAAAAATCGTAATGTGAACCCGTCGTGATCTCCCATGATTGTGTAACGGCGGATAAAAATGGGGGCCAGGGAAGAGACACAGATTCTCGTGAGGACCCAACCCAGACCAAAAAGGTGACTGCCAAGCGTGTAATATGCAAAGAAGTACCCAACGGAGAAAGAAACACGCTTAGAAAAGACGGGTACAACACAATTTATTAATATTTCGTGAGGACCCGTAGCTCGCAGAGTCCCATGGAATTCTGTGTTTCTTGCAGATAGATAAGTGCTGACTGCGGCAAGTCTGAGAGAATTTGTTTAACTCATTCAGCCCCGACACACCACAGCAAGACATGGATCGAGCATGATAGTTCAAGGGTGGTGCCAGAATAGCTTGGCGCCCATAGGCGCCAAGCTATTCTGGCACCACCCTTGAACTATCATGCTCGATCTGTCTCTAGAAATGTAATACAGTCCTTCACAGGGCAACTTCAAAATTTTGGGATTTCGGTCCTGGGGCGGAATGTGTTAAAATTCGCCGATACAACGGGTTTTCAGTGTTGTCTTGCCTCAGCTGAAACTTTTCCACCCTATTTTTCACAATCCATGCGAGTAGGCACATGTCACACAGGTTTCCCACCGCCCCTCATATGCAACTGAAAAACTCTAGTGCGTCGAAACCAAAAGAAGAGCAGGCAAGTATTTTATATTTACACCATTTAAACTCAATCGTTATTTCAGTTAGCCCTTTTGTCCAACATTATTGTAAGACATACTTAAGAACTTTTTATTTTCATACAGGAGATATGGCGAACTAGTAATCTGGACCTGGAGCAGGTCGCTTTAAGTCTCGTGGAAAATAGCCTGACTTCATATTATTGTAAGTGCGACCAAAGAACGGCAAAATGTCTCTGAAAACACATGAAACCAGCGCGCAGCAAGAGGCTTAGATCCTCATGAGCCTGCCCCCTCCCTACTCCCCCACCCCCACCCCCACCCCCAACAACACACACACTTACACACATCTCCTCACCCCCTCCCACTCCCCCTCTCCCTCCCCAAACTGCGGAGCGTATGAGGATTTTAACTCATTCTACCCCAGACCACCATCCACAGCAAGATATGGATCGACCACGATAGTTCAAGGGTGATGCCAAAATAGCTCATGTGTCCTGCACTGCACTGCAGTCTTCAGAGGACAACGGCAGAATTCATTTGTGGACTGATTTCGGTCTTGGGGTACAATGAGATAAGTAATCCATTTTGAATTATTAGTAATCAACCCCTTGACTGTCTGGAAAATGCGAGCACTACGCAACTGCACGAGGCAAAGAACATCACACGCACCAGCAGATGGACAACTCCAGTCGTTCAAGTAACATGGCTGCTACAAAGGCGCGTCAGCAAGAGGCATAGATCCTCATGAGCCCCCGCAATTGCGGGGGCTCATGAGGATCTATGTCTCTTGCAGCTGGGTCACGTTCATACCAAATCAATTTTGCCATCTATATGGGCGCTCATAATTTTTTCCCTCTAGCTAACAATAGGCGTATCCGTGGTCCTTGGATAGAGAGCGCTACATAGCGTTGAATTATCTTGCCCAGGTTTCAAAGACATCATTTTGTGTTTGGATAAGGGAAGACACAGAGTCAACAGGGCAATCAGGTTACGCCTCCTTTTCACGCACTCTTCTCTATTAGCCTCTTGCAACACAAAGTTATGAACGAAGATCCTTTCTGCCCACGCAAAAATTCCACTCACGCGGAGCATGTCACAGGAGAAACATTTCCAGCAATTCTTAAACAAATTGTCTGTTAGCGTTGTCCGCAATGCTCTAATGCACTATTTACCCCATGACAAAACTGTCGTCTGCAAGCCTGCATACAACTGTGCACATGCCCCATATAAGGCTTTTGCTGCTCAAAACGCCCCAAAAGGAAAAAAGTTGAAGTTTTACACCCTAAAACAATTGCAAAACGGGAGGAAATTTGTTGAACTATTTCTTGCGGAAAAGTTACTACAAGCACCGGTAGCAATTGTCCTGTGTGGCCACAGGTACGGGAAAGAAAGCACAGGTAAGGGAGACAAGTGCGCATTATTATTTTACACCATTTTGATTTGTCTGTCGTTCTCGGCGTGAACCCCTTCGCTGTCACTGGACGCAGAGTGTGCACGGTAAAACTCAGCTGCAACGATCATCATCATCATCATCATCAGTCCCTTGCCCGAACTGGGCGTTGGGGGGACTGAAAGGCAGCAGCAACAGACAGTGCTCTCCACTGAGTTCTATTTTGGGCGGTGGCAAGCAAGTCTGGCATCTCGAGTTCGGTCCATTCTTTTATGTTTGCGATCCAACTCTTTCTCTGACGACCTCGCCGACGACTTCCTTCAAGGACTGATGGACAAGCTGCAACGATCTCCAACCGTCAAAGGAACGTGGATACAAAGTGGTCTCAGAAAGCGGCATAGCTCCTCATGAGCCCCCGCAACTGCGGGGGCTCATGAGGATCTATGACGCTTGCAGTTGATTGGGGTTCAGTTTATCTCAGCAGCGTTGGTGTTAAAAGTCTCACCGGGGGATCGGTTGTGAGCGACGGTCCTCCGAGGCTGCTCATATTCCCGACATGAAACAAGCCATGCTGTTGTAGTAAAAAAAAATAAAAAAAAAAAAAAAAAAAAAAAAAAAAAAGATAGAAAGGAAAAGAACAGGGACAGAGGCAGAGAGAATAGGCGGACAGACAGAAACAGAGGCGTTAAACGTTGAGGGCTTAACGCCTTTTGTCCACCACGAAGGTGATTTCAAAGACGGAGGGGGGGGGGCGGAGGGGGGGGGGAAGGTCTGAACAGATTTTGACCCACACCATTTTTCGGACGAGAGTCCAACGCTCTACCATCGAGACAACCAGCTCCCCGGACAGAAACAGAGACAGACAGAAGACACAGACAAACACAGACAGACACAGACAGAGAGAAGGACAGACAGAAAACTGACAAAGAGACACTGAGAGAGACAGACAAAAAGCAAGCAGACAGACAGACAAATAATAGTCTGATTAATTAGTGATCAAAGGTGAATTATTAATCTAAATACACCTGTCCTGTTCTTGATAATCATAAACCTTGGAGCATTCAAACTAATAATTATTGCCGCACTAGAGGGAGGGAAGGGGATGGTTGGGCCTGTAAACATGCAAGTGGAGCGGATATATTATCTGTAGGTGTTTGCATAATCACAAACTGGAACAAGTGAAATTTGAGCAAGGGTGTTGGGGGGGGGGGGAGGGGGGGGACTCCAAATCAACAGACTAAAATAGGAACATAAATCGGTCGTTATAGTATGCAAGCGAAACAATTTTAAAATCGCAAACAAGAAAATAATTGGATCAGGCCACGGACATTTCTTTCAAAATCACCCACAGGCATTTGATAATCATTACGAAATCGACCACCTCTGTAACACGGGCAGTAGGAAATAGCACGAAGTGCTATTTCCTACTGCCCGTGTTACAGAGGTGGTCGATTTCGTATTGATCATCCCATGCCTGTGTAAAATCACCAAAGTCTGGACAGCAACGTAACAATAGCTACAGTCGTGCAAACAAAACAATTTTGGACTCTAAATCGCAGACACAGAAATACGACCAAGGCAGGGATATTGTCCCCAGAATCAAAAAGGAATAAAAAGTAATAAGAAGAGAGCTGTTCACAATAAATTACAGTCACAGTTGTGAAAACGAACACAAAAAGTCTTCTGTATAGGCAAAAGACAATAAGTCCGTTCTTGTGAAAAGCGAGATTTTGTATTGTATTAGAATGGAACTCTAGCTTTTTACAAAAAAATGGACTTACAGTCTACTGCTTCCACCAGGCAGAAGTCCCTTGTGGTTAGGGGATTTTCTTTTCTCATTTTCACGACTGTGATGAGCCATCCATTTCCTTCTATTTCCAAGAGGCATAGAAGTTCACACAAATCTATGTTTCTTCCCTAATCCAATTAGCGTACGGTCGCTAAAACCTGTTTTAAGCGACCCCCCTTATGGGAGATCACCTGTCATTACAGATCATCATGTGCGTGGCTGTAGCCACCTAAATGGTGGTCTTTAGTGACATAGACATTTCAAGACGTTTCTCGACGGTGCACCTGTGTGGTAAGACCACTTTTTTCAAACATGGGATTGCTCAAAACAACGTCTGTTGTGTTCCTGAACTTGATGGAACATTCTGTATAACTCACTGAGTCGTACAGTTATGAGTTCTTGTCTCAAGACTGTTACAATTCTAGAGACAGACTGACCATAATAGTTCCAGGGTTGCGCCAGAATAGCTTAGCGCCTAGAAGCGCAAAGATATTCTAGCACCACCCTTGAATTTGAAAGGGAGCTGTGTGGCTCAGGTGACAGAGCGTTCGACTCTCATCCGAAAGGTCGCGTTTTTTTAACCTAGCTGGAGTTTTAAAAAAATGTAAGACCATATTCGGTTCTCCATCTTTCAAATCATCTTCGCTGTGGAAAATGACATTAGTCCCTAAACGTTTAAACTACTCACCAATTTTAAGGCTTCAGTGGGCAAAAAGCTTTACTGGGATTCAGATTACATACCCACATGGACAGTGACCACCCTATTGTCCCACCAAATGTTTTCTTTCGTCTGTTCAAAGTGGAAAAAAAGGCCCACCGGAATCTTTTGACGGATGCGTGAAAAGAATCTTTCTGAATACGCGATGGTAGCTGACGTCATAACTATTTTATACGACCTTAGGTCATCTGAATAATTATTACCAATCAGAGACAAGATGGCGGATGCCGAATCAGCGAAAAAAAAAAAGAAAATATCATCGAGTCGCGCAGACACTAACAGACTCAGAATTTAAGAGAAGAAAGAGGAAGATATACAAGATCCCCCAAAGTAAAATTGACATCGGACAAGGGAATATGGACATGTGGCAACGCGTAAAGCAAGGGCTTGGCTTGATCACCACCCGGAATTTGTCACTTTATTGCTGAATCTGTAACGGTCTTTGTCGATCTTCCTATAGTTAGGCGAGCGCTAGTGATTTTCAGATGTCATGATCTTTAGTAGAATTTATCTCTCACTGATTTCGCAAGATTTTAAACCTGTTTATCATATAGTTATGATGTAACTCTGAACTATTTATCACATTTATGATGCAAAGATCTGAAAACTACGGTGTGTGTGTCAAAGCTGGGCGTAACATGTTTTTTTTGTCTGTGCTCTCATTCACTCGATTCTTGCTGCGAGGATGTATTTGTCGTTTCCAATGATGCGTTACGTAGACCTCGATGTGAGAGATGTGAAATTGATTGCAGTGCAGAAAGTGGGCACAAATACCAATGTTCTGTTTCAATGATGGAAGCCGGTGCGTTTTTCCGACGGGTAAAGAATCAAAGGTCAAACTAGGCCCCGCTGACTCGCTTTGCGAGCGCCACATGCACGTCCTCGGTGCACTACGCACGATCATTACTACTACAATACTAGCAGGTCGAGCAGAACTCGCATTGTAACTTTGACAGCAATGTTATTCTACTTTCTAGTGAAAAAATACGTCACAGAGTTTCCGGAGAATATCAGTTCACGTGTACACCGACACGTGTGAACGCGGTGTTGTGATAGCACATCCGGGTTCTGCCTCTACGTAGGCTCGTAAATATACACATTAATTCAAAACGAGGCGCCATGCAGACGATAATCCGCGCCGCGGGTACAAAAACAACACACTCCCTACAAACGACGAATTTCGATATTTGGCATTGTATTCACATCATACAGCTCTGAGATAGTACACAAAGGACCCATACACATACTGTCAACAGTATCTGTTGCAGACAGTTTTCTGGCTGTGTTGGGTTGCTTGATCCAGGGAAACCCAATTTTAACTATATTTTTTATTTTGTTAAAATCTTGGTCCATCTGTATCTTGTGGTAGTGTGGCTGAGCCGAACCGGGTAAGAGACGACTGAAAAAAAGCATCATAAATTGATGACGTAGAACGCAGCTGAAAAAAAAACGGGGTTAATGGCACTTGCTGAACAAAAATAATTTTCCCGCTGGGAGCTGTAATCAGGTTCGCCTTGATCTGTCAATTTGTACCTTACGGCTCTAGGCCGTACAGAATCACAGACCATCACGCAATAGGCATAAAAGATTGATAACGCACACAAAAAACAGCATGGGTTTGTCAAATTGGCTCACACTGACTGTGCGCCAGATATCAAGCGGGAGAGACTGCGTGAAAAACAGAATGTGACTAGTGCTCGAATGATGACATTTTTAGACCACACTTTTTACAAGACAAATTTGTGCACACGTGTCCGTCCACACACTAGGGCTGTATCACACACGTGGGATACAGCCAAGCTGTGATACAGCTTTCCCGCTCAAAGGGATAAGGAAGGAAGGGCCAGTTGCATGAGCGAGCTGGCTCGAGGTGTATAAGAAAATGAAATTCTTGCTTTGTGGAATTACTGTTTTTTGCCATCAAAGTGAGAAGTTCCTCTCTTTTTCTCTCTAAGTCTATTTCTAAATTTAGTATCTTAAAGGATCGCCTTTATCGCTTTTTACTTCTAAACTAATACCACGATTCAATTCTCCTCTATTGATGCTGTACTCTCAGAGACATGTTCTAATTACAAGATTACCTTCAGCTTATGTCGCTGTTATTATGTTTGTTTGTTGTTGTTTTTTCGCCTTTTATGCTTTTCGTACACTTGAATGTTCTTGTCACTATGATTGTTTGTTTGTTTTTTAAATATCTTTCTGTGTTGCTCGATGTATATTTATATGTGTAGAGTAGCAGGACAGTTTGTAAGAGAGGCATTAGCATGCCTAAAACTTTATCCTGAATTAACAAAAAGTTTCATCATCATCATCATCATCATCATCATCTCTCTCTCTCTCTCTCTCTCTCTCTCTCTCTCTCTCTCTCTCTCTCTCTCTCTCTCTCTCTCTCTCTCTCACACACACACACACACACACACACACACACACACACACACACACACACACTCACACACACACACACACACACACACACTCTCTCTCGCGGGAAGATGGGTGGCTCGGTGGTAGAACGTTTGAATCTCATTAGAAAGGTCCCGGGTTCGAATCCAGCCAGGGTCAAAATTTGTTCAGACCTTACTCGGTGCCCCGTCCTTGGTGGTGTACAAAAAAACGTCAAGCCGTCAACGTTTAACGTTTGTTTGCTCTCTCTCTCTCTCTCTCTCTCTCTCTCTCTCTCTCTCTCTCTCTCTCTCTCTCTCTCTCTCTCTCTCTCTCTCTCTCTCTCTCACTCTCTCTCTCTCTCTCTCTGTTTGTTTGTATTAATGATGGATGTGGTTCAGGAGTCCAAAGGTGATGTACATATCTTGGGAGTCTTCAACATAGACTTGCAAAAGCAAGGACACACTTCGTGGAGATCCATGTTGAATTTTTTAGGGTTGAAACAGCTTGTCCAGTCACCTACTGGAGTTACTTTCTCATCTTCAACGCTGATAGACCATATATAATACCACAAATGTCAGCGTTGTAAAAAAAAAATGTTAGCGTACCTAATATTTCCATTAGTGATCACTTTCCTGTTTGTTTTACGTTGTCTGTTAGGTTAGCTAAACAGTCAATCAAAGGACACACTACCATAATGTATAGATGTTTTAACAAATTCGACCAAACTGCTTTTTTATATGACCTATCTTTAGTACCATTTTATGAGATACAAAACTGCAAAAAAAAAACTAACGATGCCCTGTCACGCTGGTACGAGCTGTTTCTCGCCGTTCTGGATAGACACGCGCCTAAGCGCATCAAACGCGTCAAATATCCTGTTATGCCAAAATGGCTCTCTGGTGAGATAAAACAAGCAATGGAAGTAAGAGATGAATTAAAATGAGACAAAAAATTTACTGAATACAAGAAGCAGCGAAACCATGTCAAATCTAGTTCGTAATGCACAGAGGCAAAATGCAGAACAAGTTATTGCCGACGGCAAAGACATCCGTTCAGTCTGGCAAGTAATAAACAATTTCACCAAAGGTAACAGTAAACGATCGCCTAATATTCCGACCGATCTTACTGCTGATGCGTTCAACGCTCACTTCATAACTGTTGCTCAAACTCTGGCGAAGTCAAATACACATAACAATGTAAACTACACTTGCTCTCATCAACTACGTCACCATAGTCAACAGAGAGCCTGCGGCCCATTTTTAGTACCGCTTATGACTGTCCTAGATGTAGGCAAATCTATTTCCAGTTTAATGAACAAATCGTCTTGCGGTCCAGATGGTATTAATATTCAAATTTTAAAACTATCTCTGCCCTACGTCGTCGAATCCATGACATTTATTTATAATTTATCGATCAGACATAACGTTTTTCCCTACGAGCTAAAAAAAATAGCGAAGGTAATCCCTCTTCCTAAAAGCAAAGATTTATGCAACCTAAACGAGTACAGACCCATTATCATGTATTTCAAAACCGCTCGAGAAACATATCCATACTCATCTTCTAAACTTTCTGGAGCAAAACCATCTGATAACTGCAGCACAATCCGGATTTCGACCTCTACATTCGTGCCAAACTGCCCTCAATCATTTAATTGATAAATGGCTCTCTGCCATAAATGACAGTAAAGTATCAGGTACAATCTTTCTTGACCTGAAAAAAGCTTTTGATCTTGTCAACCACTCTATCTTACTAAAAAAACTACCATTCTATCACATTGACTCAAATACTGTCTCCTTTATATCTTCCTATCTCAGGGACAGAACGCAGAAAGTACTGCTAAATGGCAAATATTCCTCTGATGGTTTAGTAACGTGCGGTGTACCACAGGGGTCTATTCTAGGGCTCTTATTATTTAATCTATTTATTAATGATCTGCCACTGTGCAAACCTCATTTAGACGCAAACTGCGATCTGTTCGCAGATGACACGACCATACACACATCTGATAAAGATATCGCAACCATTAATAAGGTACTCCAACAAAGTCTTGATGACGTAGCAGGCTGGTGCAGTGATAATCACATGATTATTAGTATTCCAAAGACAAAGAGCATGTTAGTTACTACACGTCAGAAACACCAGCATGGCCTACCACCTTTAACACTCTCATTAGATAGCCAGCTTGTAGAACAAGTAACTAGGCATCGCTTATTAGGCGTTATAGTGGACAACCAATTAAGCTGGGAGCCGCATACTGACTCTATATGCAAAACAATCTCCAAAAATCTGTTCCTGTTATCTAAACTACGCCTTATAGTTAATACTGATATCCGTAAACTCTTTTTCCATGCGCATATCAAAACGCATTGTGACTACAGTTCTACTGTCTGGGATGGATGCAGCGAAGTTCACATGAAAAAAGTTAATTCCTTGTATCGTCGGGGCATTAAATTAATACTTCCCGGTCCTACTTCGACTGATGAAAAATTAAAATCTCTCAAGTTACTAACATTGAAGAAACAGTTTGAATTTAATCGCTGTGTTCTACTGCACAAGATCATGCACGGAAAAGCCCCACCCTATCTAAAAACTCTATTTTCCGACAATAATAGGAAAAACACGAGAAATAGCTCGATCCACCTTCCAAAAATTAGATTAGACATCTGTAAAACCAGCCTGTCTTTTTCAGGCGCTAAAGCGTGGCTTATGTTACCTCCACACCTGAAATCAATTTGTAAGATTAGCGTCTTCAAAGATCGCCTCCATAAATATTTACATCAGAAGTAATAGCATGTTCGACTCCCTTATGCTACTATTCGTATAGTTAGTGACAAGATTCCTATTACCTAATACTCTTCTACTGTTGCTGCAGATTATGTAATACTTCGACTGTCTGCATTAACATGTCAGGTTCATATATATATATATATATATATATATATATATATATATATATATATATATATATATATATATATATATATATATATATATATATATATATATATATATATATATATATTTATTATTTTTTTTTTTTTATATTTATGGCTTGGCTTGACTTCGCGAACGAAGATTTTATAGGAGTTGCCCACGACGTCTGCAGGCTTGTTCGTGGCTGCGGAGGCCAATCCGAGACAGGCAGGTTCGACCGCAGTGGCTGCAGGGAAAGGTATGGCCAGGGTTCTGAGCTGCGGCATCTCTGTTTTTTCTCCTGAGCCGCTTGTCCTTAAGGCTAGCTCTGTGAGAGTCCTCAAAGGAGACAGCTGCCTTGTAAATGGTGGAGCGCCAGGTGTCACGGTCCGCAGCAAGCGAAGACCACTGGTGGTGGTCGATTTGGCAGGCACTAAGTGACTTCTTGAGACAGTCTTTGTATCTCTTTTTTGGTGCCCCTCTGTCACGGTGTCCAGTAGCAAGCTCGCCGAACAGGGTGATCTTTGGTAGGCGATGATCCTCCATCCTGGAGACATGCCCCGCCCAGCGGAGCTGTGTCCGCAGCAGCAAAGCCTCGATGCACACAGTTTCAGCCTGTTCAAGGACCTCGACGTTGGTGACATAGTCACTCCAGTGAATGCCCAGGATGGTACGCAGGCAGCGCTGGTGGAAGCGTTCGAGGAGTCGTAGTTGGCTTCGGTAGAGGGCCCAGGACTCGGAACCATACAGCAGGGTGGTGAGGACCACAGCTCTATACACGCTGATCTTGGTGCCTGTTTTCAGCTGTTGATTGTGCCACACCCGCTTGAAAAGTCGCCCGAAAGCGCTGTTCGCTTTTGCCAGCCTGCTGTCAAGCTCCTTGTCCAGCTTGGCGTCCGACGTGATAACGCAGCCAAGGTAAGTAAACTGGTGCACTGACTTTAGTTCAGACTCGCCAATGGTGATGTGAGGAGGGCGATACACTGTCTTGGGTGCCGGCTGATGGAGGACCTCTGTCTTTTTCAGACTGACCTCGAGTCCAAAGAGCTGGGCAGCATCTGCGAAGCAAGTCGTGATGCGCTGCAGGGCTCTCTCTGTGTGTGCAACGAGGGCAGCATCATCAGCAAAAAGCAGCTCACGAATCAGTTGGTCTAGGGTTTTCGTGTGGGCCTGCAGTCGTCTGAGGTTGAACAGGCTGCCCTCGAGACGATACCTGATGTACACTGCATCGTCATCATCGAGGTCCACTGTGGCCTGCTTCAACATCATGCTAAAAAAGATGGTGAAGAGGGTCGGTGCCAGCACGCAGCCCTGCTTTACGCCGTTGAGAATAGGGAATGGTTCTGAGAGGTCATTGTTGAGTCTGACCTGGCCTTGCTGGTCCTCGTGTAGCTGGACAATCATGTTGAGGAACTTTGGGGGACAGCCAAGTCGCTCCAGGATCTGCCACATGCCTTGCCTGCTCACAGTGTCGAACGCTTTTGTTAGGTCGACAAATGTTACGTACAGCCCTATGTTCTGCTCGCGGCACTTCTCCTGTAGCTGTCTCAGCACAAAGACCATATCGGTGGTGCTCCTGTTTGCTCTGAAGCCACACTGGCCCTCTGGGAGTTGGTCTTCAGCGATGGCAGGTACCAGCCGATTCAGGAGCAGCCTTGCAAGGATTTTCCCAGCAATGGACAGCAGGGTAATTCCCCGATAGTTGGAACAGTCAGACTTCTCGCCTTTGTTCTTGTACAGGGTGATAACGACTGCATCACGGAGATCTTTTGGTAGTGTTCCTTCCTCCCAGCAGCAGAGAAAGAGGTCATGGAGCTTGTTGTGCATATGACCCATTGCCAAAAAGTGTTACTTAAATGGTTGCCCAAACTGTATGCATAATAAAAGCACTTCCAGTCCTGATTCATCTGTTTTTAGTAGTTAAGATCATGGTAAAATGCCTGAATATACACTATAAATAATATGGGAGACACATTTTGAGAGGTGTAGTGACTGTATGATTAAAATGTTGGCCAAGGCTGAAAATGTCCCTTGCCAGAAAGCAACACCGATCGACCTCGTGTGAGCGATGTGATGGTGTGCAAATAAAAGGTCGACCTACTTGTTTCATATCATCAATTCTGTGAGGCAAGACATGTATAAATATTTACCTGTGAAGAACAGATATTTTCAAGTGCGAAATATTGCGCTATTGCGTAATAAAAAAAAAACGGCATGTTGAACGTCAGGCGTGTTGTAATTTTGCGACAGAATATCTCTTCCCTGAACTTCGCACAATGTGAACCTCATAGCAGACGAATTATGACCATCACATCCTCTCCTGTACATGCATAAAGCACCCACTTCGCATGTTTCAAGATAAAAACACAAACAGCCTTTTTTGAAAGGCGAGTTTACTTCTACCGGTTTTTGTTGTAATAATCGACATTCGACATAGTTGTCTTTTCTTCCTCAACTGCTGCCGATTTCAATTTTGAAAATTTACCCATCGTTTCTTCGTATCACGTGATGCATACGCGCTATGCTGGATCGATGATTGCGGCAAGCTTCAAACCTACGGAACTCGAGAATGGTATGTTGTAATATTCGCCTTTATCTGACGTTCGACATAAAATCTACGTTCAACATACTTTCTGTATAGTTTTTGCATAACAGTTACCTAGACAAAGGATTGATATGGCATTTGTACCGATAGGATATACAAGCTGTGCAGATTGAAACGAATTGAGCAGTTTGTTGTCGCCAGCCATGTGCGTTGAAAATGATTTAGCGAGTTGTACGTCATTACATTACCACAATGCGTGTGTGGTAAACATGACGTTCGATCAAAGCGGTGATATTTGCCGGTGCAGCATCTTTGTCCAGAACACTCTCTGGAACGTCGTGTTTGGAGAAAACAGCTAAATTTGTAGAATGTAAAACCGATTCAGACACAATGCGGTCACACGTGTTTGTAGTTGTTGACAAGCTCCCTTTTCAAGGCGTGTTGCGTCGACCGTCATATTTCCAACACGGCCGTTGTTGTAAACCTGATGTGCAAGCACCTGTTCAATGGTGGTGTTGTTAGAACGCCTTTCGCACTCAGATCGCCATTGTTGACACTTTCCATCTCGTAGAGTCACCCATGGAATCGTATGAAAGGCCTTGAGAGGGAGAGTGTCATGTTTGATAATAGAACATGCAGATGAAGTGTTGAAAGTGTACATGATAGATGAAAGTGTAAATGGAGATGGCAACTGTTTTTTTCAGAGCGCTGAGCCTTCTTATATTTGGCCCAGAAATGTGCCATGAAGAGCTCAGGTGTCGCATTATGGCACTGCATCCAGACAGTTTTCTTAATGGTTCTAATTGGTGCGCTCCTCATGACTGTCACCAGCTGAAGTTATTCAAATGGCTGTGCTGACCTCAGTTTCACCTGATGCTTCAGAGCGTCTGTCGTTTGAAGCTGAAGTGATGTCAGTGGTTCAAAACTGCAGCTTGTCAGGGTTGTGGGAGTTTTGCGCAGCCAGTTTTGTGCTGAAGCGTCCAAACCAGTCGGTTTTTCCAGATCTTGGTTGGGAGATGTACAGGCTTCACTGCAGCCGCAATTTTCGCGCTCCGGGTTGTGAGGATGGTCAGAAATCGTTCATCATGTGGTTCTCAAACCGCAGTGACATGGTTGCTGATCACTGGGTGCCAAACCACTTTGTGCCTATCGTTCCCCGCACACACACTCAAGCTCCAGTGGTTGGCATCTTCCATCTTGTTCAGTGGAATGGAACTGAATATGTTGGGCAAGTTAAAGGCGTTGACGAACTTCTGCAGGTTGCCTGTGTGAGTTTCATGTCAAAGCGCCGGCACTTGTACTTTTGGCCTATCCGCTTTGACTACTTGTGGGAACCATTTGATTTTATTTTGAGGAGGGTCTCTCTCAACCTCGATAAAAGCACATCCAGTCAGAGGCGTCAGTTTTTCACAGTTATTTAGGAATATGCTGCATAGAAATTGCAGAAGAAACGGGTATACATATAAATAAGTGATGTCAAGATGTTTGTGTTTTCCTACACATTTCAGTATATTTACTGACATGTGTAGCAAAACAAACGTGACATCACTGTATTTGTCTGTTTCTCCTGCACTTTCTAGTTGCTTGAAGACCCATACTGACCATCTGTCACTATATTAATAGTTCTCTCAGCGGAGCCCCGAGACACCTACGAAAGGGTTTTGGCCCCAGTGTAAAAAAAAACAAAATAACATATATTCATATAAATGTATAAATTGTTTTTTACACTGTTTTAACCTTCATTGTGTTGAGACACTTTTGAGAAGAAATAAGTGTAAAGCGAGATGTGATCTGCAGTTTTAGGGATTGATGAGCAGTTCAAATACATGATGAATAGTGCAGAACGATATGCGATTTAGCAGTATTGCGGATTGATCGGCAGTTCTGGTAAATGAGGAAATGTGTATATGCAGTGTTTGTAGCGGAAGGAAAGTGACTTGTGGGCGAACTTGTGGTTTTAGATGGATAAATGTTAAACCTCCGTTCAGTTTGTTGTAATTATGACGTTCGACATAATATCTGTTTTCCTGATTTTGCATTTATTCTTCATGTACTTGAAATAAAATGATCATAGGAAATGTTGCTGTTGTCTCTCTTAATTCTTTTTACATCCCTGAGAATGTGGTTTGAAAGATAATGTGGCTGCATTTCACATTTACAACAAATAGAAAGAAGCACATGTGTCGGATGTCAGGTATTACAACAATTCATCCTTTTCAGTGACACGCAGAAAACCGTAATGATTTAGTTTTGCAACAGAAATTCACATTTACTAATCCATTTAACTGTTCAAGTAAACATTTTCCAACTTGGATCAATAACAAAACCAAAACTTACACGGTTGTGTTGTAATACCTGACCTCCGACATAATGTCATATAAAAAGTTCTGAATGAGATTTCTCTGAAACTAAGGAACAGTCTATATTCCAATTTCACATACTATTTGCACATGCCATAAACTGTCCAACGCGGATTTTTCATGTAATTCTATCACTTTTCACTTTCAAGCACCCTTGTTGCCTTTTCAGTAACACCTTTTGGCAATAGGTCATATATATATATATATATATATATATATATATATATATATATATATATATATATATATATATATATATATATATATATATATATATATATATATATATATATATATATATTGTTTGTTGTTGTTTTTTTGTTGTTGTTGTTGTTTTTTTCCTCTGAGTGGTGGGGGGGGGGGTCATTTTACTTACATATGTTTTATCTTTTGATGCATCGTCTGATGTATTTTTATATGTGTAGAGTAGCAGGACAGTTTGGAAGATAGGCATTGCTATGCCTAAAACTTTTTATCCTGAATAAAAACGTTTCATCATCATCATCATCTCTCTCTCTCTCTCTCTCTCTCTCTCTCTCTCTCTCTCTCTCTCTCTCTCTCTCTCTCTCTCTCTCTCTGCAGAGATGTACATTTAAAAAGACTGAACTCCTTACACAGAAGAGCAGCGAAATTAATTTTACCTGATCCTACTTTGACAACGGATGATAAGATTTACAAAGCGGGACTTCTTTCTCTCAAAAAGCAGTTTGCATTCAACAAAGGTGTTCTCCTTTTTAAGATTCGGAATGACAACACTCCGGAATATCTAACCCAGCTGCTAGTCCGGTCACAGTCCCGCTATGGCGATACAAAAAGCCTATATGTAGTACCCAAAACCAGAATAGACTTATTTAAAACCAGTCTAGCATTCTCGGGGGCGACTTTGTGGAATTCCCTTCCATCCCACACGAAGACCACTCCAACGGTATCATCTTTCAAGAAAAGTCTTTTTGAACATTTATCTTCGCAGCCATAACTATCTTCAAGCTTTGCTTTCTATACGTAGATATCATTGTTAGTAATGTACCCATTCTACTGCTGTGTATGTATAGTGCTGCTGTGTTGTTGCTCTTTTTTTTTTTTTTCCCTTACCATTGCTCCAACTCCCCCAACACACCGTAGGCGTTCGTCCTATACATGTATTAATGTAATGTAATTGTTGTGTTTGTAGATGTAGCAACGGCAGATTTGAAAAATGACATTGCCTCTGGCATTGTTAATATCTTTACCGTTGTAAAATAAAGATTCATTGATTCATTGATTCATTGATTCTCTCTCTCTCTCTCTCTCTCTCTCTCTCTCTCTCTCTCTCTCTCTCTCTCTCTCTCTCTCTCTCATGACCACCACCACCCCAGCACAAGTCAAACGCAGGTCAAAGTATAAAAAGTGATAGGGAAAAACTGAATTTAAGCCTGTAATAATAGTTGTGTAGTCTTGAAGCACTGGACTTAATTAAATCCTTTCCTGTTTTTAAACAAATCCGTCTTCTAAACGACCGTCATGCATTTTAAAGAATATCACTACTTTCATTTTTTCTTTTTTTTTCAAACTCTGAAAACAACAAAAAAAAAAATGGCTGCTCGGCGTGAAACTCTGATACGTACCTGACTAAAATGAACCCGGTGTTGAAGATCATGAATTAAAACAAATCCACAAGAACCTGACACGGACAATTCCGTCCGACACTTAAACTAGAAAGACGACACTGGGATAATACACCTAGACTTCACCCGGGCAAATTCTCCTTATTCTGAGTATGAAAATGGCGAAAACCTCTTCCAGCAAGAGGCACAGATTCTCATGAGCCCCTGCAGGTGCAGGGGCTCATGAGAATCTATGCCTCTTGCGGATGGTTTGGGCCTTGTGAACGACTGCTACGCCGATTCAGAAGGAAACTGGAAACCGCTCCCTGCGTGCGTCCACCTGCTTCCCATTTCATTAAATACACGCGCGCGGATCTCAAGGGACTTTTCTTGTAGCGATATAATGTGAAATTAGCTTTTATTGCCTCAGAGCATCTGTAAGTGCAGTTATCGGATTCAACAAAAAGAGATTTATTTGTTTGTGAAAGTCATATGCCTTTAGGCTGTCTGGTTTATTGATCGTTGTAGTATCATTACGCTCAGAATAAAGTTTTTCAATTTCCTTTTTCTTCTTCTTCTTTTTGCGCAGTAGTTTTTATCATGCTAATTATGTCTGATTGTTGGTTGGTTGGTTGGTTAGTTGGTTGGTTCGTACGTTGTTTGTTTGGTTGGTTGGTTGATTGGTTCGTTCGTTCGTTCCTTTCGTTCGTTCGTTCGTTCGTGCGTGCGTGCGTGCGTGCGTTCGTTCGCTCATGCGTTCGTTCGTTTGTTCGTTCGTGTGTTTGTTATCGCAGTGAGAAGACTCTAGTAGTCTTTTCGACGTCGCGGTTAAATCCAAGTGACTGACCAGGTTGTAAGTTATTATTTTTTCGTAGTTCTTTCTGGCGAGATTCTAATTTTATACGCGAGAGACGCAAATATTACAAGCATTGAATCTCAAAACACAATATTTTATATCCAAACATCATCCATGACAGAGGATCGATTACAAGAGATTGTCATTAAGCATCGGACGTGAAAAAGCTGACATGATACATGAAAAGAGGAAGATTTTGCCTTACTTTTAATACCTGATTTTAGGGCATGCGTGTTGTTGTAACCTGTGTAAAGGTTGGTAAATTTAAATTATAATCCTAAGAAGACTTAACTAATTGTGTCCCAGGTACGAAATACCCACATTTTGGAGTTGTCCTCTGAGGACTGCATTACAATTTAGGATGCAGATCGACCATGATAGTTCAAGGGTGGTTCCAGGGATAGCTTGGCGCCTATAGGCGCCAAGCTATTCTGGCACCACCCTTGAACTATCATGGTCAAGCCATATCTTGGTGTGCGGTGTCGGGACTGAATGAGTTAATAGTTCCACCAGTTCTCATTGTGCAAGGTAAAAAAAAATAAAAACTAAAAAGGCAACAATAAAGCGACAAGCTTATCACAAAAACTACACGTATATAACGTAAATACGTAAAATAACACGCACAGTAAAACACGAAAAAGAAAGCGGAAAAAGAGAACAAACAAGAATGGCAAAGCCCTCAAGGGTCACGTGCATGACCGATCCACACAATTCATTTACCTTTGTGACCTTGACCTTCCAACAGGTCACTGAAATAAGCAAATGTTCTAACATAACATAAAATCCATGTTTTCTCAAAATTTACACATTTTTCACTTTTGTCAACCTCCTATGACCCTTGAACTTTTTTAGTACCGGTAGTGAACCAAACTAGTATGCATAGGAAGGTCTTATCATCAGCTTCTTCTGCCAATTTTTGTTGAAAAGTTTTGCGAAAATCCTGAGAAAAACAAAAATTCTACCAACAAACAACAACAAAAAATAGACATTTTTCAAATCATTTGCTGATGTCTTGTGACTTTTGACCTGTCCAAGACGTCATCCAAGTTAGCATACATAGGTATCTCTGTACCAGGTTTGGGATGGAAGTTGTAAATAGTGTTTGAGAAAAAAACATTTTTGGACAGAAAATGGCTATTTGTGACCTATTTCCTGATCTCTTGTGACCCTTGGCCTTTCCGAGGGGTCATCCAATTAGTATGCATAGGAAGGCCTTAGGTTTGAAGTTGTGAATAGTATTTGAGAAAAAAAAATCATCTTTTGTCAAAATATGGCATTTGTATCTATTTCCTGATCTCTTGTGGCCCTTGAGCTTTCCAACGGGTCATCCAAATTAGTATGAATAGGAAGGTCTTAACATCAGGTATCTGTGTACCAAGTTTGGGTTTGAAGCTGTGAATAGTATTTGAGAACAAATCAATTATGTCAAATATTATGGCAATTTTTTTACCTATTTCCTGATCCCCTGTTACCTTGCCCTTTCATGGAGCTCACTCAAATTGGTATGTTTAGAAAGGTCTTGCCACAAAGTATCCTTGGGCCAAGTTTGAAGACTATGGCTTGAATAGTCTCCGAGAAAATGCCAACGTTAAAGTTTACCACGGACGACGGAAGACGGCAGACGGACGACGGACGGACGACCACTGCCGGCCCAGAACAAAGACTCACTTTTGCTTCGCCCAAAAAATGTCAAGCCCTTATAAAAACTGAAAGCCAACACGCCGCGCGTCATAAGTAGCGGAATTAAAATATGATACTTTTTTCCTTCAGGGCAATAAATCTAGCCATTCGACACAACAGCAGTTGTTTCCTTTACATTTCCATTTTTTCCCTAATAATCCCTCTATTAGCAAGCTGTCGGCTTCAACATGTCGTCAGTCCTTTTCAATGGAGTTTGATTTCTTGCTGAGAGGTAAACACTATCCAAATAAGCTCTGTTTTTTGTCAGTGTGCGTGTCTGTGATATTGGACCTTACGGCCTACGGCCGTAAGGGTCAATATCACAAACCAGCACGCGACTGTCGAGTGTGATTTATGTCTGATAGAGCCGAACACTATCCTGATACGACCTTTTGTAGTGTTTTTTTCCTTGTGTGATTTTGTTAGGGAGCGGGAACAGGACGGATCGGGTTTGAAAATAAAATTTCTGAAATGTCTTCATCGAAAGACGGTATTACTATTAGTGTATTTTACGTCTTTTTCCCCCCTCTTATAAACCCAATACTATAAGTCGTCAAAATAATGTGTGCAATTTACAAAAGAAATAAAGATTTACGCTTGTGTATGAGCATTTATGTGGATGGTTCGTTTTCATAATTGATATGAGGTTTAAAATAGCGTAGATAAAGGATTGGTTGGTTATTTAGGTTGAAAGCCGAGCAGGCAAATAAGGCTATCTCACGGCGGGCAGATAAAGAAGCAGTAAAAAACGATTAACCCATTTAACCTCACGGCCGCATTTCCAAAATGTTGGAGTTGCAGGAGATGGATCGACCATGATAATTCAAGGGAAGTGCCAGACTGGCTTGGCGCCATAAGGCGCGCCAAGCTAATTTGACACTACCCTTGAATTATCGTGGTCGATCCATCTCCTGCTGTACTGCGTCGGGGTCGACGGAGTTAAACAGTAAATAAACTGCACAGAAGTGCAATACATCGCCAGATGGGAGTTTTTTTGTTTTCTTGCATCTCTGCATCATTTATACTACCTTAGGTAGACAGGCAAAATACAGCAAGTCCGTTTTTGTGAAAAAAATCGCTTTTCATTTTGATACAATGAAAATATAGCTTTTCACACACACACACACACACACACACACACACACACACACACACACACACACACACACACACACACACAAAAAAAAAAAAAAAACGTACTTACAGTCTTTTGTCCTCAAAAGGCAACAACTTTTTTCTCGCTGTATGTCTGTGAGATTAATTTGTCTGGTTGTAGAGCAAGAAAAACCCAACTCATTTCATTCACCAAAGCAATGTACTTATCCACCAAACATTAAATGCCATGCATGAGCTCTTTGTGCGTTTTCTTTGAGTCTCTAAAGTTAAAGACACTCATGCCAGTGCGCAAAAGGCCATCAGGCCTACGTCGGCCGCCGCTGGCCCGCGCACAGCCGTCCGCGGGCCATCGGCGGCCGACGTCGTCCTGATGGCCTTTTGCGCATTGGGTCTTCAGTGCCCCAATGAAACAGCATTCACAAATTCAAACTGACGACAAATTCCTAATCCTTTTTCTTAACCGCACATATGACAATAAACAGTTCTTTTAACTGGCATTACCTGAACGTAACGTAACGCAACGCAACACACACAAAAACTAATTATACAGCAAAAGCGAACTAATTAAAAACAAACAAAAACTAATTACACAAAAATATGCCAAAAATTCAATGCATTCCAAAAGCCTCTTCAAAAAACGGAAGTGTATGATGACTAATCATGACTGACTTTGTATTCATAGGCGTCTGCTTCTACTAGCCTGCAGACGTCATTTGATATCCAGGTCATTTCAAGAGAAATCAGTTACTGGACGAAGGTTGTCTTTTCTTGCAGCCTCTGTCACATCATATTACTTGACTGAACTGTATATTTTCGTGAGGCAAAAAACGACAGAAGAACTGCATGGTTACTGACAAATGATTTTGTGTGTAATTCGTTTCGATACGCACAATTCCTACCTAGCTTTTGATGTGATAATGAAAATCTTATGGTAATAAAGTGTCTCACATATGCAGCAGGGGTCGGGGAGGGAAGAGGAGTTGAAGGGGACGGGGACAGAGAGGGGGGGGGGGGGGGTAGGAGTTGTCAGGGGAAACTACGCAACTACGTACAGTCACACGCTATGTTCAGAATCTTTTTCTCTTTCCGTACGTGCTTAACCCTTTTAACCGCAAGGTCCCATTTCTCAAATTTTGGAGATGTTGCCTAATGACTATGTACCAGTTGCAGGAGATTGATTGACCATGACAATTCAAGGGTAGTGCCAGATTAGCTTGGCGCCTTTAGGCGCCAAGCTAATCTGGCACTACCCTTGAATTATCATGGTCAATCAATCTCCTGCTGTAGGGACTCGGGGCTAAATGGGTTAATCTGTGTGTGCTGGTCTGTGCTTTTGGACCTTCAAAGTCACGGACCAGCATGCAACAGAGCATCAAATGAGTTTTCTTTATTGTATAGCATTTATAAGATCGCACTCGCTGAACCAGGGAGTGGCCCAATTTTCGAACTGAGGACAAGGGTGAAAAATGCAGCCTTTGTTCAATAAAAACTGCGACAAAAAGCAACAACGAGGGGAAAAAAAGCCTAGAAATTAAACTCCATCAAATTAGAACTGTAGATGTGGGGCTATTGTCAAAATATTACAGCGCAGACAGAAGATAGTCTCAGTTTATCGTAGAAATAGGAGGATTTGTATATATCTGCAGTTTACCTATGAACCAATATAGCAGACAACGGGAATCGGCATTAAACTGGCAGCGTTTTGGCAATATCCACCTTTCGTATATTTCTTTATCATGGGACGAAATTTGACGACAAATTGAATCTTCAAACTTGAAGAATCTCAGCATATTAGCGAAAATTGACCTTTCGAAGCGTGTTTCCCTCTTTGTTGGGATTTTCTTTAGCTTGCAGCGTTTCTGGAAATACCCACATTTCGTAGTTTTCTCTATCCCAGCATGGGAAGCATTTTGACAGAAAATGGGAACTTCGACTTACAGCACTTCTGGCATTACCATCTTCATCAGTCCAAAAAACCTAGACTTTAATAAAGCATCCCATCCCCCACTTAACCTCCCTCTGATGATTTATACTGGTGTGAGTGATGCTAGCAAGAGCCATAGATCATCATGAGCCCCTGCAATTGCGGAGGCTCATGAGGATCTATGTCTCTTGCAGTTGGGATAGACTCGCTCTTTTGCCCTGTGCCGTGTGTTTTTATCCCAGCATTGCGCACTTGAAACGGTCGTAATTAGGGGATGGACCGCAAAAGCTGTACTTAGGGTCTCAACGTACTGTCATCGACCGGATCCAAATCCCGGCCCACCTTAATTACTCTCTCTCTCTCTCTCTCTCTCTCTCTCTCTCTCTCTCTCTCTCTCTCTCTCTCTCTCTCTCTCTCTCTCTCTCTCTCTCTCACTCTCACACACACACACACACACACACACACACACACACACACTCTCTCTCTCTCTCTCTCTCTCACCCCACCCGGGTCTGCCCTGGGGGACTTGGGTGGGGTTAGGTACCTTTTAGTTCCCAGGGTCACCCTGGTCAGCCCCACAGGGTGGGTTTTCCTTTCTATTCTGGGGCATGTGTTTCTGTCTACCCGAGGTCCATTCATCTGTATTTGCCTTTTTAAAACTCTTCCTACTGTCTGCACTGCCTGTAGCTCTTGATGTTGGATGTGTGTTGCCAAATGGTTTTGGCTTTATTTAGGCCCCATGTTGTAGGTTTATTTAACGTAGTGGACCGGCTGGCGACATACATTCAATATTCTGTTTGTTTTTTTTTTTCACAAGCAGTGCAGGCACGTCCTGAGAAAGCCTTGTTGCTGTCGGGACGTTAAGCAATGTACAATCAATCAATCAATCTCTCTCTCTCTCACTCGCTCGCTTGAAAGGTTGTGTGGTTAATTTAATAAGTGGTATGACTGAAAAATGAAAATGAGAACGGCAAAGCCCTAACGGCTCACATGCATGACAACTCACAAAATCCTTAACCTTGAATGTTTTGGGGTTGTTGTTTTTTTTTTTTTTTTTCTTTATCACAATAATGCCTAACCTTCTGTCACTTTGACTTTCTGAGAGGTGCCTCAGATGATCAAAAATAACAGCGTTATGACATACGACATACTGTCGCTGTGTCGTTGTAATTCAGAGGTGGTCTAAATATCTGCAACATCGCAGGTATTCTCCAAACCCGTGATCGTCACAGTGGTCAACCGAATCAGCATTCACCGGAATGGAGTAGTGGTAGGCCCATCGCATTGGAATCGCAAAATTTCCCACGTGTTCCCTCCAAAGCCATCGTGCATGCAGCCACCAGTACTTTTAACAGTACCGGTGGCTGCATGCACATTGGTGTTAAACAAGTGAACACATTGCAGATGAGGTAGCTAAAGGAGACCCTTCTTATTCCAACTGTTTTCAACCCTTTCACTGCCAATGGACGCCAATGTCTTTAAAATCATGGTAACTTCAGAGTCAAAGACCCAAATCCGTATAAGGAACATAGATACAAAGTGATTTCAGCAAGAGGTATAGATCCTCATGAGCCCCCGCGACAGCGGGGGCTCATGAGGATCTATACCTCTTGCACATTTTCTCTGCACTGAACGGGTTAAATTTCGGTAATTTAGCCGAGTGCCCGAGACATCCGAGCGTTTGCGTGGGCATGTTCTAGTTTTCTACCCTTTTCCCACTGCAGCAAAATGGATTGGCCCATCCTATTTCAGACTTTCCAACCAGCATGTGTCCCCAGTTCTTTGACAGCTGCCCGCAGAAACGCGAGTCGCTCAGGCAGGTTTGGCGTAAATCAGTCAGTAATTAATGGGCCCATCCCAACTGAAAATTCCCTGCAAAATGCGCGTTTGTCGATCATTTTCTCCGGTGCATTATTTTGTTTCCAAGTTGCGAATACGTTTCCATAGAAATCGAAAATAATCACTCGAGCGCGCAGGTCACGCCGTGCAATTATCTGTTTGCGCTGTGCTATTGAATCTTGGGACTTCTGTTTTCTCTAGATCTTCTGGATACTGGGTGTACTGCAAATTACCAGTATGAGCAGATAGCGTGTGTTTGTTTGTGAATTTGGTTCTTTCGTGTCTCAACCGTGAGGTTCAGAAACACAAACAGCACACATGTGCCGTATATCGGCCTCTATTGTACCATTCAATAAATCTCAATGTGATTATTCTCCAAGACTTCTTCACCAACATTGAAGGCACACACGTTTGAAGGCTAGGCGCTTTTCATCAACAGCAATTTTTTATTACTAGTTTCATAACGATCGTGCAACAAGTTTGGATAGCTGACGATTCTGTTGCTGTTGTGTTTGATGTTGTTAAAATTCTCTTTGTTGTGATAAAAAAAAAAGGTTGGACGTTTTCCTCTGGGTGTATTTGCAACTGGTGCTGATGTTAGAATAAAAAACTAGGCCGAAAGGGTTGACTGTCAGTGCTTGTAATTTAGAAGAAGCGACCAAGTGAGTAGGAAAAAGCACTGCCAAGGGAGAGAATTGTGCATGATAGACCAATGATCATAGATCTACTTTGGTCCAAGCACAAAAAAGATAGGAAAGCAAGTAACTGGAAGCAATGCCTATTCTCCCCCCCCCCCCCCCCCCCACACACACACACCCGAAGGGGGGTGTATCACATATCCCACTGTTCCAGCCCCTTGGTGCATGGAAATTTAAATGTAGGTCCCCCAAGTGGGGGTCCAGATATTGAGCCGGTGTGGACAGCTGTTTCAGTCTTGGCGACCTCTTCAGCACACCATCGGCAATACTGGAGGAAGAGAAGGAATTTCTGCCTACCTGCAAAGAAACCACATTTTACTGTGGTTCTGCAGGGGCATACATTCCATGCCTCCATCTAGAGCTAAATTTCCATGCACCCTAAGAGAGAATCTACTAAAAAGGGGGAAGGAATTGCAGTCGAAATTGTAGTAAAAAACTAGACCGAAAGGGTTGACTGCCAGTGCTTGTAATTTAGAAGAAACAGACCAAGTGAGTAGGAAAAAGCACTGTCAAGGGAGAGAATTGTGCATGATAGACCAATGATCGTGGATCTACTTTGGTCCAAGCACACACACAAAAAAGATAGGAAAGAGGGGGTGCGCTATCACATATCCCACTGTTCCAGCCACTTGGTGCATGGAAATTTAAATCTGACAGTGCTTTTTCCTACTCACTTGGTCGCTTCTTCTGGTGTTAGAATAGAATATTTGTAAAAAGCTAAGCCCTTCACTGCCGCCGGTCGCAGACTCTGTTGTCAAAATCTTTTTTTTTTAATTATTCAACGTTAAAGAGACCACGCTGTCCAAGGAACTGCAAGGATGTATCGTTAAGAGACATAGATCCTCATGAGCCCCCCGCAGAATGCGGGGGGCTCATGAGGATCTATGTCTCTTGCAGCTGGATTGATTCTCCCCACTGACCTTGCTTCATACAAACCCGGGTCTCCAATTGGACTCAAGTTTCCATACGACAGGCGCTCATCACTTATTGCCTTCGCGGGACACTCATTGAAACAGCAAACAATTCAAAACTGTTTTCTTTCATTTCCCGCTGTTTTCAAAGCCGCCTCGGATAGATAAAAGCAGCACGGTTGTGAGAAAGAGGAGAAGGAAAAAAAAAAAACAAGATGAAGTTTGATGTGTTTCCCTAATTGCGCTCTCGAACTGCAAAGGTCAATTTAAAGAAACATCCGAGGTGTTATTGTAAGGTTCTTATGGTCTTTAACCCCTTCGATGCCAATGGACGCAGATTGTGTTTTTAAAATCTTTCTTTATTCAACATTAAAGATCCCCATGCAGCCGTCAAAATAACATTGAAACAAACTAGTTTCAGCAAGAGGTATAGATCCTCATGAGCCCCCGCAACTGCGGGGGCTCATGAGGATCTATACCTCTTGCTGTTGGGTGTTGCTCAGTTTTTTTTCTAGGCAGTGATAGGGTTAATAAGCCAGAAGAACCAACAGCCCGTTAAAAATCTGATGGCTGATTATGGTTGTTCAGTCAACGACCTAATCACAAGAAGTTTCATCCGATTAGCCAGAGAAATCATTAAGCAAAATATATCTCCAATACATTCATTCACCTATACTAATGGTCAAAACTTAAGGGCCAACACACTTTTTTTGTGTCTTCGTTTATCGTCGCAAGTACGCTAATAAAATACAATGTTCTTTCGATCCAAATGCGTTAAAAGTTGACTTTAGACAGTCCACTGTACAGGGAACAATAGACAACAATTCATCAATTTCCACGAACGTATCAAATGCACGTGAAACATCGACAGTTTTTGTGAAAAGCTGTGCGATATTGGCAAGCGTACCAAAGGCAGGCAGGTGGAAAAACTCGGTAAAGTCGTGATGCACGTGCTAAAGGGGCCAGTCGTGAACACTGAGCACTTCTATTTCGCTACAAATACCGCTACAGTAAGGGCATAATTGTCACTTTTCTAACCATGCCACCATGACGAAGCCTAACGCCAGTAGATCAAGGCCGGGCGCTAGCATGGCTGCAGGATGGAATTTCCGGTCGAGAAGTTGGGAGACGTCTTGGGGTGTCCCATTCAGTGATCCAGAGGCTGCTGGCACGATTCCAAGAAACTGGAAGGGCAGAACGACGACCCTGCTCAGGAAGCCCGCGCTGCACCATCAAAAGGGAGGACATATACCTCTGTGTGGCGGCCCTGCGCGACCGAACCGTCACGTCAACCACTTTGCGACGTTAATTGATGCAAGCTGCAAACGTTAACGTCAGCAGAAGCACAGTCTGCCGACGTCTGCGCAAAACTGGCCTGGCTTCATGCAGAGCAGCAGTGAGAATACCCCTCACTCCAGCTCATCGCAGAGCCCGGGTTGCCTGGTGTCGTCAACATGTGAGGTGGAACAGACTCCAGTGGGCTCAGGTTCTGTTTACTGATGAGTCACGGCTCACTGTGTCCTTCAACGACGGCAGGGTGAGGGTCTGGAGACGCCAGGGCGAGCGATTCACGGATGGATGCGTTCCAGGTGGATCGCTACGGAGGAGGCTCAGTCATGGCAGGCATCGGCAGGGAAGGCAGGACCCCCCTTCACGTCTTCCGAGGCGCACTGACTGCGCTATCGGGACGAGATTGTGCAGCCCCTCATCCAGCCAGCTCCCTAAGCCATAGGCGACAATGCTGTTCTGCAGGACGACAACGCTCGACCTCATTGCGCCCGTGTGGTGGACGAGTACCTTGAGCAACGGGGCATCATGAGGATGGAGTGGCCAGCTCGTTCACCTGATCTGGCTCCCATCGAGCACCTCTGGGACGTGCTGGGGCAGCGTGTAGTCAGCAACCACCCACCCCCCACCCCTCTCCCCACCTCAAGGCGTCCCCCAGCTGACTCAGTTCCTGCATCAAAAGTGGGAAGCGATCCCACAAGATGTTCTCCGAACCCTGGTGAACTCCATGCGTCAACGCTGCATTGAATGCTTGGCTGCAAACGGTGGGTACACTCGCTACTGATTGGACCAGTCTTGTGTGACTTTTCAAATGAGGGGTGGGTGAACATTCTAACGTACTGCTGTTGTTACAATTGCTTGATTTACTCCAAACTTAAATGAAATTGTTACTGAATAAATTAGCAAAGTACTGATTCCAAGTATTGTTACATTATTTGTGTGGTGTTGTCGGTGCGTCTGCGATAAAAAGTGGCCCTTAAGTTTTGACCATTAGTATAGTTTACTCTGTGAAGGAAAAAGATTGTACGTCCATTTTTTGTGTGTGAAAGCAACTAATTATTTTCTTATTCAATGAAAATGAACTTACTATCTCATGCCTTCACAGAACAGGTCCTTACCCTATGCGCAAAAGGCCATCGGGCCGATCTCAGCCGACGTCAGCCCGATGGCCTTTGCGCACTGATAACCTCCTAAACCAGAACGGCCAAAGACCGAAAATAGGGATCTTGATTGTTGTTTCAAAACACCCGTGTGCATGCAGCCATCGATACTGTCAACAGCTCCAAGGCTTTAATTCATCGACAAAGGGGTTAAAACGTGCAAACCACTATATCTATACAGACGAGCAAAAGAAATGCGACATCACTGAAATCATCCCAAGCCCGACGGGTCTGACAAGCGATGCGCGCTGTCATGATTGACAAGCAACACGATCAGAACGATACTTCACTCAGTATACAGGACTGTGAGGTGTCGCTAACCGCTGCCTGCGCGCGTGAAGACGGCCAGGCATGTCTGCGCGCATCGCTCATCAGGCTCCTATGTTGGAAACTCTCTAAGTCATTCTGCCTGAAACACACCACAGCAAGATATGGCTCCACCATGATAGTTCAAGGGTGGTGGCAGAATAGCTTGGCTCCTATGGTCGATCGGTCTCCTGAATTGTAATGCAGTCATCAGAGGATACCTCGGGCACAATAATGGGTTGGGCTTTTTTGGTTTGTTTTTGTGATTTATATGAATTTTTTTTATATGATTTTTGTGTTTTGTTTTCTTGTCAGTATATAAGCTATTAAATCCTTCAACAAAATGTTTACTTCAACGTCTTGACTTAACGTCAGGTAATCTTAAACTACTATACATTCAACACTCACGTACCGAAATAACGCAATAAATAAATGATAATAATAATGATAGTAATAATGAGTACTTATATAGCTCCTAACCTCAGAAATTAGAGCTCTAGGCGCTTAACAAAAGCTAATTGTACAAAAATAACTAATCACAAAAACGCAATTTACAAAAAGTATTAAAAAATTTGAAAACAAAAATTAATACAACGCACTCTACAAACTATCTATATACAATCACCGTTCAAAAATGCATATCAATCATTCAAGTAGGTACTGCGCGAATAGACTCACACACGCACTCACGTACGCGCGCATACACACACAAACACACTACCACTAATAGAGTTTATTTCAAAATAATGGCAGGTGTGTGACAAAGATCAGTTGTAGCAGACAGAAAAAAAAGATGGGTCTTTAAGGCTCGCCTGAACGCCTCTCAAAATCAAACTGCTGCAAAAACTACCACCCATCCATTTTTTTGCATTGCATTTTTCATTCACATGTACAGTAGTCTTTGCGTACAACAAAATATTATAAAACAAAAGCAGGACAGTACAACGTTTTTCTACAAGCCCAGACACACTCTTTCTATCTAAATTGCTTGGCTAATAACAGCTTCGAATATAACAACAAACGAATTTGGGTCCGCTGGCAGTTTCACCCATTTAACCCCGGGACCCTGCAGCAGGAGATGGATTGATCATGATAATTCAAGGGTAGTGCCAGATGAGCTTGGCGCCTTGGCGCCAGGCTCATCTGGCACTACCCTTGAATTATCATGATCAACCCATCTCCTACAACTGGTACATAGTCGTTAGACAACGCCTCCAAAAGTTTGGAAATTCAGCCGTGGGGTAATATAAGTTATAGGTCGCAGGGGTTTGCTACACGGACCCTTGTAGGCCTGAGGGAGGTCAAAGGAACCTTTGGTTCCTTTGACCTCCCGAAGGCCTACAAGGGTCCGTGCAGCCAGTCCCTGCTACCAATAACGTATTTGTTTTCATTCCTCTACTATTTTTGTAAAGAAATCAAGAAGAAATCTTCCGACCTGGACCGCGCTAGACATGACTGACGTAAAAGGAGTATTATATTTATACATAATAGACTTATGATTTAATTTAAAATAAATTAATAATAAATAATTTAAAATATTTCATGACGTTGCCGTCTCCAGTAGTGTGCCTGTTGTTTCGAACAACACTAGGTAACTTTGTACTTTAGAACGTTTGGTGATCTTTTATAGAACAAAACTGGCATCCTAGACGCGTCAGAATGAGGGATACAAAAAGTCCGCCATTTGTCGCTACAAGGGTTTTTGTATCACGGTCACATGGTACGGTTTGCGCTAAAGACATGGTTGTGTGACGTAGGGATGAAAAGAAAGAGGGTTAATATATCCCAAGGTTACTGTCATTATTGAGGTGTTCATCTTTTCATGTCCGCACACAATTGCTTCATCTTTCACATTGAATGGATTCCCTGAATGCTGTCAAATATGAATTATCGCGAAATCCTTTGGATTCAGTAAAAATTTAAACATGTTCCTTTAATGTGCCACGCGCGTGCAATTACACACAGCACGAGGTCGAATCTGTCATGCGAATCGACCCGGCACGCGCGGTCACGCTTGATGAGTTTGCTCTTGCGGCATCGATGTCACTACAGGCACCTGATTAAAAGATCTTTGAATGTGTATATGTTGATTGATTGTACATTGCTTAACGTCCCGACAGCAACAAGGCTTTCTCAGGACGTGCCTGCACTGCTTGTGAAAAAAAAAAACTAAACAGAAAATTGAATGTATGTCGCCAGCCGGTCAAATACGTTAAATAAACCTACAACCTAAATAAAGCTAAGACCATTTAGCAACACACATCCAATATCAAGAGCTACAGGCAGTGCAGACAGTTGGGAGAGTTTTAAAAAGACAAATACAGGTGAATGGACCAAGGGTAGACAGAAACACATGCCCCAGAATAGAAAGGAAACCCACCCTGTGGGCTGACCAGGGTGACCCTAAAAAGTACCTAACCCCACCCAAGTCCCCCAGGGCAGACCCGGGTGGGGATGTGTATGTTGTAACGATTTTGATACTGAACACAAATACGCTACACAATAACACTATTATTATATTATTATATTATTATTATTATTATTTATAATATTAATATATTATTGTTATTATTGTTATAATTGTTGTTATAGTCTGACAAATAGCAGCAGTTCTACTACCACTACTACTACTACTATACCTTACAATTTCAGGGTCTCTTGCGGAAGCATGGACACAGTTAAGTAAGGGGAAAGTGTAGTGGCAGAGCAGCCTAATCCAACCCATAGTTTAAACTTGAAATTTTGTTTTCTTTCTTTATTAAGTTAATGATTTGTTGTTGTCCTTGCTGTTGTTGCTGCTGTTGGTGATGGTGGTGGTGGTTGTAGTGTTATTAACCATTTAATCCCTCGGCCTCATTTCTCAACTTTTGAAGGTGCATGCGTATAAGCTGTAACGATTTTAAAATTGAACATATGTTATAAACATTTCCCCAATTTTTGGACGTGTCACCTAACCATTATGTACCAGTTGCAAATGGGTCGACCATGATAATTCAAGGGTAGTGCCGGATTAGCTTGGTGCCTGAAGGTGTAGTACGTCTGGGCTAAATGGGTAAAATAAAAGTGACAAGAAAGAGGGCCGTCAGATCTGGCACTACCCTTGAATTATCATGGTCCAACCATCACCTGCTGTAGGGCATCAGGGGTTAAAGGAAAGAAAGTTACTTTTGTCCAAGCCATGTGGCCTTAATTCCACTCAAATGCCTGTGCCGCAAATAAACGAGCCCGGAGAAGCAACGAATACTTTCCCGCAGAGTAAACACTTATACTCGCATGTACAATACTAAAGGGGATGGGACACGCAGTCCTCCTCACCCCCCCCCCCTCACCCCCCACCCCTCTCTCCGCCCACACCCCCACCTCCCGTCCATGCCCTACCCCCTTCAGTACTGTACGTGCTAGGAGGGGAGGGGAGGGGGTAGAGGGTGGGGGTAAAGGGGAGGGGCAGATAAATACGGACAAGAAAGGAATAAAGCAGCCTTGGCATCGAGGGATAGGCCGAGCAGAAAATACAAAGCAAATGAGAGCTGGAGAGATATCGAACAAATTCGCGCTCATCGCACAGCTAAAGATGAGTAGACTGGGAATGTATCGTTGGCAGAAACCTGCAATTGTATATGCCGCGTACATACTTCACACTTCGTGTTTGTTAACCCATTGTGTCCCAGGTACAAAATCCCCACATTTCGGAGTTGTCCATTGTGGACTGCATTACAATGGAGGAGACAGATCGGCCATGATAGTTCAAGGGTGGTGCCAGAGTAGCTTGGCGCCTACGGGCGCCAAGCTATTCTGGCACCACCCTTGAACTATTATGTTCGATCCATGTCTTGCTGTGGTGCGTCAGGGCTGAATGAGTTAAAACAGATTGATAACCGTATGAAAGACTTTAAAAGCGTTGTTCATTTTAGATCAATATCTGAAGCGTTGCGTGCTTCAGCTGAATAGGAGATGTTACACCCCAATCTTCCACACCCCATACCTTGTTAAAATAAATAAATAAATAAATAAATAAATAAATAATAATAATAATAATAATAATAAGTATCGCATCCGCCTGCAAATGGCCGAAGCTACGAGCTGTTGGACCGGGTGAGTCACTAGAGAGCTCAAAGTATTCCTCCTGGGGAAAAGGAAAATGAAAATGACAGACGAACCGCAGTCTACTCCGCTTATAACAAGGTCGGATATAACGAAAGTCAGATATAACAACACTTTTTCAAAGGTCCCAACAGCAGTGTTTTAATGTAAATTACTTCGCTTATAACAAAGTTCGGATAAAACAACAAGAAAAACTGGGTCCCCTGGCGATTTGTTATATACGGAGTTTACTGCTTAATTAAGCATTTAGAAAACGAGTAGTGTAACTCATGTGTACGTTTTAGATTCTCACACTCAGCAGGGATTATATATATATATATATATATATATATAGTGTAACTCATGTGTACGTTTCAGATTCTCACACTCAGCAGGGATTATATATATATATATATATATATATATATATATATATATATATATATATATATATATATATATATATATATATATATATATATATATATATATATAGTGTAACTCATGTGTACGTTTTAGATTCTCACACTCAGCAGCGATTTTATATATATATATATATATATATATATATATATATATATATATATATATATATATATATATATATATATATATATATATATATATATATATATATATATATATATATATATATATAGAATCCCTGCACTCAGACACCCCAGCGGTAAATCGTCTTCAGGCCCATGACGGCCGCAGTGAGTCCGAGCACAGCCGTGCGCAGGCCCACTGCGATCGTCTTGGGCCCGATGACCTCTGCTTACTGGGTATATCCTTCCCAAAGGGAATCGCTAAGATATGAGACTTGAGGAATGCTCCGGACATGGAAAAGCTTGGAGTGTAACAGGAGTTATTTCTAAATCAGACATTGGTCCTAAAGAAATTACTTTTTTACGATCAGTGCGGCATGCGAGGTCCTTGTAGCAGTCGTCCAGTTACTGAGGATGTAAATGAGACCATTCCAAGCCAGCATGATGCATGATTTTGTCATTAGGCCCTGCTGCTGCTGAGGTTAATGAAAATATATGCCTCCGGCCAATGCTGGGAGCTGGCTGCGGCCATTGAATGTGTGGACTTTGTTCATTTTCTGATACAGGTACCTCTCTTTTAAGAACAACCTTTATTATTTTAAAGTCGAATACAGACTGCATGGCCTACATAAATAAATTATATCTGACATCCACTGAATATGTGAACTTCGTTCATTTTTTCTGATACCTCTGTTTTAGGAAGATTGCTCGGCCAAACAGAAATAAATTATCTTTGACACTTTCGGATAACCATAATGTCCTTTATCGTAGAATACACTAACAAGCATGCTTCGCGCAATGTGGGTCATCCGAGGTCATGCGTACGGAGTGGCGGTGGGAAAGGGTGTGGGTCGGGGAGGATGGGTGGAATGGCATGTGTGCAGGTCTGTTACACTGGACCTTACGGCTGTAAGCCGTAAGGTCCAGAGTCACAGATCCGCGCACATATAGATGAGAGTAGAAGGCGATTATATGGTTGATCGATGACGGACAAAGAGCACGGAAGGTATCTGGAGAGGATTTTGCAGGAAGGATGTTTCTCAGCATCCGGGAAGCATCAGGTCCTCGGGCCGCGTTCGGCCGCAGTCGGGCCCGCGCACGGACGTGCGCGGGCCCGACTGCGGCCGAACGCGGCCCGAGAACCTTTTGCTCATCTGTTATGTTTTTAACCCCTTTCACTACCGATGCACGATGAACGCTGCCACACGCAAAAACTTTATTTAAAAAGTTTAGGGTTAACGTCTTGTACTAACCACGAAGGTGATTATTGAAACATATTGTGCCACATCCAGTATTCACCTTTTTGTGTCCATCACGAACCTGATTTCAAAGACGGATCACCGAATAGGATCTGAACACATTTTGGCCAAAACTGGATTCGAAACCCGCGACCATTCAAACAAGAGTCGAGCGATGTACCATTTGAGATACCCAGCTCTCTTCCGCCACACCACACACTTACTACAAGAGATCATGGGCCAGGGGCGGATCAGTAACACATTTTGGCCAAAACTGGATTCGAAACCCGCGACCATTCAAACAAGAGTCGAGCGATGTACCATTTGAGATACCCAGCTCTCTTCCGCCACACCACACACTTAGGCCCTACTACAAGAGATCATGGGCCAGGGGCGGATCAGTTACCTCGAGGGCGTGGGGGGGAGAGAGGGGGGGTTCCAACTTTTTGTTTGCAACCTTCAACCTGATACAAAAGGCCTCCCCGATGCCAGACCTTGCTTCCAGGGGCCGAAAAATCGAAAAGCGGAGATGTGGGGGTGGGGGGGGGGGAGGCGGGGGAAGGCGGGGTGAGGACGGGAGGCGTGTATGTGTTAAAACTCTCATCATTCGCCAAAATATCCAATACCCTAACAAGGGACTTTGTTATAACATTTTAAAGAATTTTTTTGTTGTTTTTTTTTTTTTTTTTTTTTTGGGGGGGGGGGTCTGGAACCCCTTTAATCCCCCCCCTTCCTCCCCAATCCGCCCCTGTGGGCTCGCGCATATTGCAAACCACAAGCTGGGATAGAGAAATGCCTTTTTACGATGCACTTACCTTTTCACTGTAAAACAAATAAATATATTGTGCACTGATACACATTATCAAAACGGATTTCACCACCACAATCTGTCACGCAGCAACCTCTTTTATGCTGCGACATTGTGCATGACTACCTCACCACACGACCGCAAAAGGCACAGATCCTCGTGAGCCAGCCCCCGCGCAATGTAACTCACAGGCAAGGAATGATCGCCGCTGCCTAATTGGTCACCTCTTAACTCAGGTAGTCATTGTCATGGAACCCCCAGGGAAAGAGGAAAAGAGGCAAAAAGAGGAAAACACCTGGCGTCGAGACCTCCAAGCAGACATCAAGACTGGGAACCACCTGGAGTAAAATCGAAGGAGAAGCACAGGACAGGAGTCGCTGGAGGTCTCTCGTCGACGGCCTATACCCGGGGAGGGGTGACAGGCGTAAGTCAGGTAGTAGTAATATTTTCTATGTACCAGTGTTTAGGAGTTGCCCAACTACGCAACGATCATAATATCCCGTGCCTGTGATGAAATTCCTTTTTATGTCGGTACTTGATAAAAACCATGACCCCACGACATACATCCACATGGGCCCCCGCATCATGTAACTCAGGGACGCTGTGAACAGTACGCCACACAAAATGATTAAAATAGGCATAGATCCTCATGAGCCCCCGCGTCTGCAGACGCGGGGGCTCATGAGCATCTGTGCCTCTTTTTGACGCCATTCGTATCTGCGGCGTTCATCATGCACGACGCTTCTCAGGCCGTCAGCCTAGACATATATATTATTCACGTCCATCATTGGCAGCTACGTTGCCGAGAAAAGGTGAACGCGATTCAACCGCAAGAGACATAGATCCTCATAAGCCCCCGCGACTGCGGGGGCTCATGAGGATCTATGCCTCTTGCTGAGACCAGTTTGTGTCTATAATCCTTGGACGGGTGTGGCTTTTGGTCGCCGAATTAAAAGCGGTTTCAGAAACAAAACATGTGTCTAGCTGCAGGGAAGGGGTTAATGTACCTAATGCTTCCATTGATAACTAGCTTGTTGGCTGGTTGGCGCGTTGGTTGTTTGATTGGTCGATTGGCTGTTCAAATCTTCTTTCTTTCAAGATTATCCCCCCCTCACCCCCCCCCCCCCCCCCCCCTATGTAAGAGTAGAGGGGGGAAAAAGATCTACATGTGTGACCTTTGTGACAATAAGTAAAGGGATGGCTTCTGCACCAGCAAAATCCACGTTTTCTCAAAATTTAATCAGTTTTGACACATCTGTCAAACCCCCGTGACCCTTGACCTTTGCAATATGTCGACTAAATTAGTATACACAGGAAGGTCTTATCATCATCAGCTACCTCTGTGCCAAATTTGATTGAAAAGTTTGCAAAACTGTTGATAATAACTACAATTCTATCAAAATTGGCATTTTACACACATTTGCCGATCTCTTGTGACCCTTGAACTTTCCGCGGGGTCATCCAAATTAGTATTCATAGATAGGTCTTACCATCAGGTATCTCTGTAGTAAGTTTGGGTTTGAAGTTGTGAATAGTATTTGAGAAAAAAAACATTTTCTTGTCAAACTACGGCTATTTTGTCTACCATAGTAAACATATACGGTAGACTTTGAAAATGGATGATGCATAATTCTGTCTTAAATTTGCATGCGCTTATATACGTTGGCTGGAGGGAGGAATGAGGAGGAGGAATAAAAAGAACAAGTCATTGGTGATAATTTCTCATTAATCTTCTTGTGCATGCGTGTGTGTGTGTGTGTGTGTGTGTGTGTGTGTGTGTGTGTGTGTGTGTGTGTGTGTGTGTGTGTGTGTGTGTGTGTGTGTGTGTGTGTGCGTGTGCGTGTGCGCGCGCGCGCGCGCCGCATGCTATACACCAACCTATTCTTACAGCAACAAGGAAGTGCCTGATTTATTGATATATCTTGATTTTTTCTTGCACATGTTAATTTACTACTTTTCACAAAGAAATCTGTAAATTAAAGATAGCAAAGTTCAGAGAAAAATATCTTAGAATCAAAGCTCTTGTAAAAAAAAAAAAAAAAAGTAATAATTTTGTTTTTAATTGAAAAAGACGCAGTCCTCTGCAATGCACGCACATAGCACATGTAAATATGCTAAGTTCCCCTTCTGAAAGCCTAGCAACACAGCACGAGTAAGCCAAGAGACTGAACCCTTACCCTGACTTCGCTTTTTTCAGTAAGCCTTATGAAGGAGTGATATGTCTTATAATGTATTGTCTTTGATAACATCGAGTCGTCACTATGAACACGGCGTCGTAGGACTAATGATACCATGACGTGAAGCTTGAAGTGTCGTCATTTCGCTGCTCGTGCTTGTATTCTTCTTCAGAATAGCTATGATACGCCAGACCAAGAGCTTAGGAATGGCGGGAATCGCCGTGTGTCCGTTTTTATTTCTGTGCCAGTGTGTGTGTGTGGATCAGAGGGTGGGTTAGAGTAGAAGGAGATGGATTCTTGTCGCTACACGAGCTCACTGAGCGTACTAATGGTGGGAAGCGCCGTGTGTCTGTCTTTATTTGTGTGCGCCGACGTGTGTTTATCAGAGGTTGGCTTAGAGAGGAGGGAAATGGATCAGCATAATAAGCCTAAAAATATGAACAATCTGAATGTTCCTAAAAGATAAACGCATCTGAGCTCCAAACAATATGGTAGACTTTGGGATGAAATCCTCATCTTGTTTTACCTATTTCCTGAGCTCTTGTGACCCTTGACCTTTCTGATGGGTCATCCAAATTAGTATGTATAGATAAGTCTTACCATCAGGTATCTCTGTAGCTAGTTTAGGTTTGAAGTTGTGAATAGTATTTGAGAAAAAACATCTTTTGACAAAATATGGCTACTGTTTTACCTATTTCCTGAGCTCTTGTGACCATTGACCTTTTTGAGGGTCAACCAAATTAGTATGCATAGAAAGGTCTTCTCATCAGGTATCCTTGTACCAAGTTTGGATTTGAAGTTGTCAATGGTGTTTGAGAAAAAAAAATTATATCAAAATATAGCTATTTTGACCTATTCCCTTATCCCCTTGTGACCCTGACCTTTGGTATGCTTAGAAAGGTCTTGCCACAAAGTATCATTGGGCCAAGTTTGAAGACTGTGGCTTGAAAAAAATGCCATCGTTAAAGTTTTACCACGGTCGACGGACGAGGGCGGACGAACGACGGACGACGGCGGGCGGACGACGGACGACGACCAATGGACCAGAACATAGACGCACTTTTGCTTCGCACGTGAGCCAAAAAAAAATACCAAAAACAATAACGAAGCAAAAGTAAAATTGCTTCGACAAAAAACTTTTCCTTTCTTTGCACGAGTTTGTAAACTTGCATTACACCGGTTTTCAATTCAATTTCCTTAGAGACTGAGCCACTTTCAAACCAGTTTGGATAATACGTGTCACATAATACCTTACATAAGTTCATCTGATGAACACGCAGGTGCGCCCTCTCTCTCTCTCTCTCTCTCTCTCTCTCTCTCTCTCTCTCTCTCTCTCTCTCTCTCTCTCTCTCTCTCTCTCTCTCTCTCTCTCTCTCTCTCTCTCTCTCTCTCTCTTTCATTTGTCGTCAGCCTTTTTTTCCAGGATTTGTGTACGACATTAAGAGCATTTCTCTTTCTCCTTTTTATCTTTGTTTTTTAAGTTAATCTAGTGTTTTAACGTTCATTCCTAGGGAAATACGTTTCATTTCATTTTATTCTGATTTATTTTATTTCATTTCAGGTGGAAACGAAATTCAAACTGTATCTAACCCGTTCAGTGCAGCTAACGCAGACTACATGTTTTTGCAGCCTTCATTAATTCCACACCATCAAACCCAAGCTGTTGAAGGAACACGGATTCAAAGTGGTGTCAACAAGAGGCATAGATCCTCATGAGCCCCCGCAACTGCGGGGGCTCATGAGGATATATGCTTCTTTCAGTTGAGTGACGTCTAAATTTTCTCGACACTGAATGGGTTAAACCCAAAAGCGGATGCGGCAGATAACTGCCATCATCTTCCCATCTTTTCATTTAAATTTCAGGCGGTGGTGAAATCTACACTACATTTAAACTCCACAGCCGCTGCAATAGACAAACCCCATCATTGTCTCGTCTTTCAAGGATAAAATCCTCGAAAAGTGAGAGGTTTCGCTTCCATACTGGTCAGGGTGTACGCACACTCTCACATTTCTTCTACTGCAGACTTCACTTTCCTAAATGCAGGCCTGCCTCAGTGTTACGCGCATCATAATGTTGCGAAGTCCAAAATAACGCCGGGGAAGGTCTGCGGAAGCCTAAGTCGATATCCAGTGAGCAAACAGGACTCTAGGAAGTGTGAGCTTTAACTAAGGCTGGTGCGGGCCAGCAGACTTTTATGCCTATCAATTGTTTGTTTGTTTGTTTGTTGTTGTTGTTGTTGTTCTTGTGTTTTTTAAGGTATTGTTGAATTTTGGGGTGTTATTTTTGTTTTTGTTTTGTTTCTGTTGTTTGTTTGTTTCTTTCTTTCTTTCTTTCTTTCTTTGTGTTTTGCGCGCGCGCGCGTGTGTGTTTGTGTGTGTGTATGTGTGTGTGTGTGTGTGTGTGTGTGTGTGTGTGTGTGTGTGTGTGTGTGTGTGTGTGTGTGTGTGTTGTGTGTTTTCTTGGGGAGGGGGGGGGGGAGGGAGGTTTATTGTTGTTTTCGTTGTTGTCCTCGTTTTTTTCGCATTATGTTGGGGTTTCTTTTCCTTTATTTTATTTTATTTTATTTCATTTTTTTGGTGGGGGGGGGGGGAGGGGGAAGGGGGGGGGGGCGTTTGAGGTTTTTTGTGTTTTTGCTTTTTTTCATAAGTGTAATATTAGCACCATCATTAATTTTTAGCCCCAACGCCCAATAGCAGGAGATGGATCGACCATGATAATTCAAGGGTAGTGCCAGATTAGCTTGGCGCCTTCAGGCGCCAAGCTAATCTGGCACTACACTTGAATTATCATGGTCAATCCTTCTCCTGCAGCTGGTACATAGTCGTTAGATAGCTAACACCTCCAAACTCTGAGAAGTGCGGCCATGGGGTCAAATGGGTTAACGCAAACGCCAAGAACGCGATTTGAATTTCCCGCCCCCAGGTCTCGTGACATGACTAGGCTGAATGGAAAATTACTTGATTAAAAAATCGTTTTACTGAGTTATTTGCATTTTATCTAAACACCACAAGTTACAGGTAATCCTTCGAGGATTTACGCAGCTTGTTGCAGGGATAAGCACCCAGCGTGCACCGGAAGGCCGTCCAGTTATCCACCTTTAGGAGCTCTCTGCTAATGAGAAGCGTGTTCGGTCATCATTCAAGTTTCTGCAGACGACTTTCCGGAACTGTCCGCCGGCGCCGGCTGGGACTGGAGTTAACGCATTTGAGACGTGCTGCATCCGGATACGCGGCTTCATGCCGAGTATCCGGATGCAGCACGTCGCGAATGAGTTAACCCCCTTGTGCATGCGGTACATAAACAATGGGTACAGGAACGACCACTGACTGAGGTAGGAAAATGATTATTTCGCAATGTGTATCAATTTGCAATATCCAGTACTCTCACTTATAAAAAAGAAAAACGAAGACAGACGCATGCCCAGGGACTTTTTTGCTGCCCCACAGGATTTTCTGTTTCTTTGATTTTTTCTGTAGTCTTTTCTGTATCAATTTTCAGCGTCAGATACCTCATGGCTTAAATAGATGTACTTTTTTTTAAAAATAGACTGGACTGAATTCTTTTCCCGGGTGATTTTCTGTTCATTTTTTCATTTGTTTTTTTCCCATATCATTTTTCAGCGTCAGATATCTCATGACGTTGCCCCCCAAAAATGAAATACATGGACTGGAATGAATATTGAACCTGGAGGATTTTTCGTTAATTTTTTTATGTTGTCTTTTCTGTATTTTTTTGTGTGTGTGTGTGTGTGTATGTGTGTGTGTGTGTGTGTGTGTGTGTGTGTGTGTGTGTGTGTGTGTGTGTGTGTGTGTGTGTGTGTGTGTGTGTGTGTGTGTGTGTGTGTGCTAGATATCTCATGGCGTTAAAACGAGATAAACTGGACTGAGTTCTAGACAAATAACCGTGAATGTCTGTGACTTGTGACTATTTGCCTCTAAGCTGCAAGGTCAGAAATCAGAGACTAGTACACACGGGTATTTTCATTTTCAATGTTAGTGATTGGCTGGCGCAGAGAAATTTGTTTTCAAGATGTTATTAATGCACATTATTTATTTCTTCTAGTCACTGTAAAACAAGGCCTTGCCTTCTATTACAGTGACTAGAAAAGAAAACAAAATACTGTGCATTGATACACATCGTAAAAATATAGTTCTCGGCCGCTGCGTGTGGAAAAAGTGGTTGGAAGGGCGAAGAACACGCCGATTTTGCTCGCAGATGTCCCTTATATTCAGATGTGCACGTGTTAGTCACACACTGGTTGTCTCCCTCGATTCGCTACCGCGTAGCGGTAGCGAATCGAGGGAGAAAACCAGTCAGCATTAGCCATTGTTTTGGTTGGCACGTGGACAATGCAGGCGCCTAACTAGACGGTCAGTATCCTTCAGCTGTCATTGTCAATCGATCGCCAGTGGTGAGGGGCTGGCTGATGGTGGATTATTCTAAATCAGTTCGATTTAAGAGATGCACGATTCTAAACATGAGATTTTCTGTTGTATGTTGGTTTGGGTTTGGGTTTTTTTAATGTCAGCGTTCGTATTAAGTTTCTCGCTACCTTTTGACCAACAATAGATGGACTGACCACAGGCTGGGCGCACAAACTAATGAAGTAAAACGCTGGACAAAGATACTAATAAACAAAACCTTTTTTTTTTGATGCTGGTAAACAGTTTTTTTCCATCACACAGCAAAAAGCGTTAACCCTTCCATACCACTGTGCATACATTTTGTTTTTGAAATCTGTGTTCACTGAACGACCTAAAGCCACAACTGTCCAAAGAACTTGGATACAAAGTGGTCTCAGCAAGAGGCATAGATCCTCATGAGCCCCCGATGTCGCGGGGCTCATGAGGATCGATGTCTCTTGCAGCTGGATCTTTTCACTTGATTTCGGAATTGAAGTGGTTAAGAACATAACCCATTCACTGTCAAAAGAGTGTTTCTAAAGCCGTCACCCATTCATCACCTGACACTCTTGTGTGACGGAGAATGGTTGGTTAGTTCGGGGTTTAACGTCCACGGCACCGAAGTGACAATGGACGGCCCTGACGGGCGGGATATGGGGGACAGGGAAATCTGAATTACCTATGGAGTACGACCTGAACACTGATCAATTTAGGCGCACTCCAACCGTGCCACTTTCATTTACCAGGATCTTTCAACGGACATGCCAATGGAACAAGCCCGTCTTTTCCCCCTGGATTGCGAGTCCAGCTACCAGGGCCGCGAAGTGGATTCGATCCCACGACTCTTCACTCTCCTGCTCCGACGCTTAACCGCCTGAGCTATTTCGGACTCTTATGACGGAGAATGAAACCAGCTGTGAATAGCTAAGAATGAAACCAGCTGAGAATGAAACCAGCAAGGAATGAAACCATCTAAGAAAGAAATCTGCCACGAATGAAACAAACTAACAATAAAACCAGCTAATAATAAGACAACCTAAAACTGAAACCTACAAAGAATGAAACCAATTAAAAATAAAACCAGCTAAGAATAAAACCATCTACGACTGAAATTAACCTGCTAAGAATTAAACCAACTAAGAAGAAAACCAAGTAAGAATAAAACCAGCTAAGTATGCAAACCAGCAAGAGGTATAGATCCTCATTGGCCCACGCAACTGCTGGAGCCCATGAGCATCTGTGACTTTTGCATTTGGCTCTTGTTCGCAGTTTCACGGCAGCCTCAAGGGGGAAGGGGGGGGGGGGTCAAATACGTACTGCTTAAAACTGCTCTGCCTCTAAAACTACCTCAGGTCTACAACCAATTCACACCGTCTGCTTGAGAAAATCAGAAAAAGAGATATGAACGAAGCCAACAAGAGGCACAGATCCTCATAGGCCCCCGCGTCTGCGGGGCCCATGAGGAGGATCTGTGCCTCTTGTAATTGAGTGTAGTTCGCTGTTTTACCGCACTGGACGGGTCAACGTCACTGTGGATATTTGAGAAAGGACAGTGATGACCAGTCTTTTGCGTTAATATCGCTTTGACCTTTCCGGGTATTCTTTTCATGTTGATTAATCTGAATCGAAGAGACGAAGAGAAATAATGCCGCATTCGTCTATGTGGGAGACGAAAATAAAAATGTGAAATCATAAATACACGGAATAAAAGGCAGCGAGACAAGAATTACAGGCAAATATATATATATGACCCATTGCCAAAAGGTGTTACTGAAAAGGCAACAAGGGTGCTTGAAAATGAAAAGTGATAGATTTACTTGAAAATTCTGCGTCGGCCGATGGTCTAGACAAAGATGCTGCACCAAATATCAACTTTCTTTGATCAAACGTCATGTTTACAACACATGCATTGTGGCAATGTAATGACTTAAATCCCGCTAAAATCATTTTCAGCGCACATGGTTGGCGACAACAAATTGCTAAATTCGTTCAATCCACCCAGCTTTTTTATATGTTATCGGTACAAATACCATATAAATCCTTGGTATAGGTAACCGTTATGCATAAACTATGTTGAACGCTGATTTTATGTCGAACGTCACGTCAGACAAAGGCGAATATTACAACATACCTTTCTCGAGTTCTCTCGGTTTGAAACTTGCCGCAATCATCAATCCAGCATGGCGCCTATGCATCCCGTGATACGAAGAAACGATGGGTAAATTTTCAAAACAAAATCAACAGTAGTTGAGGAAAAAAAGACAACTATGTCGAACGGCAATTCTTGCAACGAAAATCGGTGGAAGTAAGCTCGCCTTTCAAAAAGGCTGATTGTGTTTTTAACTTGAAAAATGCAAAGTGTGTGCATTATGCATGTACACAAAAAGTGAAGAAGGCATAATTCGTCTGCTATGACGTTCACAGTGTGCAAAGTTCAGGTTAAGAGACTTTCCGTCGCAAAATTGTAACACACCTGACGTTCAACATGCCGTTTTTTGATAGGCAATTCCTAAATATTTCGCACTTGAGAATATCTCTTCTTAACTTATGTTTATTTATACATGTCTTGTCTCACAGAATTCATGATATGAAACCAGTAGGTCGACCTGTTCTTTGCACACCATCACATCGCTCACATGAGGTCGATCGCTGATGCAAGGGAAATTTTCAGCCTTGGCCAACATTTTGAACATGCAGTCAGTAAACCTCTCAAAATGTGTATCCCATGTTATTTCTAGTGTATATTATGCAGTCATTTTACCATGATCTCAACTACTAAAGTTGAACAGATGTCAGGGCTGGAAGTGCTTTTATTATGCATAAAGTTTGGTCAACCTCCATAGTAACACCTTATTATATATATATATATATATATATATATATATATATATATATATATATATATATATATATATATATATATATATATATATATATTATATATATATATATATATATATATATATATATATATATATATATATATATGAGTGAGTGAGTGAGTGAGTATAGATTGCTTTACGTCCCGCAAGCAACAAAGGCCTTCTCAGGACGTGCCTGCGCTAAATGAAGAAAAGAACTGCAAGAAGCGCAGACAGGAGGGAGAATTTCAAAAGAAAAATACAGATGAATGGACCAGAAAGACAGAAATACAAACCCCCAAAAGAGTAGAACCCACCTTGCAGGGGTTAGACAAGGTGACCCTAGGAACTAAAAAGTAGACAACCCCACCAAGGTCCCCTAGGGCAGACCCGGTGGGGGATATATATATATATATACATATATATATATATATATATATATATATATATATATATATATATATATATATATATATATATATATATATATATATATATATATATATATATATATATATATATATATATTGATTGATTGATTCGAGTCTTGTAATCACATCTGCCTGTTATCGACACTATATCAAGCAAAATGTTGCGCTATAATTTATAATATATATATATATATATATATATATATATATATATATATATATATATATATATATATAATATATAATGCGCGTATTATCGAAGGTGCCGGCTTCACAAATTTCTCGTGCCTTATTATCAATACCAGTTAGTTAGTTATTTGGGTTTAACGCCGAGCAGGCGACTAAGGCCATCTCACAGCGGTCTGTCAATACAGAAGGCACCATACGTTAAGGTTATCCACCGCAATAGCAAAAGATTTTCGGGCCGACATCGGCCGCAGTTGGCCCGCGCACAGTCGTCGGCCCGAGGATTTTTGCGCTCAACATTGGCTAGAAGTGATGCTGAAAGGGTCAGTTTCGCTATGTTAAGGCGCATTTCTACCCAACGCGAATCAGCCCACATAGTGTGTGACTCTACCGAGGCGTCAATCTACGAAAGTGTAGATTTGCGTTGCCTCCATTCGAAATCATGTCTAAAAGTTCAGTAACCCATTGCGAATAATCCCACGGTCGTGCGCGGGCCAACACTAGCGGCCGACGTCGGCCCGATAACCTATTGCGCATTGGGTTCAGACTGGGGTTAGATTTTCGCCGAGTTTATTGATTGGAGCTGGGTATTTTTTCGGTCGGTAGATCCACGCTGCGGGATGTACGCGTAGATTTAGCGAGACTGACCCGCTCAGCAGAATTGACGGGATTATTTTTGGTCCTGTCCAGTGGAATAAGCGCCCGACTGTGTGACACACAGCCGCAAATGGAGCGGAAACCTGGCCGGCGGGAAAGAAAAAGTCTGCACTGACTGAGGCATTAGTCTTTTTGGTAGATGTGTCGGGGACTTTGGCAAAACTGGTGTGAAAAGAGGGGAGAGGAAAGGGATTGGGGGGGTAGGGGGGGGGATGGAATCAAGGAGCCGAGTGTCCTGATCGCACATCCCATACGTATGCAAAGCGAACGCTAAATGAATCTTGAGTAAATTATCGCACTATATCACCACACTCCCCACCCCAAGCTGACTGTCGTAATGTATTTGTGGTACGTGAGTCATTGTTTAAAGCGTGCGCATGCGTGCGCGAGTTGTGAGTGCGCGCTTTGAGTTATAATTATTATAGGATAAGCGCATTATAAATACCGTTATTATTATTATTATTATTATTATTATTATTATTATTATTATTATTATTATTATTATTATTATTATTATTATTATTATTATAAATTGACGCGGAAGTCGAAGTGCAGTTTTTTTGTTTTTGTTTTTTAATATTACTCGTGAATAAAGATATTAAGACCAGCCGTGTTTACTATGGGCTTAGTTGGGCTTTGGCAAATAACTTGTATTTGTGGCATTCTTTTACCTGCACTACCAAAGGTTAGTGACGTATTGTGTTCATTATTATTGTAAAAACAGCACGGAAAGCCCTGGTTGAGTGTGAGACATGGTGCAGTTTGGTCATGTGATTCCTGGTCACGCAGACCCAAAGGTGCTATATGTCTGTCGTTAACTCATTCGAGACGTGCAGCCTCCTGATACGCGGCTTTAAGCCGCATATCGGGAGGCGGCACGTCTCGAATGCGTTAAATCGCAAAGCCAGTAATATTGTTCTACAATGAACATATGTCCATTTTTGAGAAAAGCGATATTTTCATTCTATAACAATGAAAATATCGCTTTCCCCAAAGTGGACAAAGTGGCTTTTCCACATAAGGGCAGAGGTGGCGTAATAAAAAACAAGATGGGATGAACCATAACCCACAAAGTCCCTTCTATATAAGAGCTGTCCTCGCTGTCAATGGTCTCTACCTTTTGTCTTCGACCTGATTCTGATGTTGAATTATCTCCTATTGAAAAAGTATCGCAGATCTGCCAATGCGTCAGTGATTTCTCTAAAGGGCGCAGGACATACGCGTCATTGATTTTCAAACGTCATTTGTCATGACGTAAATATTAGTTTTTAGGTAATGTTATATTTACGTGATATGAGTTTCACTTTCGCTTCATGGGCTTGAGAAAATGGTGACAAAACTAGAACTGCACGGTACAATTTCAGTCTTGCTATAATTTGTGTGAAAGTAGGTTGACTTTACCTAGCTACAAGATATACTAAGTACACGGGTCACCTGCATGCTCTTCTGAAAGCGCGTCGATGTGTGTGTGCGTGTTAGTGCGTGCGTGCGCGAGCTGTCCAAACATCTCCAAGAGGCATAGATCCTCATGCGCCTGGAGGGCGCATGAGGATCTATTCCTCCTGGAGATGACCGCATGTTTGTGTGTGTGTGTGTGTGTGTGTGTGTGTGTGTGTGTGTGTGTGTGTGTGTGTGTGTGTGTGTGTGTGTGTGTGTGTGTGTGAGGGAGAGAGAGAGATAGAGCCGCGCGAGACAGAGAGAGAATGACGTCATATTTAGAGTATTATGCCAGTGTCTGCTTGGTGACGGAGTTGACTCTTTTACGTCACCGCCACTGTCTGACTTTCTCTAGAAGTAAAGGTTTTTTAGTGGTTTAATTCTTTTCTGAAAAGAATTAATTTTTACTAAAGAAGTTGAAAGGATACAAAGCTGGATAACGAACTCATCCAATGTCTTTCTCCAAACTAGCTATATGCAAAAGTTCAAGTAAATATGACAAACTGAATTACGAACTCTTATCTGGGTCAACCGACTTCCGATAAACGGTTGTTTATGTCTTAAATGAGACATTCAATTACAATATGCTCGGAGGCTCCGCTTTGCCACCCACTTAAAAAGGTATTTCGCCAAGTTTCAAGCTTGTGTGTACACAAATATCGGAGATTCTCGTGTTTACATACATACGCACACACATACATACATACGCACATACATACATACATACATACATACATACATACATACATACATACATACATACATACATACATACATACATACATACATACATACATACATACATACATACATCTTGGCTTGACTTCGCGAACGAAGATTCTATAGGGCTTGCCCACGTCGTCTGCAGGCATTTTCGTGGCTGCGGAGGCCAATCCGGGACAGGCAGGTTCGACCGCAGTGGCTACAGGGGAAGGTCTGGTCAGGGTTCTGAGTTACGACAACTCTGTTTTTTCTTCTGAGCCGCTTGTCCTTAAGGTTAGCTCTGCGAGAGTCCTCAAAGGAGACGGCTGCCTTGTGAATGGTGGAGCGCCAGGTATCACTGTCCGCAGCAAGCGAAGACCACTGGCGGTGGTCGATTTGGCAGGCACTAAGTGACTTCTTGAGACCGTCTTTGTATCTCTTCTTTGGTGCCCCTCTGTCTCGGTGTCCAGTGGCGAGCTCGCCGAACAGAGTGATCTTGGGTAAGCGATGATCCTCCATCCTGTGTCCGCAGCAGCAAAGCCTCGATGCTCACAGTTTCCGCCTGTTCAAGGACATCGACGTTGGTGACATAGTCACTCCAGTGAATGCTGAGGATGGTACGCAGGCAGCGTTGGTGAAAGCGTTCGAGGAGTCGTAGTTGGCTGCGGTAGAGGGCCCAGGACTCGGAACCGTACAGCAGAGTGGTGAGGACGACAGCTCTGTACACGCTGATCTTGGTGCCTTTTTTCAGCTGTTGATTGTGCCACACCCGCTTGAATAGTCGCCCGAAAGCACTGTTCGCTTTTGCCAGCCTGTTGTCCAGCTCCTTGTCCAGCTTGGCGTCTGACGTGATGATGCAGCCAAGGTAGGTAAACTGGTGTACAGACTTCAGTTCGGACTCGCCGATGGTGATGTGGGGAGGGCGATGCTCTTCCTTGGGTGCCGGCTGATGGAGAACCTCTGTCTTTTTCAGACTGACCTCGAGTCCAAAGAGCTGGGCAGCATCTGCGAAGCAGGACGTAATGCGCTGCAAGGCTCTCTCTGTGTGTGCAACGAGGGCAGCGTCATCAGCGAAGAGCAGCTCACGAATCAGTTGGTCTAGGGTTTTCGTGTGGGCCTGCAGTCGTCTGAGGTTGAACAGGCTGCCATCGAGACGATACCTGATGTACACTGCGTCGTCATCGTCGAGGTCCACTGTGGCCTGCTTCAACATCATGCTGAAGAAGATGGTGAAGAGGGTCGGTGCCAGCACGCAGCCTTGTTTCACGCCGTTGGGAATGGGGAATGGTTCTGAGAGGTCACTGTTTAGTCTGACCTGGCCTGGCTGGTCCTCGTGGAGCTGGACGATCATGTTGAGGAACTCTGGGGGACAACCTAGTCGCTCCAGGATCTGCCACATACCTTGCCTGCTCACAGTGTCAAACGCTTTTGTTAGGTCGACAAACGTTACGTACAGCCCTTTGTTCTGCTCGCGGCACTTCTCCTGAAGCTGTCTCAGCACAAAGACCATGTCGGTGGTACTCCTGTTGGCTCTGAAGCCACACTGGCCCTCTGGGAGGTGGTCTTCAGCGATGGCAGGTACCAGCCGATTCAGGAGCAACCTTGCGAGAATTTTCCCGGCAATGATCAGCAGGGTAATTCCACGATAATTAGAGCAGGCAGACTTCTCTCCTTTGTTCTTGTACAGGGTGATGATGACTGCATCACGGAAATCCTTTGGTAGTGTTCCTTTTTCCCAGCAGCAGAGAAAGAGGTTGTGGAGCTTGTTGTGCAGTGCTGGGCCTCCATGTTTCCAGATCTCTGGCGGGATTCCGTCAATGCCTGCTGCTTTGCCACTCTTGAGCTGGTGGATGGCTGTGAGGGTCTCTTCGGCGGTGGGCGGTTCGTCCAATTCAACCTTTAGTGGAAGGTGTGGGATTTGGAGGATGACTGTTTCTTGAACAGTGCGTTCAGCGCCGAAGAGGTCCTGAAAGTATTCCGACCAGCGGTTCAAGATGGAGGTATTATCTGTGAGGAGTGCCTGTCCATCAGCGCTTCGCAGGGGACTTTGTACCAGGTGCCTAGGGCCATACACTGCGAGTCTGGACCACCACTCGTTCTGGAGCTCTCTAAGCTTGAGCTGGAGACTGCTGCAGATGAGGCGGAAGGCAGACTTCTTCACAGGGCAGGAAGGCTGGGCTAGGTGGGCCTGGTGGGCGGCTCTTTTTTTTGCTAGAAGTTCCTGGATCTCTACGTCGTTTTCGTCAAACCAGTCTTTGTTCCTCTTTCTAGCAAAGCCCAATACATACATACATACATACATACATACATACATACATACATACATACATACATACATACATACATACGCACATACGGCGCTTCGCGCCAAATGTACGTTCAGCAGCGAGGTTAGCGTAACTAGATATGACGTAATTTTTATCTTGTTACTTCAATTGTTAGAGGTTTAGCCTGCCCGCCTTTGACATCGTGGACATGCTATTAAATTCGCCCCACAGCGACCCGTCCTAAAAAGCCCCTTCTATAAATAGAAGGGACTTTTTTATTTAAAAAAAAAAAAGGGGGGGGGGGGAGAGAGAGAGAGAGAGTTACTTGTACATTGGAACCCCTTCCTTACCGTCCAACCACTCTCACACGGTCGGCCACCATTACAACTTTTGATGTCGAACGCTCAGAGATCAACACAAGTGCATCAGACAATAGACAGAGAATCAACGTCGGCATCGGTAAATAGTGTATTTTTCAGGACTCCATAGCACTCAGTCTTGTGTATGAATACTCATGAACATACGTACGCTAATGAATCCAAAGTGTTTATTCTGTGCATGCGTATGTGCTATGACGTAATATATGTTTGATACTGTTTTTTCTGAAGGCCAGATGCCTACTCATCGTCATAATAATAATAATAATAATAATAATAATAATAACAGAATTTATAAGGCGCCTATAAATGGTAAAATGCTCCAGGCGCCGTGCATCTGAAACAATAAAATACTACGCAATAAAGTGACAAACAAAAATATTTGTATGTAACAGCATCTGACCAAAAGCATGAACACTGACAATAACGATCTCTGATATTCAGAGTGCCGCCTCAAAACCTAACCCCACCACCACCATCTCACCACCACCATACCTACCAATCAAAACAAAATCTCAACTGTGCGCTGGCCTGTGATTTTGGACCTTACGACTGAAAGCCGTAAGGTACAAAATCACAGACCAGCACAGAGCGAATGTCCAGCCAGTGCATCATTAGCCTGTGGCCGGTTTTTGGCCGGCTTCAGTGGGTCAGCCCGTGTCTAGACACTAGTGACTGATGAAGCCCCGATAGGTCAGAGAGGTGATTACCTTGCAATGATGACCAGCGGTTCGGAAGAAAATGCCCCGGTCTGATCACTGACAAAGATTGGTGGGTCTTTTCTGCTAGTGGCCACCTGTATTTAGCGAAAGGGGAAGGTGTGTGCGTGAGGGATGTAGGGGGTGGGGGGGGGATGAGTGCAGGGCGGGGGGTGAGGAGGGAGGGGAAAGGGTAGGGTACAGTGTATGTGAGTGTGTGTGCGCGCTTGCGTTCGTGCATGTGTATGTTGGTGGAGGTGGGGGTGGGTGAAGGTTTAACTCATTCGAGACGTGCCTCCTCCAGATAAGCAGGTTTAAGCCGCATATCCGGAGGCGGCACGTCTCGAATGAGTTAAAAAGATGGCAGATAAGTGTTCTATAAAGAACAAACGATGGTATATTTATTGTGCACGTATTTCAAATCTGACACATTAAATAATGTATCATTAAGACGCAATCTTTTTTTTTTTCTTTTTGTTAAGTCATAGTGCCCATCAATAAAATCGTATATTGAGGAATGTTGCAGATGACATGTGTTCTGGTCTGTGATTTTGCATCTTACAGCTCCAACCTGTCAGGTCTAAAATCACAGGCCAGCACGCATTACTCAACACTAACCAGTGTTTATGTAACAGAAACAAGTTTCATCTGTCAAAGATGCCTTGGGCACTTTGTGTCTCAAGCGGGATTATAACTGCCAGAAACTCTGTTCGACGCAGGCAGCTACTACACACGCAATGGTTTTCACTGACGTCGAACAGGCATGAATCGAAGTAAAGTGCGTCTGCAACAATGCCATGCGTCATAATTTTGCCGTCACACGTTATGTAAACTGCATATGACGTCAAATTATGACGTACTGTAGCATCACATATTACGACATGCCAGACAGTGGCAATTCGGAGCCCTCCGGAATTAGCATCTATGTCATTTGGATACCTGTCTTTCGGAACTTTGGTAGCCAGAAAAAAAGTCAAAAAGAGGGAAGGTGGGTAGGGCGGCGGGGGAGAGATGCGGGGCTAGGGGTAGGGGGTGGGGGTGGAGGGTAGGGGAGAAGGAGGAGGCGTAGCTGAAGAGGAGGTCGACGGAAGGTCTGTGACAAGACAATGATGTCCCGCTATGATGACCAGTGCGTTAGGACAGAATTAGAAAGTTGGCCTGATCACAGACACAGACTGGTGAGTAGGTCAGCGAGTGCACCTGTATTTTACAGCTAAATGAGGTGGTGTGCTGATGTGTGGGTGATGGAGGCGGAGGAAAAGGGTTGGGGAAGTGGTATTGGGAATTAGAAGTGGACGGCCCCAGGTTAACTCCTTCTAGACATGCTGTACGGGGAGTAAATGGAAAGGGGAAGCGTGGGAAAGGGGTAGTAGAGGTGTACGGACCTGGGTTAACTCATTCGAGACGTGCTGCATCCGGACACGCGGCTCTAGCCGCGTGTCCGGATGCAGCACGTCTCCAATCTGTTAATGGAGGAAAGGGGAGTGTGTACTAAATATGTATTATATCCGTTGTGATGACTAGAACATTGTAACCTGTGTCAGACCAGCAAAGATGGTTTTACAATGGCGCATATGAGTGTTTGTCTGTGGACTCTGTAAGGTCCAAAATGACAGACCATATGTGCTCCTTGTCCTTTTGCGCCACCAAGTTCAGCTTCCAAACCGAACATTTTGGCTGTATGTTGCTGTAACTCAGCGGCCCTATCTATATACTCTAGAGCGACCACCTCTAAAAGCTGTCCGTGAAATCCTTGCCCTGCCAGCAACGTCCTTCCATCTACAACACTTCCCCATGCATTCCTTCTGCCTCTGCAGCAACCTAGTGGGTTGGAAGGTAGGCGTATGTGTGTGTGTGTGTTTGTGTGTGTGTGTGTGTTTGTGTGTGTGTTTGTGTGTGTGTGTTTGTGTGTGTGTGTTTGTGTGTGTGTGTGTGTTTGTGTGTGTGTGTGTGTGTGTGTGTGTGTGTGTGTGTGTGTGTGTGTGTGTGTGTGTGTGTGTGTGTGTGTGTGTGTGTGTGTGTGTGTGTGTGTGTGTGTGTGTGTGTGCGGAGAAGGAGGAAGGGGTGATTTAAGAATACAAAGGATGGTGGGTTTTTATGTGCACTATTATTGATGATCTTACTTCCTAAGTCTGATCACTTACAATACCTCGTGCTTTTTTGCTGAATTTAGACTCCCACTTAGAAGGGGGGAGGGGGGGAGGGGGCAAATGGTGGTAGGTGCATGAACGTGGTTGGGTTAGAGACGTTAACCTGATGCCTACCAAGTCAACAACTTTTTATCTAATTACTCTCAGTAAGTTTTTTAGGAGCGGGAATGGCCAGTAGCCCACCTACACTGAAAAGTTAATATTCAGGGCACAGAGTGGTCAATACACAGAAAGCAATAGATCCTCGTGCCGACGTCTGCCGCAGTGGGCCCGCGCACGACCGTGCGCGGGCCCACTGCGGCAGACGTCGGCGAGTATGTTTGGCTTACTGAGTAGGCGGCGCAGTTCTTCAATGTTCTGGAAGATTGACATGAAGCCCAACAACCCACTAGGCCAATTCAAATGTCCCCAATGACTCTCCACCATCATCAAAACTCTTCCTGCGGCAACCCTTCGCTGAAGTAAGAGGCCCTACCTCGGCTCTAGAGCGACCATCTCTAAAAGCTGTCCGTGAAACGCCTGCACTACCAACAACATCCTTCCGTCTACAACCCTTCCCCATGCAGTCCTTCTGCCTATGCAACAACCATAATACCACCGTCCAAACAAATTATCAAACTCTTTGCCATCATGTTTGCCTACCACATGATTCGAACACGTAAGAGACAAAGCCTAGTACAACATCCCCCATCCAACCCCCACCATCAACCTACTTATCAATTATCCCCCCCCCCCCCGCCCGCCCCCCCCCCCACCCCCACACACACACACACAAATTCAAAAATTCAAAATCGCTGTACAATTGGCCAGTTCTTGACAGAAAGTAACCTGGGCTTTAACCCCTTCGCTGCCGGAAAAAGGTTAACATAACCAAAATGCAAGAGGCATAGAATCTCAAAAACCGAGGTCCTGTTCCACCTGCTGGCCCAGTTGTGTATCTATCTTCTTCGACGGACTTCTCTTTTCCTAAAGTTTAGAAAGTGAACACAACTTGCCGCCACTGACTATTGTGGGGCTGTGTCTGAGGCAAAACACACCGACCCCCCCCCCCCCCCCCCCCCCCCGCACCACCCCAGCCCCCCCCCCCCCCCCCACTTCATCCTCCCACAACCTAATACCCGCCCCCACCCACAACCCCGCCCCTGCACCTCTCCACCCCCCTTCACCCCCCCCCCCCTCATACACACACCACACCGCGTCCCCCCCACCCACCCACCCCCCACCCCACCCCCACTTCAAGCCAAAAAATCCCTAAATTTATTCCAAGCCAGACATCTGATTGACCAGTGCCTATTCAGAAGCCCATGAATGTCCAAGCGAAGGCTGACCTAGACGGGTATAAACTTAAAATCCTAAAGCCCCAGTCAGCAAAACGTTATCCGACTGACGTCGGCCTTCACTGAAGTCCATGTCAAGAGACGTCCAAGTGAGCAAACTAAAAGGTCCACGGGCCGACGTCAGCTACAGCCGACCAATGTCCAGACACTTTCAAGTGCGCAAAACATGTCTTCAAGCGACGCCAGCACTGTAGCTGGCCAGTGTCCAGACACGTCCAAGTAAGCACAGGTACCTCGGGCCGGCGTCCGGCCTATGCTGGTCGGCCGTGCGCGGGCCAGCTTAGTCGGACGCCGGCCCGAGGACCTTTTGCTCACCGGAACGTGCCTGGGCATATCGTCCATTTCACTCCAGTCGACCCAGACCCTTCGTCTACCAATGCACTTTTGAATTCTTCTATTCTTGTGCCAGCAGTGTCGAGATGGGTCGGCCATAAATGTTCAAGGGTGCGGTCTGCACCTGATTAGTTTGACTGTCGCCTGCAGAGGCACTACGCCGAAGCTATAAACAATCGCTTTGTCTGCCATGACTCACACACAGTGCTTAGCGTGTGAATCTAAAATGCAAGGCATTGGTCAGGAAGACAGCGAGTTACCAATAATCCCTGAAAATGTTATTTTTGGCAATGATCAAAGTCTGCAGGGAAAATAGAGCGAGAAAAATGCACGCGCGCGCACACACACACACACACACACACACACACACACACACACACACACACACACACACACACACACACACACACACACACACACACACACACACACACGCCATCCCTACTTGAGTCGCATCGCTCACATTCAACCATCGAAAATAAAAAAAATCAACAGACGAAAATAATGAACTCACGTGATAAACATGCACCAATCACACCCTTGCCCCCTCCTTCTCTTTACCCCCACCCCCCACCCCACACACACACACTTCTTCCCCTCCTCCCCCCTCCCTCCTTTTTCCTGACCAAACCTCACCACCCACCCCCTCCCTACCTTCATTTCCTACGTTATTGAATTGTCTCCATGCCTGCGACGCTGGACACTGGATAGAAGCGTCTGGCTCGCTGACCAGCCCTGTGGGCAACAGGAATAACACGTTCCAGTGCCCACGAGGTCATCGGGCTGACGTCGACCGCCGCGCGGGCCAACTGCGGCCGGCGTCGGCCCGACTATCTTTCCCTCGCTGGGTCCTCACCACCTCAGGATCGAATCTTTATCAACGAATCTGGATCGGTTGCGTCCAGTCCTCGATGGCCGGGTACTAACAGTCGCAGGAACCGGCTTGATAGTCTAGTCAAGAGTTAGTGCCTGTAAAGACGCTCAGCTGAATGGGCACCACCCTTGAACTATCATAGTCGAACCAATATCATGTTGAGAAAATCCCAGCAAAGAAAGAAACACTCTTAAAAAGGGAAACTACAACACAATTGTTCCTATATGGGGTCTTTGCACTTACATGCTGGGCAATCACCGCTTTTAGTCTAGACTTCAATTTTATGTTGGTCAGCCCACCGTAGCACTATCCACACACTATCATGACCGAAAACATCTTCCTACTAGTCGGCTAAACAAGTACAGGGATAGTGGTCAAGGTTTTCTGGATTTCCAGGCGCCAAGTCACAAGTTATTCTGACACTACGCACGGACTATCACGGCGAGGTCGAAGCAAGTATCTGCCTAGTAGTACTTGTCAACTGAACGGGGATAGTGGTCTAAAGTTTGGTGGCTCTCCAGGCGCTGAGCTGATCTGGCACTACCCTTGAACTGTCATGGTCGACCCAACTTTTTTCAGACCCGCAGAGATAGTGCTTATTTTGGGTGGCTTGCCCAGGCGAAATTCTAGTTAAGTACTAACCATATTCGTACACTTCCATTATGAGACCGGTTATAGCCACAAAGCACGAGGACCAGTGCTCTTGCCTACGGATGTCTGGTCAAGAATGGATCGACCATGTCAGTTCAAGGGTTGTTTTGAGTTAGCTTGGCGCCTTTGAAGGCGACAAACTAACCAGAAACTACTCTTGAACTGTCATCTCGACGCAGTTTTCGTCTATTTTTTTTTTTTGCCCCAAGCAACAGAAACATTGGTCTGGTTTTGTAATTCAACTGGCATCGAGTGTCCGTCTGGGTCAGCCTTCCCGTGCATTATTCCCTACTTTGACCGATCTGACCAGCAAATAAAGAAGCGGGACTTTCATTTCAAGCTAGTCAAGTTTCAAAATGATCCCGAAGCCGACCTACTACAAAGCCTCCCCACTCCCTACTCCCCCCCCCCCCCCCCCCCCCCCCCCCCGCGGTCATCGCCCACCCAGGGTCTTTCCATCCCCAGCGCCAGCCCGAGTTTCGAAGGAAACCACCAACCCCACCCCTCCCCAAAGCACTAGCCTACGACCCTCGAAGGACCTAATCATTCATCACTTTCCCAATCCAGTTCAATCGCTAATTTGACTGAGCTGACCAGCAAACAAGGTACACACCAGAAGCCAGACTTGGTGTTTCCATTTTCGCTCGAAGCTGACCACCTCTCAAAACCTGCCTCCTACCCCTCCCCTTCCATTGAAATAACCACCCCCTACCCCTACCCCCCAAACACCCCCCCAAATCCCTCAAAACTCGGACTTGACCCTTTAGTTTTCACAACACTGGTTGTCTCCCTGATAGCGAATCGAGGGAGACAACCAGTGTGGACTTTTTCTTGAAACTACACTAAAGACATCTAAAAAGAAGTGGGGAAAAAACTACCCGCGTCTCGCAGTCATTAGTTTGTCTGAAATGACCCGCTAACAATAAAGCCAGATTACGTCCATACAGAAAAGAAAGCATCAACCCCTCTCAATGAACCAGTCAGCAAAAAGGCCATCAAGCCGAAGTCGGCCGCTGTCGCCCCGCGCACGACCGTGCGCGGGTCGACAGCAGCCGACTTCAGCCCGATGACCCTTTTGCGTACTGGGCTATAAGCTTAAAAACTCCACTCGCCTGATTGCAAGGCTGTTTCGACTAGAGTCTGACTTAATACAAAGTTCCAAAGAAAGGACTTCCGTCCGATGCATTTTTGCGTACTGGGCTATAAGCTTAAAAACTCCACTCGCCTGACTGCAAGGCTATGTCGACTATAGAGTCTGACTACCATCAAATACAAAGTTCCGAAGAAAGGACCTCCGAATCCTCGTCCAGTTCCATGTTTTCAGGTTAAAAAATAAATTAAAAAAAAATAAAATAAAAACTCCACTCAGTTCAGGGCTGCACAGGGTATATTTTCAATGGTGGCATGATGCGAGCTGACCCGTGTTTTGCACCTTATGGCCTAAAGAGCCGTGACTGGTAAACTTCTGTAATCATTCCCGCCACAAATCCCCCCCCCCTCCCCCCCCCCCCCCATGCTCCACCCCTAAAGGCACGTACTAGACGACCTGCAGTCTGTTATATGAGCGAGCTTAGTCCTGTGCCAGCCACTAAGTAAGGTGCTCCGCTATAGGACTAATGCAACTGACCCCTGGTCGGCTGAAAAATGCCGTCTCTCTTGCCCTGCCTTAGCCCTTCCCTCATTACTCAAAACCAGATCCCGGAGGTAACATAGCAAATAGTGTTACTGACTCGAAATCTTAATTAACCCTTTGGGCTGTGGGCAGCGCTTTTTGTCTCGGCGATTCATGCAGGACTCACCTCGACAAACAGCGCTATCGCCGACAGCCACTGGGTCAGACGCTGAGTCCGTAACTTAACTTGTTAAGTACTCACGACATTCAGTCAACAAGTGAAAGATACAAGACAGAGAACTAGTCCACGGTAGAAAACCGAGTTATACGGTGCATTCTGCACGTACACGTAAATGGATGTTTCCACACAGCGGCGCGACAGCGGTGGCGACAGCGACACGAATCGAGAAATAAAGGAGTGTTTCTATATATGCGTAAAGAGATTGCGGTGCGACAGGCGACAGTGGCGCGACAAACTTCTGTCGCCCCATGAAGCGATTCAACGGCGATTCCGCCGCGATTTTGCTGTGAATAGAGCGTGGCTTGACAGACACTTGAACTGCCCATTTTTTTACACTTCTGTCGTTAATTGGCAATAGTCAGTATGTTCATTTGTTTGGGAAAAGCGAGATTTTCATTGAAATGAAAATCTTGCTTTTCTTAAAAATGGACCTACTTTAACTCAATCGAGACGCCGGTGCCGTCTCCGGATACGCGGAGGCGGCATGTCTCGAATGAATTAACGGCAGGCTTTGCACCGAATGCTGAATCATCGCACTTGTCGCACACTTCCAAATCAAATTTCACTCAGAACAGACCTCAATATGCCAATTTTTCGACTGAAATAGAAAATACCTATATTTTGTGATCCAGGGACTATGTAACTGTTCCTTCAGTAGTTTCATGCAAGCCAGTGACCAACGTACGAAAATACGACTCGCAATGCCGTGCTTCCCGTACACGGTTATCTAGCGTGTAGTCTGGCCAAGTAAGCACAGTAGGTCCTCGGACCCCCGACGGCCGCAGTGGGCCCGCGCACGGCTGTGCGCGGGCCCACTGCGGCCGTCGGGGGTCCGAAGACGTTTTGCTAGTGGGGAGGCTGGTGAAACGCCAAAGAATGCAGCAGACTAACAAAGACGCCCAACCCCCCTTCACCACCCCTCCCTTCCCAAGTCCTCTCGGTCCTCTCATTATTCCAGATTCCAGCCGACAAGACAGAAAGAGGAGAGTTGGTCAGTGGAACGCAAAGGAACCGGAAGAAGGTGACCAATCGGGCCTCCTTCGGCAGGAGAGCTCATCAGGGGCAGGCGATCAGGACGTCTCTCCCGCTTCATCACAGCCACCGGTGCGGAAGCAAGCTAGTGTCCAGGCTGAACTCGCGTGTCGTTAAAAGTGTCACTGGTGTATGCGGAATTAACCCTCTTGTGTCCTTCTCAAAACATCAATCCTCTATACCCATTCAGTATCGAAAATCAGCATGATTACTATTTTATTTTTAAAACTTTTAATATTTTTTTGTATGTGGTGTCTTTCATTCTGATTGATGCAGTGATTATTAGTTGTGCGTGATGTTTGCAGTCTTTAATGAGGATTTATAGAAGTAGTTCTTTTATCTGATTGTATACTCTGTGAGAATATGCTTGCGTTTGCATGTCAACTGACATTAAGCAAACTTCCAATGCTTTTAATTTACTGAACACGAAAACATACGGCAATGAACTATAGCTAATCGTATATATATATATATATATATATATATATATATATATATTATATATATATATATATATATATATATATATATATATATATATATATATATATATATATATTATATATATATATATTATATATATATATATATATATATATATATATATATACATCATTCGAACCACTGCACTGTTTCCAGTGGTTCTAATGATGTCGCACATCTTTTGTTCGTCAGTATGCATACATGATTTTTTACTGGTCAACTTTAATTCTTTTCTGTTGCTGTTTGCTGTTTTATTTGAGGGACAAGCTGGGATTCTCTACGTCTGCCGCATCAAGTGCCAGTGACTTCACTCCAAACTACATACGTAGACAAAAGTCTGATGTCCAGGCTTGGAGGTAACGATCGATTCTAATAGCAGGCCAGCCGATGTCCAGGACGGCGGGGAAATTAATCCGATTCTCCTCGGGCATTGGTCAGATGATAACCCACTTACCTCCTCCGTCGTGGGTACACTGAGATAAATGGAGGGAAGGGTTGAGGTTGTTTTAATGTCCTTTCTTGCTATCATAATTTAATGTTTGTCTCGCTGCCAAAAACGATTTTCTGCGTTGCTGACCAAAATCGTGTCGTGAACATGAGGCAAGAGCATACTAAATGACCTCATAGCCAGCAAAAAAAAAAAACAGTTTGAATGTTGTGAGTGGACTCGCCTTTCTACAGTTTAGTTTTGATAGAAGGGAATGAACTCAGAAACATCAAGCAAAACATTTAAACATTTGTATTTAATGTTGTCAACGGACTCGAACGCACAGTTTAACTGTGATAGCAGGCACTGTCGAATACAGTTAACTCATTCGGCTCCGACACACCACAGCAAGACATGGATCGAGGATGATAGTTCAAGGGTGGTGTCAGAATAGCTTGGCGCCCATAGGCGCCAAGCTTTTCTGGCACCACCCTTGAACTATCATACTCGATCTGTCTCTATAAATGTAATACAATCCTTCAGAGGGCGACTTCAAAATTTGGGGATTTTGGTCCTGGGGTAGAATGTGTTAAGATTTAGGCAATGCTAGGTAATGGAAAATGTGAAAAACCAAGCACGCTTTCAAACATGAATCGAACTGTAGACCTCACTATGCATAATTTCAAGATCACCATTCTAAATCGTTGCTGGCTGAATCATCCATGATGCGAGCACTTAGCTGGCACTATGTCTGACGTATGCGTCATATCTGACCTCAGGCATGGTGAAGCAGGCAGCTTCGATACGTCATTATTTGACGTCACACGCAGTGTTCACTGCGTGTGACGTCAAATTATAAAGTATCGACACTGCCTACGTCCTGAACTGCATTAATAATAATATTAAAGCATACATAACCAACACGGCAACCTGCAACAGCACATGAACATCTACGCTTCCTGAAAAATGTGCGGGGTTCACCTATAGAGTGTCCTCGGACATCAGTCAATGCCGGACTGGTTTTGCCTCTAGTGACCTTTGATCTTCGCTTGTCAGCCGTAATGGACCCGCCGCACGCGCCTGACGTCAGCCGAAAGTGGGCCAATCGAAGAAGCTGTCACAGGTGGAGTTCGCTCGGTCAGACGGAATGGACGAATCGAAATGGTTGAGACATAATGCTGGGGGAAATGGACCAATTGAACTTGCTATTACAGGTGGAGTGCGCGTTGTTAAATGGTATGAACGAATCGAAATGGCTGATACATATTGCTGGGGGGGAACAGGCCAATTGATCAGGCTGTTACAGGCGGAATGAGCAGGGTCATGAAAAGGGGCGATTGAAAGCCGCTGATCCATGTTGTATGGAGCCATGAGACAATACAGACAAATCAAATCTGTTTTATGTGTTGAGAGTGAGAGTGTCTGGTAATAAGACAATGGATGAATCAAACGGTTCTTACATCTAACTTTATCAATTCAAATGTAAACCATGTAAACGCTTTACTGTTACAAACAAACTGGTGATAATTCAAGGGTAGTGCCAGATTAGCTTGGCGCCATCAGGCGCCAAGCTAATCTCGTACTACCCTTGACATCTAAACTAAACCTCGCGCATAAAAATTCCGCTTTGGAAAAACTATAAAAGTCCTAGTCTTAAAACAACAACAAAATTTGTCTCAACAGCAAGAAAATTGTAACTAGATAAATAACCAATAATATCCATTCGTCTTTTTGTCTCGTCATTAATGAACTAATCAAACTCGCTAAAGAGGGTGTGATACAAGATACGGAGCGTGGTACACGAGGGATTTGGGCCAATCAGACCGTTTCGATTTTGTTGCGAGTTGTGATCGCATATTACAAGTTGATCGAAACTAATCCAAAAGGTACAAAGTAGTATGATTAAAAAATATGTGATGACTTGGCACGGAAATGCATCACAGAGTGGCACGGAAACAGTAAAGCAAGACCGATACAGCGGACATGTCAGAAACTATTTTGTTTTCTTAAGTAAAGAAAAAAATAGCAAAGCATGAATATATCAAAATGACCACAGCAAGTGAATCCCGCGTAAGCGTTCAACACAGTCTGCAGAATCATTCACCCTTTGGCTGTCAGTATAACATTTTGTCAAAATTATTCCTCAAGGCATCAGCTCGAAAAAGGCGCAACCCTTTTGCTGTCGGTTTGGTAGTGCTTTTTGTCGAGGTGATTCCTGCAGGAATCACCTCGACAAAAAGGGCTACCGACAGCCAAAAGGTTAATTATTATGCAGCCTGCATTGAACCCTGCAAAATCATTCACCTTTTCCTGTCGGTTGCACTGTCTGACATCACAAGGCGATTTCAGCAGAAATAGTTACACTCTTTCAAATCTGGGACTCCATTTCTTTCCAACATAGGAGGCATTTGCTGAGGAACATGCACCATTTGTGACCATAGCCGGAGGAGACTGTCAAGCGTGTAAAATTCAAAGAGATGCCCAACAAAGAAATAAACACGCTTAGAAAGGACATTACATTATTGAATGCTGTTTTTTTTTTAATTTCAAAATAGACATACAGCGAGTAATACAATGTACTACATTGTTGTCTTCTCAGGCGAGATGGATGGTACATGGCAACAGTGGCGAAACCCGCTGCTGATAGCTGGGGGGTTATTTTTATAAAACCATGGCAACATTGGCTAAAGAAGGCTAGTAAAGAAGAAGTATTCCATTATGGTGTTGGGTGTTTTTCCATCATATTTAAGTTTTTAAAAGTGTGTTGTACTCGTTCCTTCTAAGCGTGTTTCGGTTTTTGTTGGGTATTAATTTACCAGTTGTGGAAGTTTGATGGACCACAACATATCAAATTTAGCAAGCTGACTGGCTTTGCGCATCTGTTGCCATGGTGCAGTAATATCCATCTCAAACCCAAAATAAAAGAACAGCAAACAAACAAACAAACCCACAAAAAAACCGGAAATCGTAATAATTATTAATTCGCTGCGCAAATATTTACAAATTTAGACCATAAAACTACCTCAAAACAGCCGTTAGTGTATGCGGGCACCATTAACGTATAACACACAAGATATTCGACAAAATCGTAAACAACTTAACGTAATAAACATTTAGATATTTTGCACAAGGACAGCAATCAATACCAGACAAACAAACAAGAACAACAAAACTGCGAGCACAATATATATGGTCCAAAATCACAGACCAGCACACATATAAAGTATATACGAGGACTAATTATCAGAAAATCGGAAACTGACCATTAAAAAGTTGAATTTTTACCATCTAAGAAATATTAGGAGGGCAGGAAAACGCGCAAAATATACCGAAATAGATTATGTTGGTGTAAGGGAGGTATTGAAGAGGACTTCAAATACTAATTTCACAAAGGTAACTTAATACGGCCTGGATTAAGGGCAGGATATTAGGTCGAAAACACGTCTGATAAAAAGAATGTGTCCATAATCGTTTGTTGGTTGCTGGGTTGCGCAGTTGCTTAGGCGGTGTATGAGTGATTGACTGACTTGACTGAATGACTGACTTACTCATTCGTTCTCTTGCTCGTTCGTTCGTTCGTTTGTACCTTCCTTCGTTCGTTCGTTCGTTCGTTCGTTCGTTCGTTTGTACCTTCCTTCCTTCGTTCGTTCGTTCGTTCAGTCAGTCAGTCAGTCAGTTAGCCAGTCAGCTGGTTAATCACTGGGTTTAATGCCATGAAAAGGTGGGCTATCAAAGGACTAAGAGAGAAAGCCACAAAACACAAAACGGCAGACTTTCTTCACACAAAAGTAGCCCTAGATTACCAGTGTATAAACAGATACCTACTCAAAGCAAGGACATCACACAAAAAAAAACAGCCACAGCCACCTAAATGGTGGTCTTTAATAACAGGTGATGGTCTTAAATGACATGCGATCTATCATAACAGGTTCTGCTGTATGTAAGTACTTGTTCAGAGAACTCCGCTTGTGTGCAAAGACAGACATATATGCTCACACGTGCCCGCGGACGTCAAAGGCAAATGACCACCCAAGTCTGCCCTGGTTTTATTTTATTCCAGTGTTCCTCAAACGTGCGATCTAAATGGACGTTCAGCCTCTCGAGTTTCCTCCTACAGTTTAAAACCAAAAACCTGCAGGCGGCATAGATTCTCATGAGCCCCCGCGACCAGTGCGGGCTTACGGAGGATCTATGCCAGTTGATCCAAAGCTCATCGCTACACCATCTTTCTTCTTTAGAGAAGAAAAGTTCCATCGAAGGTGTTCTAAAAAGTCTTAAAGGGAACACGATGTCAGCGCAACACAGACGTATTTTGTAGTCTCACACAACAAAATCAAATAACTTGTTTTGTTTTTTTTTTATCGGAGTAGTAGTTCAGCCACAAGAGAGTATTAAAGAAAGCATTTGTGATGTCGTTAGACATAAAATAACCCCAATGTTGTACTGACCTCCCATCCCCTTTAACGTGGTTTTACGTTTATTTCATTCAAGTCCAGCTAACTGTAAAAGAGGCAAAGAACCTCATCAGCTCCCGTTTCTCGCGGGGGCTGATAAGGATCTATGCCTCTTGTTGACGTCAATTTATTCTTCTGTTCGTCAAGCAGGGGAAGGTTTTGGGTACTTTACTGGCGTCGATGCAGACGCAATGAAAAACAGAAATAAAGTCCCCTAGCATCATTATGCAGTCTTTATCTCCGCTAAAAGCTCTACCTGCTGCGATAAGAGCTAGTCATTGTGTTCATGTGCTCAAAATATACACTGCATTTTTTTAAAATAAAAAACCGAGAAAGACGGCGGCGGGAACGTGTTGGGGCGGGGTTAATGAGGTTGGGAAGAGATAGGGAGAGAGAGAGAGAGAGGGGGGGGGAGGTGTTGCACCCCAACCATTTTCACGCACCAAACAATCTTAAATTCCGCAAATCTCGTAACCGCTTGAAATGACACTAGCTGTGAGCTGTTTGACTGGGTGCTTCGTTAGCTCAAAGAATTCCTCTTTGTGATAATGGAAATGATAGTCAAAAAGAGTTATTTGGTTTTTTTTAAACATACCGAAAAAGATTAGTAGATTAGATCCATATAATTTTAAATTCTCACAGTAAGACCCATCTTTCGCAAGGAAGTCGCTATGACTCCAGACTAAGAGGACTGCCTGAGGCGTGGAAACGATTGTACTGACACGATGTAGCAGGAGAAGGGAGAAGGTGGGGTGAAGAAGAATCTGCTACGGTAGGAGAAAGGGCCTTAACTCATTTGATATGTGCCACCTCCAGATACGCGGCATAAGCAGTGTATCCGGAGGCTGCACGTCTAGAATGAGTTAATTTTGACCCGGATACAGTCGGGACTGCGCCTGAAAAGGCCAGGCTAGTTTTATTAGGTGGAGCGACCTGTTTTCTCGTGTTCTATCTATGATTATCTGAAAACAGAGTTCGCAAATGGAGTGGGGCTCTCTCGTGTAGAATCGTGTATACATTCGAATTGTTTGTTTAATGCCAGCAATTTAAGAGATTTGGGGGGGAGTTTTTAGCTGTGGGGGTGGGTCCAGGAGTTTAACACCTCGGAGAAAGTCACAATCCATCCATCCATCCATCCATCCAATCTATTTATCTATCTATCCATCCATTCATCAATGCACAAACCTACAAACCACCGTTATCACCATCAGCAGCAGCATCATTCATGCCCATCATTATTAAACTAAAAATCAAAACACGCTCCTGCGAACTGACGGTTCTACAGACAACCCTCCACATCTATAAGAGGCATAAATCTTCATAAGCCCCCGCAAGTTAGAGAGAATCTATGTCTCTTGCTAATCTCACAACCATCAGCTACAGCCACTTACGCTCAGCCTGGAAATCCAAGACCACACCATTACACAAATAACTGAACATCGCCTACTTATTGTTGATAACCAGATGAAATGACAATCTCACATCAATGTTGTCTGTAAAACTGTGTCCAGAAATGTTTTTATGCTGTCTAAGCTAAAATATCTTCTTGATGTCGACGCTCGCAAACTATTCTACAATGCCCATGTCAAATCCCACATCGATTATGCCTCCATGACATGGGATGGCAACGGTGACATACACTTGAAGAGGCTTAACTCCTTGCATCGCAGAGCAGTGAAGCAGATCCTGCCTGATCCAGCCCTTTCAACCGACCAAAATTTTGAAAAACTAAAAATGCTTCCTCTTGACAGGCACCATCTTTTTAACAAAGGGGTAGCCATGAATAAAAATTGGAATGAAATCCACCCAGAATACTTGTGTAAGCTCTTCACGAAGGCAGCTTTAGGCTATTCAACATCAAGCCTCTTCAAGTGCCTGTTATCTAACAGCTCATTCACTGGTTTGGGTATCCCCATCGCCTCAAGGCTTGATATTAACCTCCTCGCGCACGGAGTGTGCGTGTATGTGTGTGTGCGTGCGTGCGTGTGTGTGTGTGTGTGCGTGCGTGCGTACGTGTGTGTGTGCGTGCGTGCGTGCCTGCGTGCGTGCGTGTGTGTGTGTGTGTGTGTGTGTGTGTGTGTATGTGTGTGTGTGTGTGTGTGTGTGTTGTGTGTGTGTGTGTGTGTGTGTGTGTGTGTGTGTGTGTGTGTGTGTGTGTGTGTGTGTGTGTGTGTGTGTGTGTGTGTGTGTGTGTGTGCGGCGCGAGCGCGCGCGAGTGTTTGATTTCAGTGAAGGAAGGAATTTTTAAAAAATATCCTTTTTTTCGTTTACATTGTTAGCAATCATAATCGGTGCCCTCCATTTTGCCTTATCCATCTATTTAGAATTATTTGTTATATTATGTGCACTTGTAAGTTAGTAGCTGTTTACCTTTGTATGTTAGTAGCTTTTTACCTATAGCAGAGTCATGTAGATTTGCAACGGCAAGTGTGAAAAATGTCACATGTGCTAACTGCTTCTTCCGTTTGAGAAATAAAGTTTCATTTTATCTTGATTTCATTTCAATTCATTTCATTTACCTCTGTCTTTTTCTCAAACGGAAGGGATCATAAGGCTTTCAACTGATCTATATTCCGGACGTCGCTGCAGTAGATGACGATAATAACTCGCATACACTGGTCGTCTCCAGGAAAAGGCAACCAGTAGGTAACCGTTGTATTGTCGGGATTTGGAATGAGTCACGTTTCGCTGGAACTAATACTTCATAAACTGTCTATAATTATGCGGGATAACATTCAAGGCTTTTGTGGAAAAGCGGTGAAATTTGCCACACAAAAAAAAAAACCAGCATCAACCCGCACACGGCCGAGGAAAAAAAGTGAATGAAATCCAACTTCAAGAGACAGATCCCCCACATTTGCGGGGGCTCATGAGGATCTATGCCTCTTGCAGACACCACTTTGCATCCATGTTTCTTGGACGGTTGGGGATCTTTGGCGGCGAATTAACAAAGATTTCAGAAATATGGTCTGGCAGTTGTTAACCACCACAACCACCTTTCTGCTCCTCCATCCCTTTCTCTCCCCCCCACCCCCACCCCCACCCCACCCACCCGACTGCACCCTCCCCTCTCCCATTCCCCCCCCCCCCCCTGCATCCCATCCCCCCTACACACGTATGCTTTGTACGGAAAACAGAAACTGAAACAAAGTAAGATCTTCAGTATGCTAACTGAAACACCACTACTAAGGGAAAGAACTATGCGTCATGCACTCAGCACGGTTGTGTCCCTTATCCTGGGTATTGATACGAGCTTAAAGTAACCAAGTTTTTCTGTCAGAAATTTAGCTGTATTTTGGATACAAATATAGAAAGAGTGACACAAAAACATCAAGACCCTACATCACACAGGCAATACCATTTCCTGCTATCTTTTCGCTCTATTCTTTTTGTGGACCTGCATATTCACCCCGGCACCTTTTCGAAACGAGGCCAGCAGTTGAGTATGCGTGCGATATGTAACATGGCATGACAAAATGACAGAGAGGATACATTAACCTGCAAATAGGTGCCGGTCTGTGATATTGGACCTTACGGCTGGAAGCCGTAAGGTCCAAAATCACAGCGCAGCACACATGCACACAACGCAAAGGTTTACAATCCGGCCACTCATCCGGCGGCATCAGCCATTTGAAACTCAGTACTGACTCTATTCACGTTAGCGTTATCTTTGTGATTTAAAACGAGGTTTCAAGTGCCGAGTGCACGATACAATAGGAGTTAACTCATCCAGCCCCAACGCCGTACAACAGGAGATGGATGGACCATGATAATTCAAGGGTAGTGCACTACCCTTGAATTATCATGGTCCATCCATCTCCTGCAACTGGTACATAATAGGTGACACCTCCGAGATTTGGGAAATGCGGCCTTGGGGCTAAATGGGTTAATCCGAGAGTTAGTAGAAGTGCGAATGTAGGCCTAGTCTAAAGCTGTTGTCAGTGGTACAAACGGTTTACAATCCACTCCGCGTCCATTAATCAATCGAGTCCACTGACTATATTCACACCAGCGTTAGGTGCGTGATTTGAAACGAGATTTCTAGTAAGTAGTGCGCGATACAACGTTACTAGTTAATCCGCAGGTTTTAGTCGCGTGGATATAGTCTAAAGCGTTGTTAGTAATACAAAGGGCCGGTCCGCAGCGTGGCATGAGTTTAAAATTAAAAAAAAAATAAAAAAAAATTAAAAAAAAAAAAGTATGTTAGCAGACGGCTTTATACTACTCACAATAAGATATGGGCCGCCATAACCGCCATTGGTCATGGTTCCAAATATGCACAACTCCGTCAAATTTTAAGATTTTGTTATGAAATTTAAGGACAAAACTTTCTTAGTCTTAGGGCTTATAGACTGATCATAATTTCAAACACACACAACTCTGTCGAAATTTCAGATTTTGTCCCGCAATTTTTAGACACGATTGTAGACATAACCCTTTGCGTGTCGATAGCGGTTTTAGTCGCGATGATTCCTATAGGACTGTCTACAGTCCAAAGGTTCAAAGGCAAAACCTTAAAATCTGGCTTATTGACTTGTAATGGTGGCATCTCTTTCTTCCTCCCCAACCCTTCCCCCGACACCTTAGTCATCCCTACGCCCGCCTCCTCCCCCTCCCCCCCCCCACCCACCCACCCCCAATCCCCCAATCTGTACTGTTTGATGACAAAGAACTGTGAGGGGTCGCAAATGGAAGTGAAATTATCTTACCTGAATGGCACAAATTATAAATAGTCTCAACATGACCTAATTTGCGACAGGCAATTTTCTAATCGAAGAAAAGGAACTCATTCTTTGCGCATGCGTTTCAACCATTCTGTATTTGTGTGTGTTCGTGGTGTAGGAACACGTTCTTCACAGGGATGCCTCACCGTGTCTGACATGTTCCTTTCCAGCCTTACCCCTTTGCGTGTCGGAAGCGGTTTTAGTCGCGATGATTCCGATCGGAATCATCGCGACTAAAACCGCTACCGACACGAAAAGGGATTTTTTTTTTAATATTTTTTTTTAAATCAAACAAAGTGCGGTGGGGAGAGGTGTTATTTAGGCAGACGACAGTCTAGCGTCCGAAAATTCAAACAAAGAGCGTGAAGGGGTGGGAGGGGGTGGGGGGTCGGGTGGGTAGAAGGGGGATGGGAAGCCCAGTGTTTTGATACGCAACAGTCGTCTGTCCTCGATCCCAACAACATGAAAATTAAAATCTTATGATTTTTTTTTCTTCAATAAATTTTTTTCCCAAAACAAGTTTGCCTCAACAACAACAAAATAGGAAGGGTGAGACATATGATCCAAAACGACAGACCAACACGCATTTTTCACTGACGTGTTTTTTATGCGGGCAAAAACAATCTTTTTGTTGTTTGTTTTGATGAGTGGGAGGACTTCAATTGTGTCGACAATTCAGTTTCTCTCGATCTTCAAACGGTTTTATCCCTATCTGTGTAGATTTCACAACACACTGTTACTTCTGTATCCCTGCAGACAAAAAGCTCCAGGCGTTTTTCAACACAGGCTTTGCTATCGCAAAACTGCAACATTAAACATTGGTTCGGCTCTACCTATTCTTGGGTACATGTTAGCACTTTGTACTTCAGTGTTGACACAGCTCTGGTACCATTTTTGTCCTGTGTTTGCTTTAGGTACTCATTCCAGAATGGGCGAACCCGTTTCCATGCCAGGGCCAACTGACTCAAATTTCGAAAGCATGAATGCTGCAATTTCTGTAAACCTCAAGCGATTGGTCGACTATGATATCTCAAGGGCATTGCCCGACTGGCGTGGCGCCAAGCACTGCGGTCAATCCATTTATCTGCTCACGGTTGGCGCTGGAATGGAAGCTGACTGTGTTTGCGGTAGTACTAGTGGGGCCAGGAAGGCTGAAGACCTGCCAGTGTTAGCTGAAGAGGTGGAAGCAGCCGTACGCGGCCTGAAGGGAGGAAAGTCTCCAGGTGTAGACAACATACCTGCTGAACTGTTGAAACATGGAGGAGAAGTAACAACGAAGGTCCTCACTACACTCTGTCAAAAGATATGGGAGCAAAAGAAATGGCCAGTAGAATGGACACAGTCTCTAGTGATCCCGCTCCCCAAGAAAGGAAACCTGAAACAGTGCCAGAACTACAGAACTATCAGTCTGATAAGTCACCCTAGCAAAGTAATGCTTAGAATCATTCTCAACCGCCTCAAAATTTTCGCCGAGGAACTGCTGGCAGAAGAACAGGCTGGCTTCAGAGTTGGAAGAAGCACTGTAGAGCAGATTTTCAACTGCCGCGTCCTGATCGAGAAACATCTGCAGCATCAGCGCGAACTCTACCACAACTTCATTGATTTCAGGAAAGCATTTGATCGCGTCTGGCACGACGGACTCTGGCAAGTCATGAGATCGTTCAACATAGAGGAGGGACTGATCCAAATGATAGAAGCGCTTTACAAGAACGCCTGCAGCGCAGTTCTACTTAACAATCAGTCAGGCGAGTTCTTCAGGACGACGATCGGTGTCCGTCAAGGATGCCTGCTCTCTCCTGTCCTTTTCAACATATTCCTGGAGAAGATCATGCAGGAAACCCTACACGACCACCATACTTCAATCTCTATTGGTGGCAGATCCCTGTGCAATCTTCGATTCGCAGACGACATTGACCTCATGGCAGGCAGCAATAGTGAGCTCCAAAACCTGACAGACAAACTTTCAAGTAGCGCAGGGTCTTATGGCATGGAGATCAGTACGGATAAAAGCAAAGTGATGATCAACACCACAAGCGACAGCAGCAGCAACATTCACATGAACGGCCAGAAGCTAGAAGAGGTCAATAGCTTCAAGTACTTGGGAGCCACCCTGTCCAAAGACGGTAGTTGCATAGCAGAGATCCGTATCAGGATAGGTACAGCAACATCCGCAATGGCCAGGCTGGACAGGATATGGCGAAGTAACTCCATCAGCTTCACCATCAAGTACAGGCTTTACAAGTCCCTCGTAGTGTCTATTCTACTCTACGGCTGTGAGACTTGGACACTGCTTGCAGACTCAGAAAAGAAAATCCAGGCCTTTGAGAACAAGTGCCTGAGGAAGTTGCTCCGCATCTCGTACCGCGAGCACAAGACCAACGAATATGTACGGAGCATCGTCACTTCCCTGGTGGGCCCACATGAACCCCTTCTGGCAACTGTGAAACGGCGCAAGCTTGCTTGGTTTGGCCACGTGACCCGACACAACACCTTGTCTAAGACTATCCTCCAAGGCACTCTCGAAGGAAGTCGTCGGCGAGGTCGTCAGAGAAAGAGTTGGGTCGCAAACATAAAAGAATGGACCGAACTCGAGATGCCAGACTTGCTTGCCACCGCCCAAAATAGAACTCAGTGGAGAGCACTGTCTGTTGCTGCTGCCTTTCAGTCCCCCCAACGCCCAGTTCGGGCAAGGGACTGATGATGATGATGATGAATCATCGGTAGCAGTGTCGTTTTTCAAGCTATTGACTGAGCGGATAGTGTCATTTTTTGTATTTTTGAACGCCTGTTGTATAGATGCATGCTCCAGGAAGTTGGCTGGTTTGCAAAATGGGAGATGGGGGGGGGGGGGGGAGAGAGAGAGAGGGAGAGGGTGGGGGCTAGGGAAGGGTTACAGATAATTCGTTAGTTTTCGTCGCACCTAACAAAACGGCCAGGGGCTTAGGTTTGTTTTAAATATGTTTCTTAATAATTTACATACGAAATGTACGGTCGGGACCCTTGTGTTGTTATTTCACACTTTTGTTATATCCGGTGTTGTCATCGGTCCCGCCGCCCCCCCCCCCCACCCCCCCCCGCTCACCCCCCCTCCCGCCTACCGCCTACCCCTCCCCCCGCCCCCCCCCCCGCCCGCCCCCCCCCCCAAAAAAAAATTAAAAAAATAAAAAATAACACAGACAATAGGCAGACGTCGGCCGCAGACCGACTGCGGCCTACGTCAGCCAGTGGATCTGTGCTCACTGGGGTAATTCTAATTTTCCTCACTTGGAGAAAAAACACATCTTTGTGACAATAAAATCGCTCCAATTAGCCTAAATACAACCCTACCTGCAACGGCAGACAGCCAATCCGCAAATAACGTCCTTTCATTCTCGTTTTGTAAGCACTGCTTGTCAGTACTGCGCTAGAATGTACCTAAAATAATCAATGGCTATTCCATACTAACATAGGATCACAACGTACTTAAAAATTCGATTATCTTTGTATGGTCACTAAAGACTAACGTTCAATAACACTTTCATTGACAGAGCCAATGACACATGTTAAAATCTGTTTTTGTATTAGCTAAGCAGAGCGGAAAATGGACGTTGGGGGGGGAGGGACGGGGGGGGCGGGCGGGGGGGGCGGAGGAGATACGGGGGTAGGGGAGAGGAGCCTACGGGGGTAAGGGGAAGAGAGAGAGAGAGAGAGAGAGAGAGAGAGAGAGAGAGAGAGAGAGAGAGAGAGAGAGAGAAATGAAATGAAAATGAAATGAAACTTTATTTTCCAAGGATAAAAGAATAGGTTCGCAGACCTGTTTTCATTCTTGTCCTTGCTACACACTACAAAACAAAATAACGTACATAAAATCACTCTCTTACACACACACACACACACACACACACACACACACACACACACACACACACACACACACACACACACACACACACACACACACACACGTGCGCCGGTGTGCGATTGCCGCGTGCACAGGTTGTGCCAGATTAGCTTGTAGCCTACAGGCGCCAAGCCAAGCCTGCACAACCCTCCACACACACACACACTGACACACACACACACACACACACACACACACACACACACACACACACACCGATACAGACACATCAATATATCATGTAAACATGCATTCTACCACTTAAAACTATACTACAGCAAATATAAAAAGTATAAAGGATTTTGTACATAAACCCGCTGTTGTTCTCATCATAATTATGATCAACACGGCTCACTCCAACAAACATACACACTGGCACACACACACGCGTGCGCGCGCAAGCACGTAGGGATGCGCGCGTGCACACACATACACTTGCACACACACAGATAAACACCGCGCGCGCGAGTCGACGCGAAGAAACCACAGCACTGCCACGCGGCGCGAGCACCCAATGCTGTGTCTATCGACAGCATCCCGTCTGGCCAGCCGAGTCCATGGGGTCATGGATATTACATAATGCGGCTTGCTGGTATGCCAGCGGTATATTACATGCGTTCATAAATGTTAGAAGGGAATGCAGACTATCCGTGAAATGCCGCATAAGGCATGAAGTGCTACGTGTAAAAATAAAAATAAAAATATAATAAAAAATAAAAGGAAAAATTAAGTTTTGTCTAGATGTTTGAGCAGCTTGGTCTTGTAAGTTTTAAGCGATGGCGCGGCTCTAACATCCGCAGGAATAGAGTTCCATAACTTTGCAGAGAGAGAGAGAGAGAGAGAGAGAGAATCAATGAATCAATGAATCAATGAATCAATCAAAAAATCTTTATTTTACAACGGTGAAGATATTAACACAGTCAGTGACTATGTCATTTTTCGTATCTGCCGTTGCTACAACTACGACTAAGTACAACATAATAGGGACATCAAAGCACAATGATACAAAATATATAGTCCACTAAACACAAACACACACACAAACGCACTCGCGCGTCCACACACACACACACACACACACACACACACACACACACACACACACACACACACACACACACACACGATCGTTAGAATATACACGTACATTTGTGTGTCTACGTATAACTAGATATTATTATTTGAGTGATGTCAGATATCTATAAAGACTCGTCTTGAAACGAGATAATGTCGGAGTAGCTTTAACGTCATGTGGGAGTGAGTTCCACAGTGGAGAGAGAGAGAGAGAGAGAGAGAGAGAGAGAGAGAGAGAGAGAGAGAGAGAGAGAGAGAGAGAGAGAGAGAGAGAGAGAGAGAGAGAATGAGAGAGAGAGGAGGAGTTGAGGAGGCGGGGGTCTGGAGTGGGGAGGAGGCGAAGAAGGGGCGGGGGTGGTGTGGCCGTCGTAAATAGGGGTTAGTGCCGTGTTAGTTCAATGCTTTAACCCTTCGGCTGTTGGTAGCGGTTTTTGTCGCGATGATTCCTGAAGGAATCATCGCGACAAAAACCGCTACCGACAGCCAAATGGTTAAAATATAAAACTGAATTAGAATATGTAGCTCTTCACCTACGGATGTCGACTTCAGACGCCGCGAGATTACTTCCCCTAGAACATTATCGGCGGTGAGATGAGCCCAGCCAAGGTTCGCTACCAGTGCGTGGGCTAGGCTATTTTTAGCCCTGAACGTGTCGTTACAAGCCGTTACTTGATATGCGAACCGGACCCTTAACCCTCTGGCTGTCGGAAGCGCTTTTTGTCGCGATGATTCCTGCAGGAATCATCGCGACAAAAAAAAACGCTACCGACAGCCAGAGGGTTAACATAGGCAGCGAAAGGGTTACACAAGCACGAGAGGAAGATCACAGGCGACGACTCAAGAAACATTAAAGTACTCTTCAGCCACCACGGTATGTTCATCATTACAAGATGGTGGTGGAATGTAAAGATAAAACCCCTCTTGGCTCTTGTACCTAGTTAAGCAACGTCTCATCAAAAATCGAATAACACAACTGAATAGTTTGCCCGATTAGCAAAACATAACGATCTGTATAATTGTTAAAGGCACATGACAGAGAGTTTGTAAGCTAAATCACCAGCCCAATCTGCAGCGATCTGGCAAAAGACAATTTAAAAATAAAATAAATAAATAGAAAAGCGAGATTATCATTATCATACAAAGAAAATATCGCTTTTCTATAAAAAAAAAAAAATGACTTATCGCTTTCGCTATACGAAGAATCAAGCGCGTGAAATACAAATAAAATATAAAAAAGAAACATGCTTTAAAAGGCACAATTGTGTTGTAACTGTCCTGTTTAAACGTGTTTCTTTCTTTCTTGGGATTCTCTCTTCTGTCTCAAACCCCAGCGTCATTTATGAATGACCCTTGTAAAACTAAAGTTAGGTTTATCAACTTTTGTTCATGTCCTCCTCTGAAAATGACTTTGAAAGCTTTTATCTACCAGATGACCATGGGGAAAAGAAAGAATCGACAGTGATTGGTAGCGGGGCGTTTTCAATGAATACAAAACATACATTTTCTTCCCGAACAGTTCCAAAGTCATTCGCACTGCATCCAAAAGACCCCCGAGTGCACAAAGGCCATCGGGCTGACGTCGGCCGTCGTTGGCCCGCGCACGCGCGGGCCAACGGCGGCCGGCGTGGACCCGACTACCTTTTGCGCATAGGACCGTTATCACCTCTTGTTCCAGTCAGTCCTCCGAAAATTACTGTGAAAGTTGTGGTACATGACCACGGGTAAAGGAAATAATCACTTCACTGGTAGGATTGTGTTCATTAATCACAAAACATATATGTTTCTTCCCAAACAGTTCCAACAACAGTCATGCTGTATCCAAAACAACCGTTTTCAGCTCTGGTTCCAGCCATCCTCTGAAAATTACTTTGAAAGCTATGACAGATGACCATGGGAAAAGAAAATAATCTAGTTATTGTTAGGATGCGTTCAATGATTACAAACAACAAAAAAAACATACATTTTCCCTTCAGAATAGTTCCAAAGTCATTCACACTGTATCCAAAGTCCCGTTATCAGGTACTATTCCAGTAATCCTCTGACAATTACTTTGAAAGGTGTGGCAGGTGACCCGTGGGGAAAGAAAATAATCCAGTAAATGGTTGGATATTTCCATTAAACACAAAACATACATTTTTCCTCTCAAATAGCCCTAAAGTCACTCCGAATGAATCGAAATGACTCGTTGTTATAAGAAAACGGCAGTTTTATTGGTAGGATTTTTTCATAAATATAAACAATACAATTTCTTCCAAAATAGTTCCAAAGTCATCAGGGGCGGATCTAGGGGGTCGGTTCAGAAGCCCCCCCCCCCCCCCCCGCCGCCCTTCACCGCCCCCCGCCCCAACAGGCC
>BTPG01000001.1:154471111-154476111 GCA_036245525.1 Semisulcospira habei | reverse complement strand
GAGAGTTTTAATGGAGAGGGGGGGGGGGGTGGGGGGGGGTCAGATGGTGTTTTTGTCTAGTGGTAATCAGCATACATTTAGTTTTGGAAGGATTCGGTACCATGGAGGTATTTTGACACCACTGTGAAACGTCATTCAAACTACTCTGAAGAGATCTAGTTATACAATATATATCTGATGATGAAACGTCAAGAGTCCCGTCGTCTGCAAAGAAACTGCAGGTTACACTGGGGTCAGATATATGTAGTGGAAGATCGTTGATATAGACAGAAAATAATAACGGACCAAGGATAGATCCTTGTGGTACTCCTTGCGCTACCACTCCCTCACGTGAGTTTGTCCCATTCAAATGGACATATTGTGTGCGCTCGTGCAGGTATGACGTAAGGAACGCAAGGGTGCCAGCTCTTAACTGATAGGCAGCAAGCTTCTGAATTAAACTCTCATGATTAACGAGGTCAAAAGCTTTCGAGAGGTCCAAAAAGACAGTCCCAGTCATTTGACCACTATTCATCCATCAGCCATCTATCAACTAAATGTGTTAGTGCTGTGTGACAAAAGTGCTTTAAACGAAAGCCCGACTGCAGTGAATGAATGGGTTTGTGTTTTTCGAGATAACTTATGCTGCACCTGCGTGTGGATGTGCCTTTCAATCGGTTTAGACAAAGTTGATAGCAGGGAAATATGTCTAAACTTGTTTGGGTCAGTGAGATCTTTTGTTTCCGGTAATGGTATCACCTTTGCTGTCTTTAAGCTGGACGTTAACGAATCTATGATACACGGCAGAGCCAGTTTGAGAACAGTGCTGCCAATACCATCATGGCCAAACGTACGTTTATTTTTTAATGCCGAGATGGATTTTCCCACGTCATGAACCGTTAATAATGAAATATGAAATGATGTATCGGGAGTCAACCTCTCATTACAGAACCTTTTCAATTGTTCTGACACCACAGATGGCTGATCGGGAGATGTGGTCTGGAGTAGTGAACTGGCGGCAGAAAAAAATGCTGATTAAATATATCAGCTGGGATGTTTGTACACTGAGCAGTATTTTTTGACCTCGTGAAAGCGTTGAGCGCACGCCAGACAGATTTAATATCCTTTTTGCCATTCATCAGTCGGTGAAAGAGAGACCTCTGAGCCTTTCTCACTAGGGACTTTACATAATTTCTTTGTTTTCGAAAGGCTGCAAAATCTTTATTTCTTTTATATTTATCTCGGATCTGCATGGCACCCTTGATTTCGTTATTTAAGCAGGCGGGCTGCTGGGGATTTTTGACACGTTTCTCTCTGAATGGGGCATGTGTGTCAAGAACACCAAGAAACAATCTGTACCATTCAGATAAAGCCTCGTTAGGATCACTATGGTGGTAGACCGTATCGAATGACGTTACTTAAATCGTCTAAAAATGCATCCCTGCTAATGTGTTTAAGCGATCTATATCTAATGGTTGTCTGCTGATGCTTGCGGAAAGAATTATCCGATTTTAAGGTCCAGCAGCAGCACACAGGATAGTGATCGCTAATCCCTACCTGGGGCACTTCCACTCTCACCACCCTTGACTTACTGGTAGTGTATATGTGGTAATTAGAGTGGAGAAAGGAGGACTAACACGGGTTGCTGTGCTAACCAGTTGTTTTGACCCAAACATAGAGACAGTGCACTCCCAAGCAGGATTACTAAGAAACATTGATATTATTAAAATCACCCAGAATCATCATCTCAGAGCTTGACTTTCTCACTTTATCCATCATAGCGAAAGTAAACTCGTCAAACCATTGAAACGCTGATGCTGGGTTTCTGTACAGGAAGCCGATCAGCACGGAGCTGGATTTGTCTGTCCTCAACTCAACCCAAACACATTCAACCGTCTGTGATTCCGGGTAATACCGCTGACCGAACTGTGAATGTATACTGTCTGACCCGGGTAAGCGGCATCGCGGCGGAAGACAGTAAAGTCCTGGATAGAAACGGCCTCATCACTGATATTAGAGTTGAGGCGCGATTCTGTGACACCGAACAGATGAAAGGGCTTGGGTTGAGTTAGGAACACACAAAGATCGGAAATTTTGTTGGCTAAATGATACACATTTAAGTGCCCAATGTGTAGCTGTCGTCATGCCATGAACGTGAGAGAATATAGTTCAGGTTGCAAATGTAAATTGAAGTCTCCGCTGAGCGCAGATTATACACGAGGAATGTTCAAATCAACACAGTACACTTGTCGGCGAAAGCCAAAAGAAATAAGTGAAAAGTTTGATGAAGAAGAGTTCACGGATGGGCCTACCGAACTGCGACCAGTAAATAAGACACAGCGGTCGCTTAGCGGGACTAATCTGCTCCTCACACTGTACACAGTCACGGCTAAACAATCCCGCTGCGTGGCAGGGGAGGTAAGTCCGTCAGCACTATGTAGAGGCACACAGAGATAAATTCTGAAATGTGTCCGGGATACCTGATATTCAGGTACAAAAGCTAAAGAGGCAAAAGGTTTTGTGCCTCGAAGCACTAATCAGACGAGCAACACACGCAGAATGAATGGTGTACACTCACACCGCAATACTGACAATACTGTAAAAAGTCAGCAGCCAACAGACCAACACAACAGACCTAAATAAATCAGTCCTACAACAATGTGCAGAATACAACAAAATGAACTTGAAAGTGAAAGTCATATCATTTGTACAGGAACTAGAACTGTTGTCGATGGTCTGCTAAAAGCTAATGAAATCTGGCCGCATTGTGTTGTCGAGCCCAATAATCAATGTTACCCCATGGCATGAGAGAGAGATAAGGCACCTTTACCCTGTGAAGGCAAAAGACAGTAAGGTCTTTTCTGTGAAAAGCGAGATTTTCATTAAATTATTTTTAAAATCTGGCTTTTCACAAAAATTGACTTGCTGTCTTTTCCCTTCACGGGGTTGATGACCTGTCTGACATATTATCAACCCGTTCGTCGCCGAGAAAAATACAGCACCGCCCAACTGCAAGAGGTATAGATCCTCATGGGCCCCCGCATTTGCGAGGGCACATGAGGATCTATGCCTCTTGCTGACACTACTTTGAATCCATTTTCATGGGACAGCTAGTTTATTTGTTTGTTGTGTGTGTGTTGTATTTCTGAGTGCAGAAACAGTGGAGAGCAGAAACACAAGTCTGCGTCAACAAGCACTTGACGGGTTAACGCATTAAAATAATTACGGTATTTATAAATGTGCTTATCTTATAATAATAACGGTATTTATAAATGTGCTTATCTTATAATAATTACGGTATTTATAAATGTGCTTATCTTATAATAATTACGGTATTTATAAATGTGCTTATCTTATAATAATTACGGTATTTATAAATGTGCTTATCTTATAATAATTACGGTATTTATAAATGTGCTTATCTTATAATAATTACGGTATTTATAAATGTGCTTATCTTATAATAATTACGGTATTTATAAATGTGCTTATCTTATAATAATTACGGTATTTATAAATTAATGTGCTTATCTTATAATAATTATAACTCTAAGGCGCGCACTCACAACTGGCGCACGCATGCGCACGCTTTTGACAATGACTCACCTAAATACATTACGACAGTCAGCTTAGGGTGGAGAGCATTGCGTCCCAGGTACGAAATACCCACATTTTGGAGTTATTCTCTGATGACTGGCTTACAATTTAGGAGACAGATCGACCATGATAGTTCAAGGGTGGTGGCAGAATAGCTTGGCGCCTAAAGGCGCCAAGCTATTCTGCCACTACCCTTGAGCTATCATGGTCGAGCCATATCTTGTTGTGGTGTCTCGCGGGCAGAATGAGTTAACTCATTCTACCTCAAGACCGAAACCCCCCAAATTTTGAAGTTGTCCTCTGAAGACTGCGTTGCAGTGCAGGACACAGATCGACCATGATAGTTCAAGGCGCCATATGCGCCAAGCTATTCTGGCATCACCCTTGAACTATCATGGTCGATCTTTATCTTGCTGTGGTGTGTCTGGGGTAGAATGACGGAGGGGGAACGGGTGTTGGGTGACTGACGAGAACAGAGTATATCAACCACAACAAAAATACCAGCAAGGCACTGACCTTTCTCAAGTCACGCGGCTTAACGCGAGACTTGCAGACAACCGTATTTCTAATTCGCGCCAATCAAGTCACTTTTTGGACGTTTTTCCTTCACCATCAAAAGATGAATGTGGCCACGCTTGCGGTCATTAAAAGACATTTTCTCACTAATTCACGTCTCGCTTGTAACGTACATGACACTTCTCTTGATATTCCTTTACTTCCAGTGATTATACACAGCCAACTGATTTCAAGTTCAGAGTTTTAAAGTGGTTTGAAAAAAATAAAACTGGGCTGTTTTTTTTTTTACAAAAAAAAAAACAAAAACAAAAACAAAACCGCGTGCACGTTCATACGATGTACAATTATGACTCACCACCCCCCCCCCTCCCCCGGAAAAAAACAACAACAACAACGACAACAAACAATAATAATAGTAATAAATAAATAAATAAATAAATATGCAAGGACGTTAATTGTACCCAGCCCATGGACGTACAAATTCTGCTTGCTGGGATATTGGTGGTATTACAAATGGGAGTGGCGGGAGTTTGTACCACTGGCAAACCCTATAAAGACAGTTTCTTACACACGGTCAGCCAAGTAACAGAAAGAATACCAAGGGACCACGAGTAGGTCAGTTTAGACAGTGGTCGCCTTGGCAGGTTTGACTGTATCGCTCCGACCATTTTTTTTAAAAATAATTATTATTATTATTATTTTAGCTTTCGAATTCTTTAACAACTTTTTTTAAGATTACGGATTTCTTTAAATGCACCTTGTCGGCCCGATGGACTCTTGCGCATTGGGAAAGTGGGGTGGGGTGGGGGGGGGTTGTACCACTGACAAGGTGCATTTAAAGAAATCCGTAATCTTAAAAAAAGTTGTTAAAGAATTCGAAAGATTGGACACTGGGTTGTCCTATAATT
>BTPG01000001.1:154458611-154466111 GCA_036245525.1 Semisulcospira habei | reverse complement strand
TTGTACCCCAAGACCGAAATCCCCAAAATTTGCCGTTGTCCTCTGAAGACTGCAGTGCAGTGCAGGACACAGATCGACCATGATAGTTTAAGGGTGATGCCAGAATAGCTTGGCGCCCATAGGCGCCAAGCTATTCTGGCATCACCCTTGAACTATCATGGTCGATCCATATCTTGATGTGGTGTGTCTGGGGTAGAATGAGTTAACCCGTTTAGAGTCAAGGCCGCATTTCCAAAATTCTAGAGCTGTGACAACAACTATACTAATTGTCAAAACTTAAGGGCCACCCCACTTTTTGTGTCATTGTTTATCGTCACAAGTACGCTAATAAAATACAATGTTCTTTCGATCCAAATGGGTTAAAAAATTGACCTGAGACAGTCCACTGTACAGAGAACAATAGCCAACAATACATCAATTTCCACGAACGTGTCAAATGCACGTGAAACATCGTCAGTTTTTGTGAAACGCTGTGCGATATTGGCAAGCGTACCAAAGGCAGGCAGGTGGAAAAAATCGGTAAAGTCGTGATGCGCGTGCTAAAGGATTCAGTCGTGAACACTGACTACTTCTGAGTACTACCGGTACAGTAGGGGCATAATTGTCACTTTTTTAACCATGCCACCACGACGAAGACTAACTTGGAATTTCCGGACGAGAAGTTGGGAGACTTCTTGGGGTGCCCCATTCAGTGATCCAGAGTCTGCTGGCACGATTCCAAGAAACTGGAAGGGCAGAATGACGACCCTGCTCAGGACGCCCGCGCTGCACCAGCAGAACGGAGGACAGATACCTCTGTGTGGCGGCTCTGCGCGACCGAACTGTCACGTCAACCACTCTGCGACGTCAACTGATGCAATCTGCAAACATTAACGTCAGCAGAAGCAGTCTGCCGACGTCTGCGCGAAATTGGCCTGGCTTCATACAGAGCAACAGTGAGAATACCCCTCACTCCAGATCATCGCAGAGCCCGGGTTGCCTGGTGTCGTCAACATGTGAGGTGGAACAGACTCCAGTGAACTCAGGTTCTGTTTACTGATGAGTCACGGTTCACTGTGTCCTCCAACGACGGCAGGGTGAGGGTCTGGAGACGCCAGAGCGAGCGATTCACGGATGGATGCGTCCAAGAGGTGGATCGCAACAGAGGAGGCTCAGTCATGGTCTGGGCAGGCTTCAGCAGGGAAGGCAGGACCCCCCTCTACGTCATCCGAGGCACCCTGACTGGACTGCGCTATCGGGACGAGATTGTGCAGCCCCTCATCCAGCCAGCTCTCTAAGCCATAGGCGACAATGCTGTTCTGCAGGACGACAACGCTCGACCTCATCGCGCCCGTGTGGTGGATGAGTACCTTGAGCAACGGGGCATCATGAGGATGGAGTGGCCAGCTCGTTCACCTGATCTGGCTCCCATCGAGCACCTCTGGGACGTGCTGGGGCAACGTGTAGTCAGCAACCGTCCCCCAGCTGGCTCACTTCCTGCATCAAGAGTGGGAAGCGATCCCACAACATGTTCTCCGAACCCTGGTGAACTCCATGCGTCAACGCTGCATTGAATGCTTGGCTGCAAACGGTGGGTACACTCGCTACTGACTGGACCAGTCTTGTGTGACTTTTCAAATGAGGGGTGGGTGAACATTCTAACCTACTGCCGTTGTTACAATTGCTTGATTTACTCAAAACATAAATGAAATTGTTACTGAATAAATTAGCAAAGTACTGACTCCAAGTATTGTTACATTATTTGTGTGGTGTTGTAGGTGCGTCTGCGATAAAAAGTGGCCCTTAAGTTTTGACCATTAGTATATGTACCAGTTCCAGGAGACTATGATGAATCGAACATGATAATTCACGGGTAGTGCCGGCCAGATTAGCTTGGCGCTTCAGCTTGGCACCACCATTGAATTATCATGGTCGATCCATCTCCTGCGGTAGTCCGGCGTCGAGGGCTAAATAGGTTAATAAGACGTAAAATTAAGTTATTATGTTAAATGTTACGCTAAATCCACTATTAAATCGCAAACCTGGCCTAAACATATGCTACTATGAGAGCAACGCTAAACCACAACTTAAATGTAATATACGACTTTTGAGAAAAATAAAAATGCCATGTGCTAATTTATGCATACGATCAATACCCATGCATACGCAAGAGCCGCACAAATTTTTTTTCCCCAACCGAGTTCCGGAACGCAAACTCCAAGCACAGTTCTCGGCAGAACTGTGCGTGGAGTTTGCTTTGCGGAACTCGGTTGGGAAAATAAATTTCGCAAGCCGTACGGCCAAGCCAAGTTTACACACCAGCTCACACGTGCTTATCAACGTTCGTAGTGTAAGGCCGAAACTCACAGACCAGCGCACAAATTTTTTTATCAACGCAACATGCCCACTCAGTCTCGCATGTTGTTTTTGGCATGTTGGCACTCAGTTCTACACAACATAACACTACTTGAGATCTCTATAACACTCGAACGGCGTTCATGAGCTTATAGTCTCACAACCTCCTCCACGCGAGGAAATTGAAACAGAAAGTGCAGTACGTAGGCATGCACTTTCCTAGGCTTCGAAGGTCAAACGTGTTTGCTTGCTTGCTTGTTTTTTGTTTGTTTGTTTGTTCGTTTGTTCATAAGTTCGTTCATTTATGGATTGTTGGTTGTTTTGTGGTGGGTTTTTTGTTTGGGGGGGGGGGGGTTGTTGTTTTTTTGGGTTTTTTTGTTTTGTTTGTTTTTTGTTGTTGTTTTGGGGTTGTTGTTTTTTTTTTGGGGGGGGGTTGTTTGTTTGTTTGTTTGTTTTTTTTTGGGGGGGGCGGGGGGGGGGGCGGCGGGGGGGGGGGGGGTTCTTTCCTGTTAGTGTTTGTTCCATTGTTTTGTTCATTGGTATTTTTGTTCGTTCGGGTTTTTTTTTTTTTTTGTTTTGTTTTTTTTTTTTTTGGGGGGGGTCTGTTTTTGTTTGTTTGTTTGTTTGGTTGGTTGGTTGGTTGGTTGGTTGGTTGTTGGTTGGTTGGTTGGTTGGTTGGTTGGTTGGTTGGTTGTCTCTGGCTAGTTGCTTGGTTGACTGGTTGTTCACGATGTGCATCAATGTACACTCTTGGAGCAAGAAAATAACTTCAGATACCTGGAGGTACCTGCCCCAACCCCCCACCCCCACCCCCACCCCCACCCTCCCGCACTCCCACTTCGTTGAGGAGCCATTTATGAGGAAGTGTAGGCAGGGAACTGAACGCAGCCGTGTGCCCACTAATGTGCAATTACACTCACCTCCCAGTAAGCAAAAATGTTTTCTGGCTGACGTACACGCATTAATGTAATGTTATCTCACTCTGCCCGCGACACACCACAGCAAGATATGGCTCGACCATGTGTGATATTTCAAGAGTGCGGCGGCAGAATAGCTTGGCGCCTGTAGGCCAAGCTATTTTGCCACCACCCTTGAACTATCATCGTCGATCTGTCTCCTGAATTGTAATGTTGTCCTCAGAGGATAACTCCAAAATGTGGGTATTTCGTACCTCGGGCACAATGACCGAGTTATTCCTGTTTATACCCCCCCCCCCCCTTCCCCCCTTGCAAAATAAATGGCACGCATTAGGTCTGGTTGGTGGCTTTATATGCGGAAAAGAACAAACCTGTCGGTGGGAGGGGTGGGGTGAGGGGGTCTGTTTTGGGGCCCATGTGGATCTATGCGCCTTTGCAGACGACTGCCCATGATCACCGAGTGTATTTATTACACATGCGGCCATAGTGGCGTTTTGTATCTGGAGCGAGAAAACTCATTTACTGGCCAATGCAGTAGCAGAGTCAACTCAGTCAAACTTACTCCTCAAGCTAAGATTGTAAAACACTAAATGACGTTAATCTCGGCTAGCAAGTGGCATAAATTCTCCTCTGCCACTGCGGCCGCAGAGACACATCAGTCTATTGCCTATTGCAGATGGGACGGGCTGGCTGAAAGCTACTACATGGGGTACCCCCCTAGGTCTTTTGTCTGGATATCGTCTTAACGGGAACGGATTAATGCGCGTTTGGTTCGGGCTTTTGTGTTGATAGCAGTTCAGTAGAACAACCCTTGATCTCTGCAAGAGGCATAGATTCTCATAAGCCACTGCATCCGCAGGGGCTCATGAAAACGTATGGCTCTTGCTTGTCTCAAGGCTCTCCCATAAACAGAGGCGTTCGATGGAGTTCAACTGCGATTCAAAACAAGACGGTTGTGTTTGTATTTTGTTTTCTGGATTTTGTTGAATTGAGCGTCGCATGGTAGAAACACTTGTAACAGGTTCGGTGGGGTCTGATCAGTCTTTTTTCAACACATTAATCCACGAGACAGTCACACGATTGCGGGAGACGGATCAGCACTGACAGTTCAAGGGCAGTGCCAGATTAGGTTTGACGCCCTGACCAAGCAGGACCGACCTACCTTTCACAGCTGATACCCAATCTTCAAGTTATGCAGACGCCTCGAAAAATCACTACTAGAAGCGAAAGAGTTAATAATTAAAACTAACTGTACCATTATGCGTATAATGATTTTTTTAATAGAATAAACTAAAAGCGGTAGCGATTACAAATAATATTGATGTGTTGCGTTTCTGCAAGAAATATATATAAACCTTCATTTCCCGGTGAAAATGAGTTTCAGATACTTTACTTTCCATAGTCAGTCGACTTTGATAAAGTGTGATAGACTGGCAGGTCACAGGTAGTGCCAGACTAACCTAACAGCTTAACCCTTTCAGCCCCGGATCCCTACAGCAGGAGCTGGCTTGACCATGATAATTCAAGGGTAGTGCCAGATTAGCTTGGCGCCTGAAGGCGCCAAGCTAATCTGGCACTACCCTTGAATTATCATGGTCAATCTATCCCCTGCATCTGGTACATAGTTGTTAGGCAACATCTCCAAAATTTGAGAAATGGGACCTTGGGGTTAAAAGCGTTAACAGTATCATGGTCCATTCTGTCGACTTTGCTCTGGCGGTTTTTTTTTTTTTTTTTTTTTTTTTTGGGGGGGGGGGGAGGGGCGGTTTTGTAAAAGGGTAAACAGCGTTTGTCCATTACTAATACAAATCACGAAAAGTGGAAATATAACCAGCAAAGCAAGAACATCACTTAATAAAGACTAATTAAAGGCCCACTACCGCCGTAACTATTCAAAGACACACTTCTGTAACAGACGGTTACGAACGGCTACACACAGGTCTAGCTATGGTTCATTTAGACACAGGACAATCCAGTTCAGCAGGCGTCGTCTGTATATCAAGTTATCTGACAATGACTGCGACGTAGTGCTGTCGTCTCAAAAATAATTCATGAGTCAAAAAGTGGGTACTGAAGAGTCAGATATGAGGTCATAACGACTTATTAGGTGAGCTACCAGCGAGGTCACGTGGTACGGTACGCACTAACGGGATTGGCCGAGCGACGTAGGTATAAATTTGAGAAATGGGACCTTGGGGCTAAAAGCGTTAACAGTATCATGGTCCATTCTGTCGACTTTGCTCTGACGCGACGCTGCCCTGAACCTCTCCTCACGCAGTTAGCCAGTTGGTTGGTTAGCTCGGTTTAACCCCCTTGACTGCCGAGGAAAAATGAACACTGCAAAACTGCAAGAGGCACAGATCCCCATGAGCCCCCGCAACTGCGGGGGCTCATGGGGATCTATGCCTCTTGCTGAAAGCACTTTGAATCCATGTCCCTTGGACGGCTGTGGATCTGTGACGTTGAGCTGACAATGACTGCAAAAAAAACCCGCGATGTACGTCCACTGGCAGGGAAGGGGTTAACGCCGCGCAGGCAACTAAGGATGTCTCACGCAACTTGCTAGATGACCGTCGAGAGGCGTAGCGTCCAAAAAATCACAGACCAGAACAACCTTATTGCATGAGGGTAAGAAAGACTCAAAGGAAACCACGCAGACAAGACACTGAGACCCTGCCTATACTGAACCACACCGACAAACAAAGTATAACCCCTCATACTGAGGATGCACATGGTGCCGACCTCTGCTGCCAAGAGACACAGATTCTCATGAGTCCCTGCACATTCAGGAGCTCATGAGAATCTATGCCTCTTGCATGGAAAAAAAGCTGAGGGTATAATTTTTTTTACAATGTAAAACACAGTATGACACAGACTATTGCGCCACTGTTGCATACATTGCATAACGCGTGTTGTACTTTAATTCATATTAAGCCTATTGAACCATCGCAACACTGAAATGCGTAGTGTGTGTGCTGGTCTGTGATTTCGGACCTTACGTGGCCGTAAGGTCCGAACTAACAGACCAGCAGACATGCACAGTTAGTGCACCAGCGCATCATATGTTGTGTGTCTTACAAGCAGAAGCTGAATATGGAAATGTTTTCACAATAACGTAAAGCACTGTACCGTCGGAGGTCTGGAAGAAATGTAACTTACAGTTATATATATAAATATATATATATATATATATATATATATATATATATTATATATATATATATATATATATATATATATATATATATATATATATATATATATATATATAGATGTACATGTGTCTGTGTGATGATCTGCTAGTCGTAAGGTCTAAAACCACAGTGCAGCACACATAGGCAGTGTATCGGCTCACATAGGTAGTGTACTTTACAAAAAGGGCAGGGCCGGGAGTGGGGGGGGGGGAGAGAAACTAAGGGAATGTTTTAACAATAAATTAAAACTCTGTTGCACCACAGTGACAGAAACAACAAGGCCAAAGCCATTATGGCTCACGTGTATGATCGATTTAAATATGTGTGACCTTTGTGACAAGGGCTGGCTTCTGCAGCAGCAAATCCAGGTTTTCTGAAAATGTAAGCATTTTTCACACACCTGTCAACCCCCTGTGACCCTTGACCTGTGTGAAGAGTCAACTAAATTAGTATGCATAGGAAAGTCTCATCATCAGCTATCTTTGTGCCAAATTTTGTTGAAAATTTGCAAAAATGTGGATAATAACTACAATTTTATCAAAAATTGGCATAATACACACATTTGCCAGCCTCTTGTGACCCTTGACCTTTCCGAGGGGTCATCCAAATTAGTATGCATAAATAGGTCTTACCATCAGATACCTCTGTACCAAATTTGGGTTTGAAGTTGTGAAGTTGAGAATGAAAAAAAAACATCTTTTATCAAAATAGGGCTATTTTGACCTATTTCCTGAGCTTTCGTGACCCTTGACCTTGCTGAGGGATCAATCAAATTAGTGTGCATAGAAAGGTCTTACTATCAGGTATCTCTGTAGCAAGTTTGGGTTTGAAGTTGTGAACACTATTTGAGAAAAAACGTCTTTTGTTAAATATGGCTATTTTTCACCTATTTCCTCAGCTCTTGTGACCCTTGACCTTTCCGAGGGATCAATCAAATTAGTATGCATAGAAAGGTCTTACATCAGGTACCTTTGTACCAAGTTTGGGTCTGAAGTTGGGAATAGTATTTGAATTTGAGAAAAAAATAAGTTATGTCAAAATATAGCTAATTTTGA
>BTPG01000001.1:154421111-154453611 GCA_036245525.1 Semisulcospira habei | reverse complement strand
ATTCGGTAGCTCCGCACACTTTCTAAAGTATTCACTGCGACAAACCAATCGTTAAGTCAACATAGCGGTCGCGTGGCACTACACAACCACACGCAAAGACTTGCGTTTAACAGCCCACAAAAGACGTACAGGTGCTATTGTGTTACACGCATTCAAAAAAGTTTGCCAACTTACCTTACTCGCCCGCCTTTGATTTCCTTGCACACAACCGACAATTTGATCGAAGTCCCTTTTTCGCGAGTTCATCCAGAGGCTTTCCGCGAGGCCTGAGTCCCTTGTAACTAGATGAAATTGCTTGCTCTTATATTCCTCTTTCCATTTGGGGTTGATCTGCTCCGGCACTGACCCTACCCGTGTCCGCAACTGTCCCGAGAAACCCTGGGACACTCCACTAGAGTCCAACTTCGCCCGTCGCGGTTCTGTGCTCACGGGACCTAACTCTGCGCCGTCGCGTTGCCAAGGACTCCTTAGGCGCTATTGATCTCCGAAACAAGAGAGGGCCTTGCAACAATGGTGTCGAAGTGATTATGATTACGCGAGGGGTGTTAGAGTTTGCGGCCTAGTTAACGAATGTATTAGCGGGCCGAATCGTTTTACCGGTCAATGGTGGCGGAACTGATTTCAGGTGGTCTAGTTACCGATCGCATATTGACAAATGCACTATTTGTGCAGTGGTGAAAAGCTTCAGTTTTAAATAGATCTAGGTATGACAGATTGCATGATGCTGTTGTAATACGTTATCGTTAAAATATTAATCGATATCATTTTTACGAACCAGTGATTATTGTGCTTTGCTGGATTATTTACAAATATACTACACGCTCAGCGTACTTGACGTAATCTAGTTTAGATCTAGATCGCAACATACACAAAGACATGATGTGCGAATAATTACTGAGACGGGGATTTCCGAATTCTCAGAAATTCAAAGGACAGGAAGGGGGGAGCGTGTGAGGACCTTGCCATCACCGCTTGCAAAAAAAATCAAACGATCGGAGGACGGAGAGGTGGGGGGGGGGGGGTGAGGGGAGAGAGAGAGAGAATCCTTTTCATTCACGGTCTAGAAATCAAACGACGTTGAAGGGAGGGGGGTGGGGGCATATTTTAAAAAAAGAAATTACAAAAAATATCTGGGGGGGGGGGGGGGAGCGGGTAACGACATTTCTCTTCCCAACCGTTCCGCCGAACTATGCGTGGGGCTTGCGTTACAGAACTCGGTTGCGAAAAGAAATTAGGACCTTGACGCAACTGCTGGCTGAAAAGTCAAACAATCGAGAGGGGGGGGGGGGGGGGACCTTTCCATCATCCCCTAAAAATCAAACTCAGTCTCCAATAGAGGTGGAGAAGAGGTTTCCATATTCCCAAAAAGGACATAGTCGTGTTTGGTTTGGGTTTTTTTTAATTGGGGGGTGGGGGGGGGAGGTGGACGGGGAATTGGGAGAGTGAGGAGGGGTGGGGAAGGGGAGGAACTCCTTGAACCACCCTCCCACCCACCATACAACCTCGATCCGCCCCTTAGTTTGACGTTTGAGCGTGCTTGTGCATTTTCTAGCACGGATTTGCTAATTCAGTCCTTATCTACGTAGAAAGAACACCGTGTAGCTGATTAATCGGCCGGAGCTTGTCGCCGATCTCTGCCTTTAACTGTCTTCTACAGTCGAACCTGATTGAGCGTCTACTCTAAAAAGACAGGTGCTCTCTCAAGAGAAGTCTTGAAAGGTAAAAGTGTCACCTGTCATTAAAGACCATCATTTAGGTGGCTACAGCCACAGTCACAGCGACAGCCACCTAAATGATGGTCTTTAATGACAGGTGATCTCTCATAGGATGGTCGCTCAAAACAGGTTCTGTTGTATTTATGACAGTATGTCATGCCTGCAATAATGTCTCAGTATTACCAGGTTTGAATAGTGTTACGTGGTAGTCGTAATCGCAGTATGATACAATCACACCAGACGCACGTACGTAGGGTACTTCTATAGAAACTTAACACAGCTGCAACTCGCCACACGGAGCAAAAGGTTGTAGATTACACTGGAATAACAGTTCCAACAATATTTTATTGCAGCGATGCGATCTCAGCACAAAGCATCCACAAATGCATTCATTCACTGATACACTGTCTCCTCAATGAATGACTTTCGACACACTGCGTCTCTCATACAATGTACACACATATTTCCTAACACGTTCTTTTACACTATTACAGATTTCCAGAATAATATAGCAAATATGCACAACACAACCAATCAGAAAAGAAAACGTAACCAAAACTTATCAATATTCATGACTAAAAGAATTCTCTAGAAATAACTACAAATTTCCACTACCATCTAAGCGTCTTCAATACAATGTTACGAAATGTTGCCGACAACTTTTACGTCATATGTGAGGTCACTAGAAAGATTGCGACCCTGTTCGAACCTCCCAGAGGGCCAGTGTGGCTTCAGAGCAAACAGGAGCACCACCGATATGGTCTTTGTGCTGAGACAGCTACAGGAGAAGTGCCGCGAGCAGAACAAAGGGCTGTACGTAACATTTGTCGACCTAACAAAAGCGTTCGACACTGTGAGCAGGCAAGGCATGTGGCAGATCCTGGAGCGACTTGGCTGTCCCCCAAAGTTCCTCAACATGATTGTCCAGCTACACGAGGACCAGCAAGGCCAGGTCAGACTCAACAATGACCTCTCAGAACCATTCCCTATTCTCAACGGCGTAAAGCAGGGCTGCGTGCTGGCACCGACCCTCTTCACCATCTTTTTTAGCATGATGTTGAAGCAGGCCACAGTGGACCTCGATGATGACGATGCAGTGTACATCAGGTATCGTCTCGATGGCAGCCTGTTCAACCTCAGACGACTGCAGGCCCACACGAAAACCCTAGACCAACTGATTCGTGAGCTGCTTTTTGCTGATGATGCTGCCCTCGTTGCACACACAGAGAGAGCCCTGCAGCGCATCACGTCTTGCTTCGCAGATGCTGCCCAGCTCTTTGGACTCGAGGTCAGTCTGAAAAAGACAGAGGTCCTCCATCAGCCGGCACCCAAGACAGTGTATCGCCCTCCTCTCATCACCATTGGCGAGTCTGAACTAAAGTCAGTGCACCAGTTTACCTACCTTGGCTGCATTATCACGTCGGACGCCAAGCTGGACAAGGAGCTTGACAGCAGGCTGGCAAAAGCGAACAGCGCTTTCGGGCGACTTTTCAAGCGGGTGTGGCACAATCAACAGCTGAAAACAGGCACCAAGATCAGCGTGTACAGAGCTGTGGTCCTCACCACCCTGCTGTATGGTTCCGAGTCCTGGGCCCTCTACCGCAGCCAACTACGACTCCTCGAACGCTTCCACCAGCGCTGCCTGCGTACCATCCTGGGCATTCACTGGAGTGACTATGTCACCAACGTCGAGGTCCTTGAACAGGCTGAAACTGTGAGCATCGAGGCTTTGCTGCTGCGGACACAGCTCCGCTGGGCGGGGCATGTCTCCAGGATGGAGGATCATCGCCTACCAAAGATCACACTGTTCGGCGAGCTTGCTACTGGACATCGTGACAGAGGGGCACCAAAGAAGAGATACAAAGACTGTCTCAAGAAGTCACTTAGTGCCTGCCAAATCGACCACCACCAGTGGTCTTCGCTTGCTGCGGACCGTGACACCTGGCGCTCCACCATTTACAAGGCAGCTGTCTCCTTTGAGGACTCTCACAGAGCTAGCCTTAAGGACAAGCGGCTCAGGAGAAAAAACAGAGATGCCGCAACTCAGAACCCTGGCCATACCTTCCCCTGCAGCCACTGCGGTCGAACCTGCCTGTCTCGGATTGGCCTCCGCAGCCACGAACAAGCCTGCAGACGTCGTGGTCAACTCCTATAAAATCTTCGTTCGCGAAGTCAAGCCAAGAGGAGAGGAGGAGAAAGATTGCGACCCTGCTCGAACCTCCCAGTCTAATGTAGATCAAACTTTACAATATTTTAGCGAAACTACGCGTCACAACAAAAATCGATCGCAATACTCAGTCCAAAAGAAAATGAATCCTACTAAAAGGTACGTAATTCTTATCCAAAATAACTCAAATGAATATCGGATCTTTCCTGTGATTAATACACACATGCTCTCAAAGAATAACACAACCACAAGCGTAACAAATAGAAATTAACATCGTGACAGTGCTAGTGACAGTGACCATATTATTTTGTCATTATTAGTGTTGGTGCACTTCAAACTAAACGAGCCATTCACAAATACTGACGAAAAAAAACAACAACAGATACTTGCTCTTATTACAAAGGCTACTTCTCGGGGAGCTATAAACCACTGTATTTCCGTAAACATGTAGCTTTGAGTAATCACTGCGATAAGATACAGAAACTTATTTGTTTTGCTGTAGAAAGCACACACACCCTCGATACCCACACCACCGCATTACCGACACCACCACCACCACCCACCCCACACCATCCTATCTCACCCCTTGGCTTCTCTGTCATTTAGTACCCCACTTGATTGAGAGAAAAAATTGCAGGCATGAGATTTTCAGGAAGAAATCCGGCTTTTTGAAAGCGGTGCGGGAAATCATTAGACTATTGTGAAACAAGGCAGATTCAAGTTGATTTGAATCGATCGTTCATACAAGCCGTAGGCGTGCATTCTCGTGAGCCCGTGCCACTGCAGAGACTCATGAGAATCTATTCCTCTCGCAGATGGAGGTTATGCGAGAGATTGAATCGTGCGCATTGTAATCCCTTCCCAGCCTGTGGAGACAGACAGCGTTTCAGAAGAAAAAAAATCTGTATTAATTCAACGATAAAGACTCCATACATCCAAGGAACACAGATACAACATTTGTGCAGCAAGAGGCATAGAGCCTCATGAGCCCCCGCAACTGCGGGGGCTTATGAGGATCTATGCCTCTTGCAGTTAGGTGGAGTTCGTTTATTTTTTCCAGCAGTGGAGAGATTTTGTTCCGGAGTTGTCAGAATTTTAGGATATGATTCGGCGATGTTCACACTAATAGAAATGAACTTTTACTCAGCAAGCTAAGATAGGATGCATGTAGTGCGCAAAGCCTGATCTCCGGGTTTTTTCCTAAGAATAAGAAATATGGCAATGTTTAACTCATTCAGCCCCGACACACGTACACAGCAAGACATGGATCGAGCATGATAGTTCAAGGGTGATGTCAGAATAGCTTGGCGCCCAAAGGCGCCAAGCAATTCTGGCAGCATCCTTGAACTATCATGCTCGATCTGCCTCTAGAATTGCAATACAGTCCTTCAGAGGGCAACTTTAAAATTAGGGGATTTCGGTCCTGGGGCAGAATGTGTTAAAGATCGAGATGACAAATTTCCTTCCACATCACCTTTACAATAAAGTGTCGACATATCTTAATATATTCTTCTTCTTCGTCTTCTTCTTCTTATATATATATATATATATATATATATATATATATATATATATATATATATATATATATATATATATATATATATATATATATATATATATATATATATATATATATATATATATATATATATATAAACGCCGTGAGATGGCCTTAGTTGCCTGCTCGGCGGGTAAACCCAAATAAACCCAAATAACTAACTAACTATATATAAAAAAGCACATTTCCATCCATGTGTTCCTGCTGGACTATCTTTTACAGAAGGCCACGGGTTGTGGCGCATGAGTTATTGGACTCCCCCTAACAGGCTGCACGTGTTGCAGCTCAGGTTATTTGCGACGAACGGGTCTGCCCGCCTTATTGTTTGCGTCGTGCCTTTTACCCTGTAATCTAGCTTTATTATTTAGATGATGCCAAACTAAACTTTCATTTTCAATTTCTGTTAGCCCGTTCAGTTCCGAGAAAATCTGAAAACCACCCAGCTGCAAGAGGTATAGATCCTCAGAAGCTGGTGAGGATCTAAGCCTCTTGCTAATACCACTTTGAATAATAATAATAATAATAATAAAAATAATGAATGGTTCGTGTATAGTTCAAAATCTTTTTGTGGCAAAAACTCATTGCGCTAACACACGCATACAAACATGACATAGACGATATGAAACATTACAAATAAACACAACAGGACCGCGGATCTACGACTGAGGAAAAGCAAGCTGGAAGAAGTGAGTTTTCAACTGAGCCTTAAACTGAGAGAGAGAGAGTAGGCAGATTTCGCAGGCTGGCAGGCAGCGAGTTCCAAACTGAAGGTGCAATGAAGCTGAATGAGCGTTCACCAACAGTTTTCAAGTCACGTTTCGGAGCCTTCAAAAGTTTCTCACTGGATCCATGTTCCTGGGACGTCCAGGGTTTCTTGGTGTTGAATGAAGGACGATTGGAGAAACACATTCTAGGTCAGATGGCACCAAAGACACTATATTATACTGTCTTTGATAGCACTGAACAGGTTAACCCATTGTGCCCTGACGCACTACAGCAGGAGAAGGGTCGACCATGATAATTCAAGGGTAGTGCCAGATTAGCTTGGCGCCTGTCGGCGCCAAGCTAATCTGGCACTGCCCTTGAATTATCATTGTCGACTCGGCATCTCCTGCAACTGGTGCATAGTCATTAGATGACACCTCCAAAATTTGGGTAGTACGGCCGTCGGGCTGAATGAGTTAACGTGAACCGCAGTTGGTCTAGGTGGAAGTTATTTTTTTCTTTTTAATATAGGCCTATAAGAATATGTTTTATTAACTTTCTTTCGGCCAAAGTCTAGGATACTGCAATACAAACAAATCGATATCGCAAGATTATCATGACAATATCCCCACCTCCTGGAGACTGTAAATTTGATGGAGTGCACGTCAACCGCCTGAATGCACTCCAGGTCATAGACTTAAAGGTCCCTCAGATTGAGGGTATACATGTGGCCCATACTTGCCAACAAAAGACATAGTTCTCAGGGGCCCCTGCGCCTGCAAGGGCGCATGAGGCTCTATGCCTTTTTGCAGTTTTGATGTCATGCGTGTCAAGAGCCTGAATATTATAATGTCACAGACGCAATCCGAGAGACCTCAGTCTGAGGGGTATAAATAAGGCCTATACCTGATACCAAAAGGTTTAGATTATTGTGAGCCCCTGCGTCTGCGTGGGCTCATGAGAATCTATGCCTTTTGAAGACTTGGAGTTTTCACGAGGAACGTGTCAATAGCCTGAATGCTGTACGCCCGGCTCCTTGTCGTTACTTGGCACGCTTCAATGGTTCTGGGTTCGAGTGTCTAAAGGCACGGCAACGGTTGACGGATTGTTCCAGTAATCTCACGGTTTGATGATCATATCCTGTATAACTTTCGTCTCCGGCGCCAACTGTTTCCAGCCGCGGCGATTCCCACTTGTATAGCGCCCATTGAGTTGCGCAAGGTTAGTGTTTTTGCCGTGTTGATCGATCGATCCATTGGCTGGCTGGCTAGCTGGTTCCCAACGCGCAAAAGGCCATCGGGCCGATGTTGGCCGCCGTTGGCCCGCACACGGCCGTGCGCGGGACGTGCAGGTGGTCTTTGCGCAATGGGTTGGTTGGTCGGTTAGTTCAGTGGTTCATTCATTTATTCATTCAATCTTCTTCTTCTTCTCGAACGCCGTCACACTTGGAGTTTGGCTCTCAAAATGAAATCTGTGGTCTTCTGTAGCGCCTCCACAGGCCCGTACAGTTTCTCTTGTAGGGTGTCGGGCTTCGGCCATAGGCTCCTCCCTCAGCAACTGGTGGTTCCTACAGTCATTCATTCAATCATTGAAAGGTTGCAGGGGCGGATTGGGGAGGGGGGCGCGTTACAAGTGTTCCGAACCCCATCCCTCACCCTCCCCGGCCAAACATTCTTTAAAATGCTATACTGGGCACAAAAATAAACTGTGCATGATTCAAACGTATACAACAAAATAATCAAACGCTGTAGAAGAATAATTCTTGCTGTCACTGATCGAGACCATAACTGAGTCTAGCTAGCATAATGTAATGAAAGTGTACGGCAAAGTCTGTTTTTCACGTTTTAACCAAATTTAACCCCGACGCCCTACAGCAGGAGATGGATTGACCCTGATAATTCAAGGGTAGTGCCAGATTGGCTTGGCGCCTGAAGGCGCCAAGCCAATCTGGCACTATCCTTGAATTATCAGGGTCAATCCATCTATTGCAACTGGTACATAGTCGTTAGGTAACACCTACAAAAGTTGAAAAATGAGGTCGTGTGGCTAAATGGGCTCAACTTTGATGGTCGATAACTTCACAACAAAACAAGATCTATTCATGCAGTTTGCTGCGTCAGTCAGTTGGACTTGCGATCTCTAAATGACCGCAAGACGTATTCTCCTACTGTGTGGTTATTTTCCTGTAGAGGCCGTTTGACATCGGAGCGCATAACGTGTTGTTGTTGTTTTTTCCAAATATCTCCGCAAAGTAAAAAATATATACTGTACCACTTTATGAACAAACATCATTAAGTGCCATTTGAAATATTATGGGCTATTTTTACTTAACTCCTATGGTTTGTTGATTTTACTGCACAGTTTTTAATATTAGGTGAAAAGACAAGAACACGCCATTTTCAATACTTTAAATAGAGCCCCGGAAATCAGTTTCAGTATCGAGGTCAAACATGCAGACTTCATGTATGCCTGCGCTGTTTGAGGTTTGAAATTTTGGCCAGTTGACGTGAAAATGGGTCTTTCTCGTACTAGGCTGAATCTGAAGTAAATTTAGGAATGTAAAATCCGTCATTTCAGAAAATAAATTTGAATTCTTACGACAGAACAGCAAATCTGACACATTGTTCGAGTTGCTTAAAAGTAAATGGTATTAGGTCAACTGTCACTGAATGATGTTGGTTCTAAGATTGGTATAGAAAAGTGATTCTTTGCAAATAATATTTCCGAAAAAACGTTGTGCGCTCCGATGTCAAACGGTATGTATACCTGTTTAAATCATCTCACAAACCAGATAGGTGAGGCTAGCGCTGGCAGAATTGTACACAAACCAAGGGGAATCACTCAGCGCTGGACAGACAAACAGTTAGATCCCTGCCCGGGGATCTAACTGTTTGTCTGTCCAGCGCTGAGTGATTCCCCTTGGTTTGTGTACAAGTATGTTTAAATCATGCCCAGTATCTGAGTATCAAAGTCAATTTTTTTAGAACGCCTCAGTTGTTTGTTGGCTTTTTTTGTTGTTGTTGTTGTTTGTTTTAGGGTTTTGTTTTTTGTTTTTTGTTGTTGTTTTTTTGTTCGGGTGGGGGAGAGGGGGGGGCGGGGTGGGGGGGCTCTAAAACCTTTTTATGCGCTTGGTCTACGAGCTATGCCACTGTTCCTATAATTCTGATATATGTGTTCATTCAACGACCAGACGTCAAAACCGTCCAAAAAACATGTATGTATGCACGTTTGTAGTCGATCTACAGCTTCAACAGGACTTTTGGACAGGTCTTCACCTGACCAACTCGATCCCATCAATTTTAGTCTGATTTTCAACAATATCGTGATGAGGGGGAAATAATAACAAATATTCTGCCGCAATCAGCAAGACTTGCTTGTGGGCGATCTACGGGGTCTAGACAGCTCAGATAGGGCTCTTTGAGTTGGTCTGGGTACGACCTGTTCCGTTTCATCACGTTTAGACTGCTAGCTCATTTTTCAGGTTTCAAGCCCTTTCGGAGCGACGACCCCGGGGCAATGAACAATCCTCAAATTTTACCTGTTTTTCAAGGCACGTTTTCAACGATTCAGCAATTTCCAGGCTAAATTCCAATGCGCAAAAGGCCATCGGGCCGACGTTAGCCGATCAGTGGTCTTTTGCGCCTTGGGATCTTGGGTCTGCGGAACAAATACCAAGACACGAAAAGTTAACTTTTTATTACTAATTTTCGTCTTTTTGCACTTTTCCCTTGCTCACTCGAAATCCGGAATTTAGTTCCAGTGAAAAAAATGCTATATTCACCTACCGTTGTTTTAGATGGAGCAGAGGTAGTCAACTTTAGCGGCTTGCGCCGCCAGTTGGCTGTAATACCTGCGCCGACGATTATCGCCGGAGTGCTACATTTTCTAATACAAAGGCTCAAAAATCAGATGTCGAAACTGAACGGCGTCAAGTTTTGAGCGGCCATGTCTTGAGAAAGTGACGTTCGAAAAATTGCTACAAACCGCTGAATAAAAATTTACAATATATGTTGTCATGACTTACATGACTCGACGTGATATGTTGCTCTTAACCCTTTTAGACCCCGGATCCCTACAGCAGGAGATGGCTTGACCATGATAATTCAAGGGTAGTGCCATATTAGCTTGGCGCCTGCATCTCAGTCCTGCAGTTGGTACTCAGTAACACCTCCAAATTGTGAAAATGAATAGGACCTTGGGGCTAAGAGAGTGTCAGTAAAGTGATATATTTCCATGTTCAATCCGCGTCAGCTAGTACTGAATTCAGGGTGGGGGGGGGGGGGGGGGGGGGGGGGAACATGCTATAACAAAGTCTCTTCAGTTTTGGGAGTTTGGACCCCACCTCCACCGCCCTCCGTTGTTTGATATTTCGAAGAGAGGTATACCCCCCCCCCCCCCCCCCCCCCCGCGCCCTCACACATCCACCCACCCACCCACCCACCCACCCACACACACACCCTTGTTTGATATAGAGACTAGGGTGAGAGTCTGATGCATTCCCCCTCCCCCCCCCCTACTCCGCAACCAAACACCCCCACCCCCACCCCGCCCCCACCCGGGCACCCACCCGCTCTCTGAAGGTGATGCGCCCCTGTAATTTCTTTTACCGGCAACGGCCATCTTTGTAACACAAGCTCCATTGACGCATAGTCCCGCCCACCACCACCACCCACCTCTCTCTCTCTCTCTCTCTCTCTCTCTCTCTCTCTCTCTCTCTCTCTCTCTCTCTCTCTTTCTCTCTCTCGATCTCTCTCGATCTCGATCTCTCTCGATCTCTCTCGATTTATTGTGTTTCTCTTACTCTTTGCTATTAATGTTTCTTTTCTAACAGGACAGTTTGTAAGAGAGGCGTTTCGCCTAAAACTTTATCCTGTCAATAAAACGTTTCATCATCATCATCATCATCATCATCTCTCTCTCTCTCTCTCTCTCTCTCTCTCTCTCTCTCTCTCTCTCTCTCTCTCTCTCTCTCTCTCTCTCTCTCTCTCCATTTTCTCCTTGTTTATTAATGAAATTGCCACTGAAATTATGAATAATGGAAAACATGGTGTTCAGCTTCTTCCAGACTTAGTTGAAGTTTTTATTTTATTGTTTGCAGATGACGTAGTACTTGTGTCAGACACACCACGTGGTCTGCAAAATCAGCTTGATATTTTGATTAAAAATGCTGATGCTATGGACTTGTCTGCATGGTTAACCTGGCCAAGTCAAACATTGTTGTCTTTCGTAAAGGAGGGTACTTAGCACGCAGAGAGAAGTGGTTTATTAAAGGTACACAAGTGTCAGTAGTTAAAGCTTATAAATATTTAGGACTGTATTTTTCTACCCGACTATCATTTTCCAGAGCTTTTGGCGGTGATATTTGTACTAGAGCACCATGCGGAGGGGCACTATAGAAATATTTAAGATCTTGTGGAAGACTGGGGACTTTTCCCCAACCATATTTTTCAAGCTGTTTGATTGCCAGATTAAGCCCATATTGTTGTACGCTTCAGAGGTATGGGGTCTGTACAGGCCGGCACGAAGAGATTGAGAAATTACATCTCTTTGCACTAAAAAAAGCTGCTTAATGTAAGTCCACGTACACCAAATGACCTTGTTTATGGCGAAACCGGCCGATATCCACTCTACATCTTTGCCAGGGTTAGCTGTCTAAGGTATTGGCTTCGTCTGTTACAAATGGCGCCTCACAGACTTCCTTCTAAAGCGTACAAAATGTTGCTAGCTTTACAAAATAGTGGAAAAGACTGTTGGGTCACTCGTGTTCATGATGAACTGTACCGGCATGGTTTTGGTTTTGTATGGGAGAACCAAGGTGTTGGCAATGTTGACAGGTTTTTGCTAGAATACAAACAAAGATTGATTGATTCGTTTGGGCAGGCCTGGCAGAGTCACTTGGCAGACAGTCCACGGTTCAATGTTTATAAGCATTTTAAAGCATCTTTATATTTAGAAACCTACTTCTTTGATATTCACAATAAACATTTACGGGACCTTCTTATACGGTTTAGAATTGGGGCTACAGAAATTAATACGCACAAATTCAGATATACCAACGATACCAATTTCGCCTTTATTTGTCCATTATGCAACTGCCGACTTGAGGACGAAATGCATTTTTTGTTTCATTGCAGATCACTTGAAGACCTTAGACAAAAAGTGTATTCCTATTAAATACACCCTTTGTGCCAATTATGGGTCCCTTAGTCGCCTGCTTAATGACAGAGAGTCGGTGCAGAATGTTGCCCGATTCATTTATTTCAGTTTAAAACGCCGTCGTGAGGTCCGCTGATATTTGTGTGGCTCACGGGCTTGCCGGCCAACTCCACTGCGGCCATATTTTGAAAAACGCAGCTGGTCCATTCACTTGGCAAAAATGAACCTACTTCGTTTTTCATGACGCGGCATGAAATACGCATGGCGTGTGTAAACAACTTATTCGCATTTTGTAATTTGTGTTGTTGTTTTGATGTACGTTTTTCCATTTTCATGTGATGGGCCGATGCGGCCTTAACAATAAAATGATTGAGTCTTGAGTCTCTCTCTCTCTCAGTCTCTCTCTCTCTCTCTCTCGAGAAAGTATGGGTTAAGTTGCAACAGAAGCCCATCACTCAAACCGGTGGGTGACGGACATGAAGTTGCACAGTGATCATCTATTTTCCTTCCCAAATACCCTGACTGTGAAATTTGTATCACCGCTGAGAATAAATAAAGATCAGGAAGAGGATGAAAGAAGCCAAAGAAGATTGGATTGAAGACCAGTGTTGTAGCGTGGAAGAGGGCATGGCAAACGGCAACAGCAAGAAGGCTTATGAAACGCTAAGGACCCTCACCAAGACTCAACAGCGAACAGCCACAGTCATCGAAGACAGCAGCGGCCAACTCCTTACGGAAAACACTGCTGTACTAAACAGATGGACTGAGTACTGCCGAGACTTGTATAACTACAAGGCTGAGCCAGACACCAGCATCCTCCAAAACAACCAGGCTGGGGCCAGGAAGGCTGAAGACCTGCCAGTGTTAGCTGAAGAGGTGGAAGCAGCCGTACTCAGCCTGAAGGGAGGTAAGTCTCCAGGTGTAGACAACATACCTGCTGAACTGTTGAAACATGGAGGAGAAGTAACAACGAAGGTCCTCACTACACTCTGTCAAAAGATCTGGGAGCAAAAGAAATGGCCAGTAGAATGGACACAGTCTCTAGTGATCCCGCTCCCCAAGAAAGGAAACATGAAACAGTGCCAGAACTACAGAACTATCAGTCTGATAAGTCACCCTAGCAAAGTAATGCTTAGAATCATTCTCAACCGCCTCAAAACTTTCGCCGAGGAACTGCTGGCAGAAGAACAGGCTGGCTTCAGAGTTGGAAGAAGCACTGTAGAGCAGATTTTCAACTGCCGCGTCCTGATCGAGAAACATCTGCAGCATCAGCGCGAACTCTACCACAACTTCATTGATTTCAGGAAAGCATTTGATCGCGTCTGGCACGACGGACTCTGGCAAGTCATGAGATCGTTCAACATAGAGGAGGGACTGATCCAAATGATAGAAGCGCTTTACAAGAACGCCTGCAGCGCGGTTCTACTTAACAATCAGTCAGGCGAGTTCTTCAGGACGACGATCGGTGTCCGTCAAGGATGCCTGCTCTCTCCTGTCCTTTTCAACATATTCCTGGAGAAGATCATGCAGGAAACCCTCCACGACCACCATACTTCAATCTCTATTGGTGGCAGATCCCTGTGCAATCTTCGATTCGCAGACGATATTGACCTCATGGCAGGCAGCAATAGTGAGCTCCAAAACCTGACAGACAAACTTTCAAGTAGCGCAGGGTCTTATGGCATGGAGATCAGTACGGATAAAAGCAAAGTGATGATCAACACCACAAGCGACAGCAGCAGCAACATTCACATGAACGGCCAGAAGCTAGAAGAGGTCAATAGCTTCAAGTACTTGGGAGCCACCCTGTCCAAAGACGGTAGTTGCGTAGCAGAGATCCGTATCAGGATAGGTACAGCAACATCCGCAATTGCCAGGCTGGACAGGATATGGCGAAGTAACTCCATCAGCTTCACCATCAAGTACAGGCTTTACAAGTCCCTCGTAGTGTCTATTCTACTCTACGGCTGTGAGACTTGGACACTGCTTGCAGACTCAGAAAAGAAAATCCAGGCCTTTGAGAACAAGTGCCTGAGGAAGTTGCTCCGCATCTCGTACCGCGAGCACAAAACCAACGAATATGTACGGAGCATCGTCACCTCCCTGGTGGGCCCACATGAACCTCTTCTGGCAACCGTGAAACGGCGCAAGCTTGCTTGGTTTGGCCACGTGACCCGACACAACACCTTGTCCAAGACTATCCTCCAAGGCACTCTCGAAGGAAGTCGTCGGCGAGGTCGTCAGAGAAAGAGTTGGGTCGCAAACATAAAAGAATGGACCGAACTCGAGATGCCAGACTTGCTTGCCACCGCCCAAAATAGAACTCAGTGGAGAGCACTGTCTGTTGCTGCTGCCTTTCAGTCCCCCCAACGCCCAGTTCGGGCAAGGGACTGATGATGATGATGATGATGAGAATAAATGCTCCGCCTGGTACCACAGGTCTAACAAGCCTACACAAGAAGCATAGGGGCCCGATGATAGTAGCTTTGACTAATACAAATCCACTGTGCCACCGCGTGCGCGCTTAGTAGGCGCTGGTGCGCACACGGTGGCGCAGTGGATTTGCATTAGTCAAAGCTATTATCATCGGGCCCCTATGACAATAGGTCATCTGACAACAGCTCTTCTGTGGAAAATAGTTATCATGGTAACTATTTCCCAAATACTGCCGTCACGACTTTAGGGTTCCGAGACCTGTGCTGATACTGATCACTGAGTGAGACAACGGAAATGGTTGTTACTACCAAAACTTTTACTGTTGTCAAATAAAGGATCATTGTCATTGTCATTCTCTCTCTCTCTCTCTCTCTCTCTCTCTCTCTCTCTCTCTCTCTCTCAACTCTCTCTCTCTCTCTCTCTGTGAAGTAACTGAGTTCGCAGAACTCCAGCCGGCCGTGTCAAGTTGCGACGGTTTGGCGTGCACGTGCACCTAATTATAGACACGAGCACGGGAAGTGACCTTCTTAGGTCACGAACTCGACCTTTGTATTTTGATGAAAACATTATAGTAATAGCGCTGGCTGGCAAGTGAAATTATCTACGTGTTCCAGGCCGCAACAAGATTTCTTCAGATCAGGTTAGTCAGGCCGTGAAAGACTGACGATTGGCACAACCTGTGTGGGTTGAAACTGGATGCCGTGTATTCTGTAGGCCCGAAACTGAGAGACTCGAGGATTATATGCATGTTCCCAACGAAGAACGCACTAAGACTGATGCTTGTATGAACGCACTGAATTTATTAACATCGCAAATTGACAGTTGCCCTGTACATGTCTGTATGGTAATTGTCTCTTCTAAGCAGCGTGTTTTTTTTTTGTTGTTGTTGTTGTTTTTTCTTGCATCGTTCATGTTCTCTGCACTGTTTTACACTGTGCGATGCATATCATCACCTGTTTGGTCTGAATCACCATAACGCGATCCAAAAGTAGGTCAAATTGGCCTAGATATGGTGTGTGTGTCACGCAGTGTGCTTGGCGGTGACAGTGTGTGTGTGTGTGTGTGTGTGTGTGTGTGTGTGTGTGTGTGTGTGTGTGTGTGTGTGTGTTACTCTTTACACACCTCAGTGATTGAAACTGACTCTCATTAGAACTTGTTTTGAGCGACCAACCTTATGAGAGATCGTCTGTCCTGAAAGACCATCTTTTGTGGCCGCTGTAGCCATCTACATGATGGTTTTTAACCCTTTCACTGCTGAGAAAATGAACGCAATCCAACTGCTAGACATAGATCCTCATGAAGTCGTGTGACTGCGGGGGCTCATGAGGATCTATGCCTCTTTCTGAGACATTTTTTTATCCATAATTCTTGGTCATTCTTGGCTTTTGGTCGTTCAATGAACCAAATTTCAGAAACTGACAAAACTGTATGTACAGCATACTTACAGTGGCAGGGATGGGGTTAATGACAGGCAATTCTGTCTGCCGTTCAATCTTGAGGGAGCACCTGTATTTAACCCTTTTAGCCCTGAGTCCCTACAGCAGGAGATTGATTGACCATGATAATTCAAGGGTAGTTCCAGATTAGCTTGGTGCCTTCAGGCACCAAGCTAATCTGGCACTACCCTTGAATTATCATGGTCAATCCATTTCCAGCAACTGGTCCATAGTCATTAGGCAACACCTCCAAAATTTGAGAAATGGGACCTTGGGGCTAAAAGGGTTAAAACTACTTTTTATCTTGCAAAAGGTGTTTGCTCTAATCAGGTTCTATCCCAGTGTGCAAAGGCCATCGGGCCGACACTGGCCCAATGGCCTTTTGCGCATTAGGTTACTGTATTATTTTTACTTCCAGGCTTCAAAATGTCTTGCTGCGACCAAAGCAATAAACAACCAGACGACAATGCGAGTAAAACACAAGAGATTGTTCGACAGTACTACGGCAAACAGCTACAGACCACTGAGGACCTTCAGACTGGGGCCTGTTGTCTGACTGACACCAAAATGCCCAAACACATCAGTCAGGCTTTAGCTGAGGTACACGAAGAAGTCAGTAAAAAGTAAGAAATTTGTTTTATTTATTTTTTACATGACATATTCTGTCATTATGGAGGTTTCGTTTTCAACTAATGACTCCGTGCAACGACCGAGAGCAAAATCACGGCAGATAACCAGCTTGTTGTATGTTTGTTTGTTTTGTTTTACTTCATATTGTTATCCACAAAGTTTCACACATTTTGACTTTAGTAAAAGAAGACAGAAATAATTGACAAAAAAAATGACAGGTAGTTGATCTCTTTTGGTATGACTAATTTTGTTAGATGTGCTGAGAACACAGCAGGCCAGCTGGCTTTCAAGGGAAATAATCAGAATTTCACTACAGTGTTATAATGCGATTTGTACAATGATTATATCCCTTTATCTGTGACACCATTTTTGATGTGGTGGCCACTTTATGCTGGTTTGACAGGACACATATGTTTTGTATTTCTTTGTTCAGGTATTATGGCTGTGGTCGTGTCATCCCCGAAGCTCTGGAGGGATGCTTCGTTCTTGACCTTGGTTGCGGAAGTGGGCGGGACTGTTACGCTGTCAGCAAGCTGGTTGGACCGGCGGGCCATGTGGTCGGCATTGATATGACAGATGAACAGGTACAAACACGCTGGCCTCAGGCCCATGTCGGCCACTTTTCGCCTGTGTATGGTTAGAGAAGGAACATATCATATGATGAGGGGGAAGACCTTTTCACAGGTAGAAAAATCAAACAGCAAGGAGCTGAAAGAGGGTCTCCACACTGTCATGGAGGTAATTACCTGGCTGTCCAAGGGTGTGGGGTTTTCAGATTCTGAAATAAAAATTGGGGGGATTTTTTTTTTCAGGCAGGGGTGGAGGGGGGGGGTTGCACTAACACCACCCTCCCCCACACCCCTAACCCCACATATGCCCAGGTGAAGTGTCCGTTAATATGAAAAATTGTGTAACATATTTAATCTCATATTTTATATTTTATTCTGTTCACAGCTGGCTGTTGCCAATAAGTATGTTGACTATCACACTGAAAAGTTTGGCTACGCTCAACCAAATGTAGACTTCCGTTTCGGATACATTGAGAAACTGAAGGAGGCTGGACTAGACAATGAAACATTTGATGTTGTCATGTAGGTATATCATGTAGTTGTGTGTGTGCTGGTCTGTGATTTTGGACCTTACGGCTTCCAGCCATAAAGTCCAAAATCACAGACCTGCACACATGCTGCTGTTAGTTATGGTGTCGATGCTGGGTGGTTTCATGTTAAGGAACGAGCATTATATTTTAGTATGAAATCTACAAGTTTTTTTAGATGGCCTTTGAGGTCCATGTTACAGTTCTGGGTGACAGGTCGACCATGATAGTTCAAGGGTGGTGTCAGAATAGCTTTGCGCCTCCACCGTGAACTATCATGGTCAATCCACAACCTGTTGTAGCATGTAAGAGCTTTGTTGGTTAATGTAAATTATTTCTGTTTGTTTTTGTTCCTTCTCTTTTCTTGTGCATACTGTCTTTTCACACTGCATAGATGTGCTTCTCAGGGGTGCTAATGGGCCATTAATTGTTATGCCCATGATGGATAATACAGAAGTTTCATTCTATTACACATTCAATTTAACATGAGCATGTCATACATTGATTGTAATGTATGGTAATTGTAATGTTCGTCTTTATTTGGTCCTATGTTTGTAAAGGTGAAAGTTTTGGTAGTTACAATCATTTTCGAACATTTTATAGGTGAGGATTTGAGGTCAAAATTCACGTACTAAGACACATGTATTCTGATCTTGAAAGGTACAATCCAGTATGTCCACTTTTGAGAAAAGCGAGATTTCATAGCATTGGTGATTCGCTATTCTCATACTGGCATTTATGAGGTCATATGACATCAGACTTGTGCTTGCAGATCGAACTGTGTGGTGAATCTGTCCGTCGACAAAAAGGCCGTACTGACGGAAGTGCATAGAGTCCTGAGGGTAACAGTAACTGTTGTATTATTTTTTATATACTTTTCCAGTGAAAGTAAGCAATGAAGTATGATCCTAATTTTGAATCACCTGTGTACAAATAAGTGAAAGATAACAAAGAAGAATTCTCCATAAGGCACAGCTCATGTGTGTTACACACAGATATCAAGTCTGACGCACAGTTCTGATATGTGTGCACCTAGCTGACACTCAGATATTTTAACCCTTTAGCCGCCAGTAGCTATTTTTGTTGAGAGTCACCTTCACAAAAGGCATTATCAACACCCAAAGGGTTCCCCGGTAGCAGAAGGTCCTCAGGCGGACGACGATGGCAGTGGGCCTGCGCACAGCTGTGCATGGGCCCACAGCTGCCGTTGTCAGCCTGAGGACGTTTGCCCACTGGGTTGAAGTCAGTCATAGTCACCGTAACTTAACCCATTTAGTCCCAACACACTACAGCAGGAGACTGATTGACCATGATATTTTAAGGGTAGTGCCAGATTAGCTTGGCGCCTTCATGCGCCAAGCTAATCTGGCACTGCCCTTGAATTATCATGGTCAATCCACCTCCTGCAACTGGTACATTGTCATTAAGTAACACTTGCAAAATTTTGGAAATGCACCCATGGGGCTAATTGGGTTAACCTTTTGTGTGTCAGTATCGTTTTTTGTTTGCGATGATTCTTGCAAGAATCATCGCGACAAAAACTGCTACTGATGCCCAAAGGTTTACATTTTCTGTGGGCTACACTTCGCTTATGTTTAGTCCACTTTGCTCCTTGTGGAGCATAGGGCTGCAACAGCACCACTTCAGCAGACCAGACAATGGGCCACCGGCCCTTTTCACTTCAGACCATGCATCATCCAGAGAAGAACCCAGCAGGAGAAAGAAACACGCTTAGAAATGACAGTTATAACACAGCTGTGTTGTAACTGTCATTTCTAAGAGGGTTTTTTTTTCTTTTTCTGTTGGGTTTCTCTCTCTACTGTTTACACGCTTGGCAGTAACCCTTTTGATGTTCCCAGCAGGCTTCCTGAGTGAGCAACTGATCCATCTCTATCTTCTCTAAATTATGCATACGGAATAGAAACCGTTAAAATTACCATTGCACACAGTGTGATACTTCTTCGGGATGTCATATCTGGCTAGACCCTCTTTGTCAATGCACCTGCCGGTACCATTCACAGCACTGGTGGCTGCATGCACAAGGGGCTTAACCCATTACATCCTGAGGCTGACTTTGATAAATTTGCTTATGGTCCTATGAAGGCTACATTACAGATTACAAGACAGATCAACCATTTTAGTTCAAGGGTGGTGCTAGAATAGCTTGGCGCCTCAGGCGCCAAGCTTTTCTGGCACCACCCTTGAACTAATGTTAGTCAAATTCATTTCAGGCAGGAGTGTATCAGAATGAAAAGGGTTAAATGATGTATGCATTGCATCTCAATACCTGTACACAGTTTGTCATGTAGTGACTTACCTGACAACATTGACAGGCAACACTCTATTGTGTAATGTACATGGAGAATAGTGTGTTGCAGCTTGATGTGATGCCCCAGTCTGTGTCAGCTTAAACACCGACCCCATTTGCTGACACTTTGTTTCACAGGGGCTGTAACTGTAAACCGTTGGGGTTTCTTCTCCTCGTACAGACAAAAGGAAATGTTCGGTGGGATAGTAAGGCAGTCATTATGTAAGTGGGTATGTATCTGAATCTCGATAAATGCTTTTTGGCGACTTGTGACCTTGAGAGTCTTAAGGCGTAGCCCTTTAATGCCTTCTCTTGTTTATGCATTAATTTTTTCTTTCAGGAAGGTGGAGAATTTTATTTCAGTGATGTGTACACGGACACGTATCTGTCAGATGCGATCAAAAGCGACCCAGTCCTCTATGGTGAGGGTGGTGTTGTTGGTTGTCGTTGATTTTTTTCAAACATAGTTTTGATAGATGTTGCTATTGCCAGTGCTGACTGCAGTGATGTAGACATTCGTTATAATTGTCATGGTTACGTCAGTGAAGACAATCATGAATGTGATAACAGCGATGCCTAAAATAGAATCTGCTCAGAAACAGCTGTGGGTTGTGCTCCTTTATTGTAAGAACTACAGCGACCAGTGTTTCACTGAATCACCCCAATCACAGTTTCATGCATACTCACTGCAGTTTCAATGTTAACTCATTACTTTCTGAGGATGGAATCAATTTGTTTAGATATCTAGAGGTCTATGTCACAGTTCTGGAGAGAGATCATCCAAGATAGTTCAAGGGTGGCATCAGAATATTCTATTCTGACACCACCCGTGAACTGTTATGGTCAATCCACATCCTGTTATAGCATATCAGGGCTTTATGGGTTCATACCAGATAAGTACCTCAAACTGTACTTATCACTAAGCAAGAGGCTTAACCCATTTAGCCCCAAGTCCCTACAGCAGGAAATGGATTGACCATGATAATTCAAGGGTAGTGCCAGATTAGCTGGGCGCCTTCAGGCGCCAAGCTAATCTGGCACTCCCCTTGAATTATCATGGCCAATCTGTCCCCTGCGTCTGGTACATAGTCGTTAGGCAACACCTCCAAAATTTGAGAAACGGGACCTTGGGGCTAAAAAGGATAATACGATTTCCATAGGCTCATAAGAATATAATTATAAACATTTGTGCAAATGAAGCAGACTAAATGTTTGAAGTCGATGCAGTTTTGACCTGTGTCTGATTTAGGCATAACCTCTATTACAATAGTGATGTCCTAACAAAGTTAACCCTTTTAGCCCTGGGACCCAGCAGCAGGAGATGGATGATCATAATTCAAGGGTAGTGCCAGATGAGCTTGGCGCCTGAAGGCGCCAAGATCATCTGGCACTACCCTTGAATTATCATGGTCAAGCCATCTCCTGCAACTGGTGCATAGTCGTTAGGCAACACCTCCAAACTTTGAGAAATGGGACCTTGGGCTAAAAGGGTTAAAATGTTGATTGTAATGAGGAATAACAAGTCATGAACAATAATGTTTCTGATGACAATGATGACAACATCAGAGACAAATGTTGCACAGCGTTTTCTCCCTTATTTTAACAGGTGAGTGTATAGCCGGGGCACTTCACTGGCGCCAGCTGCACGATCTGGCTCGTGAAATTGGCTTCGCTCGCCCACGGCTTGTAACAGCCAAAATGGTGGATGTTGACAAGTTCCAAGAAGTGCTGGGTGAGTACAATATCACATGTGCGCTAGTCTGTGATTTTGGACAATACACCAGGAGGCCCGAAAGGTCCAAAATCACAGACTAGAATGCAAATATTTCCCATTGGTATTTAATGTAGCCGATAATTGTTTCATTGTCTTCTTCGCCCGGCTTATCATGTAGTTGTTGATATTGTTTGTTTGTCTGTTTGTTTGTTTGTTTGTTTTACCACCATGAGATGGCCTTAGCCGCCTGCTCGGCATTAAACCCAACTAACTAACTTGTTTGTTTTATGAGGGAGGGAAGGAGTATTTGATATTTGGCTCTTTTCATCCTTTAATTTCTTTGGGTATTTTTGTTTGTTTGTTTTGGGTTGTTTTTCATTATTGTTGTTTTGGGGTTGTTGCTTTTTTTTCTTTTCTTTTTTTTTTTTTTTTTTTTTGGGGGGGGGGGGGGGTAATTTCTTTTCTCCTTTTTTTCTTTGATTAAGGTGTGTGCATAAAAGGTTGCATTCAGCCTGTGTCATATCTGAATGTACGTGCCTTACAGGTGATGCCAAGTTTGTTTCTGTGACATACCGCATTTTCCGACTGCCGCAAACCAAGCAGCCAGCGTCAAGGGTTACCTACCAAGGGGGACTCAGCGGCTGTGAAGAACAATTTGAATTTGACCATCAGCTTACTTTCATGGTTAGTACACTCACCACTTTCTATCAGTTTAACCCCTGTTTGCATGTACTGTACTGGCAAACTGTACTAGTGCTCCATGCACCAAGGGATTTAATTTGTTTAACCCTTTTAGCCCCAAGGTCTCAAATTTTGGAGGTGTTGCCTAATGACTATGTACCAGTCGCATGATAATTCAAGGGTAGTGCCAGATAAACTTGGCGCCTTGAATTATCATGGTCAATCCATCTCCTGCTGTAGGGACTTAGGGTTAAATTAGTTTAAGATGGTTGTTTGCATGCTAGTTATGCCAGTTCTACAATTTTAACCCATTCAGTGCCAGCTGACACCAGACTGTGTTTGCTGCAATCTTCATTGATTCATCACAAAAAAAGCCAAGATATCCCAGGAGCATGGATTCAGAGTGGTGTCAGCAAGAGGTATCGATCCTCATGAACCCCCGCAACTGCGGGGGCTGATGAGGAGCTATACCTCTTGCGTTTGGGTGGTGTTCATAATTTCTTGGCACTGAATGGGTTAAGCATGCAAGTATAGATTGAGATAAAACAAATGTATTGTCCATAAAAAAGATATTGTCTTTGCCTGCAGAGTATAAATTAAAATGAACAAACATAACATCACAACATATGTCTCCAATGTTAGTAAAAAGTCTGACGCCTCTAAAATTACAAATGTGCTTCAGACGCCTCTAAAGTTACTAATGTTCTTCAGCAAACCCAAAAATCGATAATTCATGAGCAAACCATCCCCTAACCTGTTTTTGCTGAGAATTGCCTTCAAATCACTGTAGACACTTGCACAAAACTATTGCGCCTTCGCAAGATCCCACTACTGCTTACTGTTACGGCAGGGTGACAAAAAGAAGCCTATACCCTGACATCAAGCTCTAATTTTGAATTAAACGACGCACTTCCCTGCTTCATACATACGTCTTTTAAACATGCGCAAGTCTTGTCTCACACTTTCACTGCGGCATGTGTTCATGTTTGTGGGAACTTGCTGCAAAATTAGGTCGTCCGTCACATTTTGTTGCTAGGTAATTCGTAGGTTGCTAGGTAAACGCACATTTTTAATCCACCCCTGAAAATACCCTGCCAGTGGTGAAATAAAGGACTAAAGGGATCGTTGCGCCAGATCACCCCAATCAGTGCAGCATGCGACTTAATAGCATTCATAATAATAATAATAATAATGTACATTTATATAGCGCTTAACCTTCAAATGAATGGTGCTCTAAGTGCTTTACAAGATCAAAAATCACAAAACAACAAGTACAAGAAAGAAAACACTACAATAAATGTTACAAAAACTAAAGTGACACATATCAAAAGCTCACACTCACACATATAATACACACACCGTAATGTTAACCCTTTTATTCCAAAGGTCCCATTTCCCCAAATTTGGAGGTGTTGCCTAATGAATATGTACGAGGAGATTGATTGACCATGATAATTCAAGGGTAGTGCCAGATTAGCTTGGCGCCTTCAATCCCCTGCTGTAGGGACTTGGGGCTAAATGGGTTAATACCAGATAAGTACTTAAACTGTGGATGTCAGTGAGACACAGCTCCTTGCGAGCAAGAGACATATATATTTTCATGAGCCCTTTGGCCACAGATGGAGCAGGTTAAATAAATCTGCAGAGTGTTTGAAGTCCATGCAATGTTTGAAGTGCTACTGATTTGGGGGTAACCTCTCTTTGCTCATGATTGATTGCAGAAAGACGAAGAGGTGGTGGTGGATTCTGAGCTGGCCAGTGTGCTGGCAGGTTCCAGGTTCAAATCCAGCTTCCAGTTCCAGGTTGTTTCAGAGGGGACACCCTGTGGATGTACAGCAGAAGAGCAGGTGAGTAGCGTGTGTTCTCTACAGCCCCTTGATGGAGAACTTCTGTATAAAAAGGAGCACAAACACACTCAGCATGGAGATTTTCAGCACTGTACATGTGTCCATGATCAAGATCATCATCAGAAAAAGTACTTTAACCCATTTAATCCCAAGGCCACATTTCCCAGAGTTTGGAGGTGTCACCTAAACGACTATGTACCAGACGCAGGAGATGGATCGAACATGATAATTCAAGGGTAGTGCCAGATTAGCTTGGCGCCTGATGGCGCCAAGCTAATCTGGCACTACCCTTGCATTATCATGCTTGAACCATTTCCTGCTGTTGCCGCTAAATGGGTTAAAATGCAATAACTTTTCAAGAGGCATAGATTTTCATGAGCCCCTGCAGGATGAGGGGGTTCATGAGAATCTATGCCTCTTGCTGACTCATGTTCCTTCTATTTTTGTATGTTCATGTAGAATACATTGTATGTTTGGTTTACCCACAGTGTGCTCTGTGTGTGTGTCTTCTATCCTTTTATTCGTTGGTTGGTCATTTGCTTGCTTACTTGGTTTGTTTGTTTGTTTGCTTGTTTGTTTTGGGTGGCGGTGGTGGTGGTTGTGTTTTTTGGCTGAACATTCATAGCATGCCTGCCTGCATTTAAATACACTACCATCAGGTGGCCACACTAAAGCTTTAGAGGATTTGTTTAAAATCTCTATTTGCAGAGAATAAAAGTTGTTATGAAAGTTGTTACCATGGCTGAAGATATCCCCACAAAGCATTACTGTAACAACTGTTACAGTTGCCTTAGTAGGCAGTAGGGTGGTGGTGTCTTTTGGTGTGGGGTTTTTCCCCCTTCTTTTTACTTGTTTCTTTGATATATGAATTATATGTCTGCACACTGGTTGTCTTCATTGATTCTCTAATTTTTTATATCAAATCGAAGGAGACAACCAGTATGATAGGTATGTTGAGTGGAGGTGGGTAGGTGTGGCCCTCCATGCTGACGGGAACATTTTTTTTAATGCATATCTTTACTTGTTCCTCTTCTCTGGTTTTTTTCTTTTCTTTTCTCTTTTTTTTTATTTTTTATTTGGGCCGGGAAAGGGGGGGGAAGGGGGGGGGGTATTTTTTCATTGCGTGTGTGGCTTAGTATTCTTCTACTCATAAAAGATCATTAAATGCAGGTTTTGTTCTTCTGCAGCCTCTCGACCCATTCATGATTGCCAATGATAAACCCTGCACGAAAAGTGGCTCCTGCTGCAACTAGGAGCAAGATCAAGTCAGGCATGAACCATGAACGATGAGCATTATTTGCATGCAGATGATTTAATTGGCATTTCTGTTGCGTTACAACCTTGCTGTTACTAAGTCAACTAATGAGCATCACAGCAAAAGAACATAAATAATGGAAACAAATAAGTCATATAATTACGTCAAACTAGAATATTTTTTTAAGAATTAACCTGTTCAGCATCAGCTGATGCAGACTGTGTTTCTGCAATCTTTGTTAATTCAATTCAATACACCCCCCCCCACCCCACCCCCCCCCCCCCCCACCCCCAAAAAAAAAAAAAAAAAAAAAAAAAAATTCTATGTCCCAGCAAGAGGCATAAATCCTCATGAACCCCCGCAACTGCGGGGGCTCACGAATATCTATACCTCTTGCAGTTGGGTGGGGTTCACATTTTCTCGGCACTAAATGGGTTGCACACACACACACACACACACGATATTAGGATCTGCTATGCCACTATAACTGATTGACTTATGGATGGGTGGAAGGATGAATTCATTAATTTATTATTTCATTCATTATTGTTGTTACAGGCATCGATGGATTAATCGATTTGATCGAGTCATTGATTGCGTGATTATGCTTCACATTGTGCAAGCAGTGGAGACTGTCTAATTGTTCTGGGTCATGCTATGAAAGATGTATGCAATAATAGAAAGAATTAAGTCAGATATGTCGAATTAAAATAATTTTTAATGAATTAATTTGTTTATTCATTTCATTGATACATTGATGGATTGATGATTGAGTGATTGATTGAGTGATTGAGTGATTATGCTTAACATTATGCAGGCAATGGAGACAGTCTTGCTCTGGATCATGCTGTAAAAAATGTGTGCAGTACAGCTATAACTATAAGCTATGCTTTTAATTATATATAGCTATGCTTTTAATCAGTATTTATTCAATGTGCTTCCTGTTGTAATTATCCTTTCTAAGCGTGCTTCTTTGGTGTTGGGATTTTTTGGTATGGAATCTGTTGTTTGCTGGTCTGTGCTTTTGGACCATCCAGCTGGAAACCAAAATCCAAAATCACAGACCAGCACACATTTATAGAACCAGAGAGTCCCGTTAAGGCCTGTTGCACTACACAAGGAGATAGATCGACCGTGATAGTTTAAGGGTGGTGCCAGAACACCGCGGCGCCTAAAGGCGCTGAGATGTTATGGCACCACCCTTGAACTATCATGGTTTGATCCATCTTCTGAACTTGTTTGCAGTCTTCAGAGGAAATTTCAAGCTTAGAGCTTATTGGGTTAAATGTTTTCATTTTTCTGTTATTATATCTATTGAAATGATCATAATAATATTATGTGTACGTAAAAATGGCAGTTAGCCATTTTTTCTTTTTCGTTTTTAGTGTATGTGATATTTGATTTGATGCAAATAGACTAAATATAAATAAAATAACCCAAACCAAAAAGGTGACTTCCACTTTATTGTTCATGTAGTTGATGTTTAACCAGCGGAATGCAATTATACCGTGTTTTGAGAACGCAACACCTGTTTTTGTTTAGAGTTGTGTTTATGTCTGTGTGTGTTTGTATGTGTGTGTGTGCATGCGTGTGTGTGCATTGACGAGAGATCACAGACAGCGAGGAATTTACAAACAAACAGGAAATGTCTGTCTGCGCTATTTGTAGAGAGAGAGTGGGGAGGGAGGGGGGGGGGGTGTAGAGAGGGGGCCATACACAAACGAAAAAAACAACGACCAACGTACAGTGTTGAGTAGTGCCTGTTTTGAGCAACCACCTTTTTGGGCAGGAAAATGTGGTGTTAAAAGACGCGCGTTCTCTCAAGAGAAATTTTGGAGAGCAAAATGTGTCACCTAGCTGTCATGAAAGACCATCATTTAGGTGGCGGTAGCCACCTAAAACTTGGTCTTTCATGACAAATGACACTTTTTTAATGATGGTCTTTAATGGCAGATGGGTAATCTCTCATAAGGGTGGTCGCTCAAATAGGTTTTGTTATGTAAGACAACACTAATTGATTAACTTTAGATAAACCCGGTGTTCACACGAAGAAATGTCGCATAACAGTGGACCAATGAAATCGGATGTAACGAACTGATATCAAAGACGACCATTTTATTTCTCTGTGGGGATTGCTGCTCAACGTGGATATTGATTTTCTGTCAGTACGAAAGTGACTGTCTGCTCTACATTTACGCTGTTCTTAACCCATTTACCATTAAGATACCTATTTAAGATTGACCGTAATAGTGTCGTAGTGCCAGCTTATGTTATTGTCTTCCTCTGGTAGATTAATAAAGCCCTACCTGACCTAAATCCTTATTTCTGTATGTCCCACGTCCCACCTGGGGGTCAAGTACTTTTAATCCATTACATCCCAAGGACAATTTTTTTAGTTGCTTATTGTCCTATGTCGGAAGGTTACACTACAGATTACGAGATAGATCAACCCTTTTAGTTCAAGGGTGGTGCCAGAATAGCTTGGCGCCTCACTGAGGCGCCAAGCTGTTCTGGCACCACCCTTGACTGAACTATCATAGTCAATTTTATTTCAAGCAATTCGTGTATCAGGATGAAAAGGGAGAATGCTTTGCTGCACACTCCGCTTACTACTAGGTCCTGTGTAACAAAAATCGGATGTAACAACGTTTTTGAGAGGTCCCGACTATACCTTTTGAATAAAAATTAATCATAGGCTAATAATAACACCAACAATAATAATAATTATTATTATAATAACAATGAAGATATATAAGGCGATTATTCAAAAACTAGCTCGAAGCTCCGAAACTAGCCCAAGGCCGCGCCAAAACTGCTTTGCCTCTAGTATAACTGCACCAGATCGCGGGATACAACAAAAGTCGCCCGATGTGACTGAACACTTTTTGAGACTAAGGTCCTGACTACATTTTTTTCCCCTTACGTCAGTCAAGTTATTTGCTTAGCTTACAACCAACTTCGGATATAACTACCCAAAAATCTGAACGATATCCGCCGAAGGTAACTCAAGTTTATTGTGATTCAGCAGTCGCTCAACTGTTAACCCATTCCGTCCTGGATTTGATTCATATGAAGGCTACATCACAGATTAGGACTGAGATAGATCAACCACTGATTTTAGTTCAAGGGTGGTGCCGGAATAGCTTGGCGCCTCAGGCGCCAAGCTATCCTGGCTCCACCCTGGAACTATCATAGACATGAAATTTATTTCAATGAATAGTGTATCAGAATGAAACGGGTTAATGTAATTGTCTTTTCTTAGCGTGTTTTTATCTTTGGGTCTGTTTTGTTTTTTTCTTTCTTTCTTTCTTCTTATGAATATATATATATATATATATATATATATATATATATATATATATATATATATATATATATATATATATATATATATATATATATATATATATATATATATATATATATATTTTTTTTTTTTTTTTTTTTTTTTTGGGGGGGGGGGGGTAGGGTGGGGGGATGGGGGGGGGGGGGGAGGGGTCAACTTGACGGTCAACGTTTTGAGGCTAGAAGTCGCTCGATATAGCTCGGTAGACTTTTCTCCACCAGCGACGTAATGGATTCCGCTAATCAGTCTTTCGCGGTGCTGTTCCCATCAAGCAAAATACCCTCAGACCAACGTAGTCGACCGCAGACGGCCGTGCGCGGGCCGGCAGCGGCAAACGTCGGCCCTGTCACATTTAGCTCACTGTGTCAGCTCCGTTTTGTATCTGCCAAAGGCCGCGCTGATTTTCATGAACACATGTGCAATGGAAGTCTTGCGATAAATTCTCTGCGAATCAATCCACTCTTGTGTCCAGCCCGTACTCACTGCAAGAGGCCTAGATTTTCATGAGCCCCTGTATCCGCAGGGGCTCATGAGAATCTATGCCCCTTGTTAGCGAGGCTGATGTAGGTTTCAGCTACTCTTCAGAGTTGTCGAGTCCATCCAGGTTTCAGTATTACATCAATTAGCGCCATTGTTTCATCACAGAAGATTGAGCTCATAAGCGCGCATGACATCATGTTCGATTGCTTGGAGTGGCGTTGTAGTACACCAAAGGTGTCTAGTCTCTTTGATTGAAAAGCTTGGCCCATTTGCGAGCCAAAGCCAACCGTCCGACTTAAGGCCCCGCCACACGTGCCGGTTGTGCCCCGATTTTGAAGCCGATTCCGATCCGATTGCGATCGGATGACGTCAATTATCCGATCCGGTCCCAATCGGCTGGGAATCGGGTGTCTAGAACCTGCTCTATTTTTCCGCTCCGAATCGGCCCCGATCGTAAGCTTCAACCAATCAGAGCGCGTCTCGCAAAGCACGTCGTTTCAGTTTGAAAATGGCGGAAGATCAGTACCAACCATCGTTGCCGATGTCTCACCCGCCTCTTCCCGAATATGATGCAAAACTGTTGATAATGCAAGCACATCATCATCACTGTCAAAACTAGCAGCCATTTTGCAGAAACAGGTACGACTTTGATCATCGGTTCAACCGGTCGGCTAAACAAGTCACACCCAGGAAATGTGTGGCAGTGCACACGTTTTTATAGTCCGGCCCGATCACCTACCGATTCGAAATTGATCGGGAATCGGCCTCAAAATCGGGCATCTGTGGCGGGGCCTTAAGAACCACTACCGCCGTAACTGTTCAAAGATACACTCAAGTTCTGTAGTAACAAACGGTTACGAAACACTACACACAGGTATAGTTATGGTTCGTTTTGGACACAGGAGAATCTCGTTCAGTACACGTCGTCTTAACAACAAGTAACCTGACAATGACTCCACTCCGTTCTATAAATACAGTGCTATCAGTACGAGAAACAGTTAAAAATAGTTTGAAACCGCCGCTAACGGCTCCACAGAATAAATAAGTGCGATTACGCATGCGTTGTTGCTGCCTGTCCAAACTGCTGTTAAAGTTCATTAGGTGTGTCGACAAGACATAACAAACACAAATGGTGCAGAAACGTGTCTTCGGATTTATGGTACTTTAAGGCGCGTTTTGAACAAAATTGCTCTTTAACAAGGTCACAGGGGACATAACTCTAAAATACTTGGGATCGATACAAGAACACAAAACAGTTTTTGTTAATTTTACATTAGATGCACTGAACGTAATGTATGTACTCCGATAATTTTGCATTACTACATTTAATCAAACTACCGTTTTTAAGTCCCTTTTATTTATAGAAGGGACTTTTTAGGACGGGTCGCTGTGGGGCGAATTTAATAGCATGTCAATGATGTCAAAGGCCGGTGGGCAGGCCTAATCCTCTGACAACTGACTGAAGTAACAAGAAACAAGATGAGCATTTCATCCCAAAGTCTACCGTATTGTTTGAAACTCTCGTGCGTTTTTTCTTTTAGGAACATTCAGAGTTGGTCATATTTTAAAGCTTATCCTTCTGATCCCTTTTCCTCATCTCTAAGCCAACCTCTGATCAGAGATTGGTTTATAGAGGAGGGAAATGGATCAGAAAGATAAGCTTAAAAATATGAACAACTCTCAATGTTCCTAAAAGAAAAACGCACGTGAGCTCCAAACAATACGGTAGACTTTGGGATGAAATCCACATCTTGTTAATTAACTCATTCTACCCCAGACACACCACAGAACGATATGGATCGACCATGATAGTTCAAGGGTGATGCCAGAATAGCTTGGCGCCTATGGGCGCCAAGCTATTCTGGCATCACCCTTGAACTATCATGGTCGATCTGTTTCCTGCACTGCAAAGCAGTCTTCAGAGGACAACGGCAACATTTGGGGATTTCGGTGTTGGGGTAGAATGAGTTAAGGTAGCCAGAATAGACTCCAACTGGACTATAGCAACTGTATACTCGTAACAAGGCAATCTATTGCCTGTTGTCCGTGTTAAACCCATTTACCCCCGAGTCCCTACAGCAGGAGATTGATATTGACCATGATAATTCAAGGGTAGTGCTAGATTAGCTTGGCGCCTGAAGGCGCCAAGCTAATCTAGCACTACCCTTGAATTATCACGGTCAATCCACCTCCTGCATCTGTTACATTGTCGTTAAGTAACACTTCCAAAATTTGGGAAATGCACCCGTGGGGCTAAAAGGGTTAAATAGTTTACTTCAATTTTGTATGCGGGTCTGCGATTTTGGACCTTACGGCTCAGAGCCGTAAAGTCTAAAATCGCAGACCAGTCACGTTTATTGATGAGGCGGACAGCAGGCCACTGAATGTGAAACTGAGGGACTAATCAACGCGATTGATACCGCGGTACATATTCTGCACGTATTCCGTTGGACGTGAAAGACATTGAGTAACGCAACTGACCCAGGTCTACGGTTGGACACTTAACGTGAAAGAGATTAATTAACACGAATGGCACACGCTTACGTGTATGCCTACAGTTGGCCACTGAATGTGATTAATCCCATCATTTCCAGTGGACGCAATTTGTGGTTTCGAAATCATCGTGAATTTAACGTCGGGGATCCCCAGTCGTCAAAAGAACATGAATACAAAGCGGTTTCTGCGAGAGGCATAGATCCTCATGAGCCCTCGCAACTGCGGGGGTTCATGAGGATCTATACTTCTTACAGTTAGGTGGTGTTCAATTCTTCTTGGCTGCGAAGGGATTAGCACGATTGACACAGGTTTACGTGTACGGTTGCAGTTGCGCACGAAGAATTTTTTTTTTTTTTTTTTTTTAGCGGAGGGGCCAGCGTGCCTGACATGTTACGTTTTAGGCTCCTAATTGGTGTCTCCATAAATACATTCGGGGGCCAGGGTATGCTCTGCCCCCCCCCCCCCCTCCAT